>CM064496.1:53055173-53095173 GCA_032716605.1 Paralithodes platypus | reverse complement strand
AGAGGTGGTGGTAGAGGTGGTGGTAGAGGTGGTAAAGGTTTATAGTGTACTTAAAAGTCAAGTAGAGACAATACACTTCCCAGGCTGGAGATGTGACCTTGAGGGATGAGTGGTGTTGTAGTGTTGATGTTGTGATGCAGTGTTGTTGTTGTGGTTGTGTTGCTCTACTGGTGTTGGGGCTCTACTGCTGATGGTGTTAGTAGCTCTGGTGTTAACCCATTCAGGACCGGTGATGTCCTTTTTCGTTACATTCTGACGATCTATATTAGACGATCTTAGTCCGCTTAGGAAAGATGTCTACCAGTTACAAACCTACATACCATCTCAATTAATGTCTACCAGTTACAAACCTACATACCATCTCAATTAATGTCTACCAGTTACAAACCTACATACCATCTCAATTAATGTCTACCAGTTACAAACCTACATACCATCTCAATTAATGTCTACCAGTTACAAACCTACATACCATCTCAATTAATGTCTACCAGTTACAAACCTACATACCATCTCAATTAATGTCTACCAGTTACAAACCTACATACCATCTCAATTAATGTCTACCAGTTACAAACCTACATACCATCTCAATTAATGTCTACCAGTTACAAACCTACATACCATCTCAATTAATGTCTACCAGTTACAAACCTACATACCATCTCAATTAATCCTTTTAGCTACCATATAATCCTTCCTGAGTTTCATAACATCATGTAAATGTAGCGGAAATAAAATAAAAAAGACTGTCACCGGTACAGCATGGGTTAAGGGGGGTGACCTGTTTATTGTTCTGTCCTTTTCTATCTTTCTCTGGCTTGTATCCATTTGGCCCCATTCAGCCTACTGTTTTAAGACGTTTATCCCCATCCAGGTGTCATTTTTTTCACTGGTGAGCGGTAGCGAGCCAGCATATTTTTTATTTTTGTTTGACAGCAGGCTAAATTTGTACATTTTTCAATAGAAAAATTTCTCCGGCGAAGCCGGATTTCTTCATATAATGCTGGGTCGCTATCGCTTGCCAGGAAGAAATCGACACCTAGATGGGGATAAACGTCTTAAGATAGTTGGCTGAATGGGGCCGAATGGATACAAGCCAGAGAAAGAGAGAAAAGGACAGAAATAACAAAAAGCAGGTCACCCCCCTTAAGGGGAGGTGTTTAGTTTATTCCCTAGACCTCCATCAAGCTTAAAATTACACCCCCTTGAGTCCCTTTCAAGATAAATTTGTACATTTTTCGGTAGAAAAATGTCCCGGCCGAAGGCCGATTCTTCTTAAATTACAGGCTCGCTATCGCTCGCCAGGATAAAATTGACACCTGAATGGCACGAAAGGTCTTAATATGGGGTGAAAGTTCTTAAAATCGCTAAACTAATGGGGCAAACGTTTTATAATATCAAAAGCAATGGGGCTAAACATGAGGGAGAAAGGGGTCAAGAAAAAAATCCCTCAAGTGGAGATCTCCCCTTAAGGTACACTCGGATACCATAGTCTCTAGCCCACCACAGGTTTATAATAATTATGAAAGTATACCTCTGGAAACCAATGTATCACTAATATTGTCTGTACGGTCGCGCTAATAAGTCATGTCTCAGTTGGCATTACGTTTGGCTTGCTCTGTGCTGTATTACTGTCTGTCAGATGTTGAATAGGGTGAGTAAGCCGAGGAACATGTTTGTATATTTCACTCGATAGGAAGAAATTGAAGCTTCGATATTCCTGATACCCATTATTGATCAAAACATACCTGGTGCCGAGACATGACTTATTAGCGCGACTGTACATCACCTATACTCTTTATTGATAAGCAAGTTCTATCCACACATCAATCAATAGGTGTTATATTGGTATAAACTAAATGGTAGAGGGTCCACCAATTTGCATGAGTAGGGCTAGAGAGACTGGCTTCCGAGTGTACTATCGTTGGGGTGTTTTTCAGCTCAAGGTAAATTAGAATCTCTTGGGAGTTGATTTTTCGATACGGGGAGATCCTTCACTTTTTGTAAAAAAATGTATTTATTTATTTATTATTTTTCTAGTTTCCTCGCTAGACCTCCATCAAGCTTAAAATAGAGCCCCCTAGACCCCTTTTCAAGATAAATTTGTACATTTTTCGGTAGAAAAATGTCCTGGCCGAAGGCCGATTCCTCTTAAATTACAGGCTCGCTATCGCTCGCCAGGAAAAAATCGATACCTAATTGACAGGAAAGGTCTTAAAATTGACAGAAATGGGGCGAAAGTTCATAAACTCGCCAAACTAATAGGTCTAAAGATGAGGGAGAAGGTGGTCTAGAAAAGCGACTCGTCTCCCCTTAATGGAAAAATATTAAACCACATTGTCTCTACATCATAGACATACTAGGATTTTATGATGAAACAATACAATTCGCTTCAAAATCTTCATCATACAGGGAGGGGGCAATCAAGGTGAGGACATGGCAATTTACCCTCAGGTGACAATAAACCGACTGTAATAGTAATGGTGGTGTGTGTGTGTGTGTGTGGTTGGGGGGGGGGATCATGTGGCCTTAAGATTCAAGTAGGGAGATTATTCAGTGCCCAGCTTGGAGAAGTGTCCTTGAAGGATGAGTGGAGGTGATGATTGTGGTGCTGAGGTATTGGTGAGGATTATGGTGGTGTTGATGTTGTGGTGTGGTGGTGATTGTGGTGGTGTTTAAGGTGATGTAGTGATGATTGTGGTGCTGAGGTATTGTGAGGATTATGGTGGTGTTGATGTTGTGGTGTGGTGGTGATTGTGGTGGTGTTTAAGGTGATGTAGTGATGATTGTGGTGCTGAGGTATTGGTGAGGATTATGGTGGTGTTGATGTTGTGGTGTGGTGGTGATTGTGGTGGTGTTTAAGGTGATGTAGTGATGATTGTGGTGCTGAGGTATTGGTGAGGATTATGGTGGTGTTGATGTTGTGGTGTGGTGGTGATTGTGGTGGTGTTTAAGGTGATGTAGTGATGATTGTGGTGCTGAGGATTGGTGAGGATATGGTGGTGTTGATGTTGTGGTGTGGTGGTGATTGTGGTGGTGTTTAAGGTGATGTAGTGATGATTGTGGTGCTGAGGTATTGGTGAGGATTATGGTGTTGTTGATGTTGTGGTGTGGTGCTGATTGTGGTGGTGTTTAAGGTGATGTAGTGATGATTGTGGTGCTGAGGTATTGGTGAGGATTATGGTGGTGTTGATGTTGTGGTGTGGTGCTGATTGTGGTGGTGTTTAAGGTGATGTAGTGATGATTGTGGTGCTGAGGGATTGGTGAGGATTATGGTGGTGTTGATGTTGTGGTGTGGTGCTGATTGTGGTGGTGTTTAAGGTGATGTAGTGATGATTGTGGTGCTGAGGTATTGGTGAGGATTATGGTGGTGTTGATGTTGTGGTGTGGTGCTGATTGTGGTGGTGTTAAGGTGATGTAGTGATGATTGTGGTGCTGAGGTATTGGTGAGGATTATGGTGGTGTTGATGTTGTGGTGTGGTGCTGATTGTGGTGGTGTTTAAGGTGATCTAGTGATGATTGTGGTGCTGAGGTATTGGTGAGGATTATGGTGGTGTTGATGTTGTGGTGGTGTTTAAGGTGATGTAGTGATGATTGTGGTGCTGAGGTATTGGTGAGGATTATGGTGGTGTTGATGTTGTGGTGTGGTGCTGATTGTGGTGGTGTTTAAGGTGATGTAGTGATGATTGTGGTGCTGAGGTATTGGTGAGGATTATGGTGGTGTTGATGTTGTGGTGTGGTGCTGATTGTGGTGGTGTTTAAGGTGATCTAGTGATGATTGTGGTGCTGAGGTATTGGTGAGGATTATGGTGGTGTTGATGTTGTGGTGGTGTTTAAGGTGATGTAGTGATGAATGTGGTGGTAGTGTAGTAATTATGGTAGTAGTAGTGGTGGTGGTATCGTGTGGCCTAAAGACTCAATTGGGGAGATTATTCAGTTCCCAGCCTGGAGAATTTGTGACCTTGAAGGATGAGTGGAGGTGATGATTGTAGTGCTGATATTCTGGTGATGTTTATGGTGGTGTAGTGATGATGAGTGTGGTGCTGATGTAGTGGTGATTGTGGTGGTAGTGTAGTAGTTATGATGGTGGTGATGGTGGTAGTATCATGTGCGAGGATTATTCAGTGCCCAGTTTGGAGAAGTGACCTTATGAGTGGTGGGGATGATTGTGGTGATGTGGTGGTGTGGTGATGGTATGAGGTAGTGGTGGTGGTTGGATGATGGGTAATCAATGAGTGGTGGTTGGTGGTTGGTGGTGGTGATGGTAACTTAAATATAAATTGATGGTGGTGGTGGTGGTGGTGATGGTAATAATGATGGTGGTGGTGGTGGTGGTGATGGTAATAATGATGGTGGTGGTGGTGGTGGTGATGGTAATAATGATGGTGGTGGTGGTGGTGATGGTAATAATGATGGTGGTGGTGGTGGTGGTGATGGTAATAATGATGGTGGTGGTGGTGGTGGTGATGGTAATAATGATGGTGGTGGTGGTGGTGATGGTAATAATAATGATGGTGGTGGTGGTAGGTTTGTGGTTTGGGGATGGTAATAATGATGGGTGGTGGTGGTGGTGATGGTAATAATGATGGTGGTGGTGGTGGTGATGGTAATAATGATGGTGGTGGTGGTGGTGGTGATGGTAATAATAATGATGGTGGTGGTGGTGGTGGTGATGGTAATAATGATGGTGGATGTGGTGGTGGTGTGGTATTGATGGTGTTGTGATGGTAATATTGATGGAGGGTGGTGATGGGTTTGTGGTAAAGTATGATGGTGGTGGTGGGTGGTGGTGGTATAATGATGGTACTAAGGTGGTGGTGGTGGTGGTGATGGTAATAATGATGGTGGTGGTGGTGGTGGTGATGGTAATAATGATGGTGGTGATGGTGATGGTAATATGATGGTGGTGGTGGTGGTGGTGATGGTAATAATGATGGTGGTGGTGGTGATGGTAATAATGATGGTGGTGGTGGTGGTGGTGGTGGTGGTGGTGGTGGTGATGGTAATAATGATGGTGGTGGTGGTGGTGGTGGTGGTGATGGTAATAATGATGGTGGTGGTGGTGGTGGTGATGGTAATAATGATGGTGGTGGTGGTGGTGATGGTGATAATGAAAGTGATGATAGTGATGATGATGATGATAATGGTGGTGGTGGTGATGATAATGTTGGTGATGAACAAGGTACAAAGGAAATCAAGCAACAACAGATCTAGTGACCCTTCTAGGTTGCTGTCTCCAAACCAGGAGGATTAAAGTGTCAACAGTGGTTTAGAGTGGGTAAGGGAACATTGGAAAGGGAATTACTGCCCTGGAACTAATGTCCGTGGCAGGATTAGGAAGTTAGTAGGGGACAGATGGGTTAGTAACTGAGGGGGGGATAAAATAAAGTTATTCATTTACAAACGTCAGGGGGGCGGTTTGATGCGAGATATTTGTCTAGGCGGAGTTTAAATGAATCAACGGTGATGCAGTCTATACCGTTATAAGGTGGTGATGATGGTAGCGTTGGTGTCTTGGTTATCGATAATTGTTTGCGTGTGTTTCGTTGATTCTGATAGATCTATGTATACACCTTTATCAACGCTTGTCTTTAGAAGCCAATTACACGTTTGGCTTGTCAGGGTGTGAATATTGTCCCTTTAAGGGGAGATCTCCACTTAAGGATTTTTTTTCTTGACCCCTTTCTCCCTCATGTTTAGCCCCATTGCTTTTGATATTATAAAACGTTTGCCCCATTAGTTTAGCGATTTTAAGAACTTTCACCCCATATTAAGACCTTTCGTGCAATTCAGGTGTCTATTTTATCCTGGCGAGCGATAGCGAGCCTGTAATTTAAGAGGAACCGGCCTTTGGCCGGGACATTTTTCTACCGAAAAATGTAAATATTTATCTTGAAAGGGACTCAAGGGGGGTGTAAATTTAAGCTTGATGGAGGTCTAGGGAACAAACTAAATACCTCCCCTTAACAGCTAAAGATGTAGGATAGTTTTTACAATGATAATGATAAAACAGGAGGAGGAGGTTAGAAGATTGTTTATATAACGATGTTAATAGCTTTGTTTGTTGCTGTTGTTTGTCAGTCTTCTTTGTGTTGTTTTGGTTGATAGTAATCATTGTATAATATATTATCATCGCATGTCTCTCCCCCTTGTCTATCTGTCCGTTGTTAAGGGGAGATTTCCACTTGAGGGAGTTTTTTCTTGACTCCTTTCTCCCTCATGTTTAGCCCCATTGCTTTTCTAATTTTAAGACGTTCGCCTCATTATTTTGACGATTTTAAGAACTTTCAACCCATTTCTGTCAATTTTAAGACCTTTCGTGCAATTTAGGTGTCGATTTTATCCTGGCGAGCGATAGCGAGCCTGTAATTTAAGAGGAACCGGCTTTCAGCCGGGACATTTTTCTACCGAAAAATGTACAAATTTATCTTGAAAGGGGGTCAAGGGGATGTAATTTTAAGTTTGATGGAGGTCTAAGCAACACACTAGAAATCTCCCCTTAAAAGCCAATTACACGTTTGGTTGGTCAGAGTGTGAGCATTGTTCAACTCCTAACATGGCGGGCTGTGTTGTGTTGATGAAGATAATGAGGATGTTATATTATGTTTCAATGGCGTGTGTGTGTGTGTGTGTGTGTGTGTGTGTGTGTTTGTGTGTGTCCAAATTTGGCTGATGTTTTGTTCATGTTGCTTGGATGATGATAGTGGTGATGATAATATGTATATGTTGTTGATAGTGGTTGTGGTGATGATGATGATGATGAAAGTGGTGATATCTTGTTCCTTGTCTTGTTGTTGTTGTTGTTTTAGATGTTGATTATCACTATGTAGTATCAGCACATGTCTTTCTGCCTTGTCTACCTGTCCATTGTTAAAAGCCAATTACACGTTTGGTTGGTCAGGGTGTGAGCATTCTCCAACTCCTAACTTGGATGGGTGTGTTTTGTTGATAGTGATAATGAGAAAATAAAAAATACAAAATAGGAGAAGTGGGGATTGGGCCTGAGCATATAGATAGATAGATAGATAAATAGATAATGATGAAATTGTTGATGATAGTGATAATGGTGATGATGAGGAAAGTAGTTGTTGTTGTTGTTGTTGCTGTTGTTGCTGTTCCCCAGGCTGCCTGGCCGAACAGCCCCAAGGCCCCGAGCAAGACCAAGGCCATAACCGAGCGCCCCCACAGAACCCTCCCTGCCTACCACAATAAAGCCTGGGTGACCGAAGCCACTCCATGGCGGGGAGCTGAGGAAAGTAGTAATCGTATTTGATTCCTTGTCTTGTCGTTGTTATTGTTCTTCTTCTTGTTCTTCTTCTTTAGCTATCGGTGTACTTATTATCAGCGTGTGTCCATTGTTAAGAGCCAATTACACGAGTATAGTCTGTTTCTTGTCAACGGACGGCAAATTGCAAAGTTTCTATCAAGATTTCAGTTATTTTGAAGATTTTGTAGTAAATCATATAAACTTGGTCTAAATGAAATGCAGAGATATAGTAGTTTCACATTTGTCCATTAAGTATCGAGACATTAGCGGCCAAGGGATTCAGTTTACCGCCAGTTGAAATAGAACCAACTATAGTTCGTCTATGTATAAGCATTTTTCCGGCACATATACTGTAGTTACGTTTCATTACCTATTAACATAACTTGTTTATTGTTACTATTATTTAAAGCCCCCCTCCCCCCCCCCCTCCATAAAATAAGACAACAGAGAAAGAGAGCGAGAGCGAGAGAGGGAGAGAGAGAGAGAGAGAAAGACAGAGAGTGAGAGTGAGAGAGAGAGATGAACAAGACAAGGATTAGGGAGGGTGTGACAGGGGTTGATAGTCAAGGGAGGTAGAGAGGTAAGGAGGAAGGCGTGTGGGTGCTTGCATTATACTTTCCCACGGGGCAACTCTGTACGGTGATCTGGGTGTGTGGGTTCGAATCCTACTGACTATTGGTTGATTGTGTGAGATGGAATATAAGTTTTATAACTTATCACGAATACGTTCATCTGGGTGAGTGGGTTCGAATCCTACTGACTACTAGTTGATTGTGTGAGATGGTATATAACTGATCACGAATACGTTCATCTGGGTGCGTGGGTTCGAATCCTACTGACTACTGGTTGATTGTGTGAGATGGTATATAACTTACCACGAATCCGAATGTTCAATGGGTCAAGTTTATCATCTAGAAGTGTATCAGTCACTTGTGCAAGCCGTTGGACATGTTATAATAGATAATAGATATAATAGATAATAGATAATAGATAGATAATAGATAGATAATAGATATAATAGATAATAGATACAATAGATAATAGATAATAGATAATATAGATAATAGATAATATAGATAATAGATAATAGATATAATATAGATAATAGATAATAGATATAATATAGATAATAGATAATAGATATAATAGATAATAGATATAATAGATAATAGATATAATAGATAATAGATATAATAGATAATAGATATAATAGATAATAGATATAGTAGATAATAGATATAATAGATAATAGATATAATAGATAATAGATATAATAGATAATAGATATAATATATAGATAATAGGTATAATATATAGATAATAGATAATAGATATAATATATAGATAATAGGTGTAATAGATATAGATAGACAGATATAGATAATAGATATAGATAATAGATATAGATAGACAGATATAGATAATAGATATAGATAATAGATATAGATATAATAGATAATAGATATAATAGATATAATAGATAATAGATATAATAGATAATAGATAATAGATATAATAGATAATAGATATAATAGATAATATATAATAGATAATAGATATAATAGATAAGATATAATAGATAATAGATATAATAGATATAATAGATAATAGATATAATAGATAATAGATATAATAGATAATAGATATAATAGATAATATATATAATAGATAATAGATATAATAGATAATAGATAATAGATATAATAGATAATAGATATAATAGATAAGATATAATAGATAATAGATATAATAGATAATAGATATAATAGAGAATAGATATAATAGATAATAGATATAATAGATAATAGATATAATAGATAATAGATAGATAATAGATATAATAGATAAGATATAATAGATAATAGATATAATAAATATAATAGATAATATATATAGATAGATAATAGATAGATAATAGATAAGATATAATAGATAATGATATAATAGATAATAGATAATAGATATAATAGATTATAGATATAATAGATAATAGATAATAGATAGATAATAGATATAATAGATAATAGATAGAGAATAGATATAATAGATAATAGATAATAGATATAATAGATAATAGATAGATAATAGATAATATAGATAATAGATATAATAGATAAGATATAATAGATAATAGATATAATAGATAAAATAGATAATAGATAGATAATAGATATAATAGATAATAGATAATAGATAGATAATAGATATAATAGATATCGAAGTATCAGAAAATGTTTCTTAATCCTTTGAAGATACGACACTTTTCTTTACTATTATATGACTATAATTGGGTACTTGTTACAGGCAGCTTTGGCTTTTGTCGCCTTCCTCTGCATATAAAACAAATAAAGATTAATTGAGATAGTCCTTACTTTTATAATCCCCACATATCCTTCTTAAATCGCAAAAATCGTCTTATGATAGCCACAATAAACTGTCTAAAGGCATCGTAATCTTGTAAGGGTTAACTGGAAAAACGGCCTTTTAACTCTCCTAAGAGGGATTAGCGAGAGGTGGAGGAGGTGATGGTAGAGATTGATGGAAAATACCGTCATTGCGTGGTAAACCTCCTGGGTCATCATCATCATCATCATCATCACCATTATCATCATCACAATAAAGGAGGTTTCACACGAGAATATTTTTCATAATTGTTTCGATACCCAGCAATTTTCGTTCACATTTCTGGGATTCTGCGCATTGGTACTGGAATTTAAACTCGAAACACATTATTTTCGCGAGCTGAATTATCATACGACTTTAATTCAGAAACTGCTAAACCAGAATTGCCCAAAACAGTTGCAGGAATAACGTTGGTGTGATAAAGGCTTATGTCAATTCCTTAATGCGCTTTCCACGATATGATTAGGATTGAAGTCTACTCTAGGTGTGCTTGAGAAGGCCGAGATGGGGACAACTATAGACCAAGCAGCCATTTTGGCGGTATAAGTCGTATATTTGAGTTGATATGAGGTTTCTAAATAGCCTCTATACTTGATATGATAAGGTTTTCCCCTCCAAAGTAGTTCAAGTTTGATATATGCGAATGTAAATAATTAATTGTTGATTGTAAATTATGTAATATATGAGGACAAGGACCCAAAATGTCCGCCATTGTCCAGTTTCTCCACAGTAAAGGGGCTCAACTTGTCTTCTGGTTTGACATAAGAGAGCATTGTGTTGATGGTGTGAGTGGCTGTGTCGCCTTCGGTAATTCATGGTGGACTCCAGTAATTTAAGATTCACGAGGTCAATAGTTGAAAATCGGTCTTCGTTTCTCAATCATATGGGACTTTCGAAAGATGCCACTGAGTGATTGATGCCTAAAGTTCAGATTATTATTGTACATTACCCCCCTCCCCCCCTCTGCACACACACACACACACACACACACACACATATATATATATATATGTGAACAGCCAGCTTTAATTCTTTACATAAATAGGGCCTCTCCATCTCACACCCAGTCCACATATTATAGCAACGTAACTACTATCGGTTCATCTATTGTCATCCCTCCTACTATCGTACCTTTTACTAACACTCCTATTATACTATTAGGCGCCAAGCTAACCCCCCTCCCCCCTCCCACACACACACACACACACACACACATAAAAGAGATGTGCTGCTTATTATCAGTTGATTGTTTTCTACAGGTATTTCAGAATATAGCAACCTCTTCATAGCTATTATATATAAACAAACCCTGTCTGTACTAACCCCTTAACCCTTTCACGCATTCATGACGCAGAGGTTGCCAGATTAGCAATAAGAAATAGAGTTCTCTCACTCCTATAATTACCTCTCCAAAATTAGTGTTCTGCCCACAGCTAACTCAAAGACAACTGCAGAGGTTGAAGTAACTAAACTATAGGTTTCTAAATACCCCTGATGCTAACAAAGGCTTTAAAGTATCCCCAAGAGGCTCAAAATCGCGTCATATGTCGGAGAGGGTTAAATACCGTCCATTTTAAACCCTTCTTTTCTACTAGCAGCCTTCTTACATACGGTTTAACCTTCCTACTTAAAATGTTCTTACTATCAGGCTTCCTAGAATTTACCTACTGCCATTCTTCAACTAACAATCCTGCTCAATCTACTATCAATCCAACTACTACTATCCTTCCACTAACACTGCTACAATACTACCGAGTCAGCCCCAGTCAGCCTCCAGTCAGACGTGTTATATGTAAATGAAGTAGGACCTGAGTGTCGCGTGTTGTCTGATACCAACACACCGGTCACCCATTATTGTGACTCCTTCTGTCTATAAAGGAATGCTCTACGCCCAGCCAGTATATACACACTTACCGCCAGGCTCTCGTGGGTAGCTGTGTGTTGCGGTTCCTATTTTGGTTAGTTTGGTTTGCATGTTTTGCATTTTAATAAATAACAACACACCCGGGACTGAACCCTGGACAATTTGATCAACAGACAAACATGGTAACCACTACACCAAACTGGCCATACACATTTACCAACTGATCCTAAGGACATAGCGTACAAATAATTCAGTGTCCAATACTAAAAAAGAAGTGTAAATTTTTTTTTTAAATTGGTCCATTTCCATTAACTAAAGGGTCATCTATACAATCTTACCAATCACCACAATCAGCCAACGACATCAAAATAATTCAAAGTTTATAGTATAGTTCTGTAATATAACGACGTGTAAATAATTCAAAGTTTATAGTATAGTTCTGTAATATAACGACGTGTAAATAATTCAAAGTTTATAGTATAGTTCTGTAATATAACGACGTGTAAATAATTCAAAGTCTATAGTATAGTTCTGTAATATAACGACGTGTAAATAATTCAAAGTCTATAGTATAGTTCTGTAATATAACGACGTGTAAATAATTCAAAGTCTATAGTATAGTTCTGTAATATAACGACGTGTAAATAATTCAAAGTCTATAGTATAGTTCTGTAATATAACGACGTGCAAATTATTCCATGTCTACAGTAATACAAAAGAAAATAGTGCAAAATAAAATCTTGAGTGGGACCAACTCCATTAACTAAAGGGTCATCTATACAATGTTACCAATGACCACAATCAGCCACTCTATCTAAATCTCCCTCTCACTTGTCCCTGCACCACTCGGTCATCAGTCTACTTATACTGTATAACTGCCGGGCAGGATCCGTGTCTATATTTACATGGGGCTATCCTGAACTCAGGTCTTTATATAACGAAGATCCGTGTTTCGATGTTTAGATAAAGGCGTTCTGTGCTTAGGAGATGTTTTAATTTAGTATATATATATATATATATATTGTATTTAACATTTGTCTATTAAATTCAGATTGGGATCCCCTAATTATCAAAGGGTTAACATCTCGTTTAACCTTTTCACTCTCACAGAGATGAATTGACGAGTATAACAACAGTCAATAATAGTGTTAACACAGAAGGCACATAGGCATTATCATATCAAAACAGAAGGCACATAGGCATTATCATATCAACACAGAAGGCACATAGGCACATAGGCATTATCATATCAAAATAGAAGGCACATAGGCATTATCATATCAAAACAGAAGGCACATAGGCATTATCATATCAAAACAGAAGGCACATAGGCATTATCATATCAACACAGAAGGCACATAGGCATTATCATATCAAAATAGAAGGCACATAGGCATTATCATATCAAAACAGAAGGCACATAGGCATTATCATATCAAAACAGAAGGCACATAGGCATTATCATATCAAAACAGAAGGCACATAGGCATTATCATATCAAAAGCGTTAAATGTGGCAACTGAAAAATTATGCGTTTCAAATTCTAGATCTATGTGTCACTGCTTACGTCGTCAGGAAAACCATTCAAGTCCAGTATGACTTTGGATATTATATTAATGTATAGGGATGACTATTCAGATGGCTAGAGAAACTTAAAAGTTGTGAAGTGGAGAAGCAATAGTAAGTATTAGGCACATAATGACTGCCATTCCAAATGCAAATTGTTGGGAGAAAGGTAATCATGATAATATACAACTGCAAAATATTGGTAGGGAAATATTTATGAAAATAATATACAAGTGCATGTGCAATTCTCTCTCTCTCTCTCTCTCTCTCTCTCTCTCTCTCAAAAATAAATAAATAGGTCATCCACTCTTTACCCACTCACTCGCAAACACTCATTATCTCTCTCTCTCTCTCATTCACATCTCATCCACCCTTTCTCTCTCCCCCTCTCGTCCCAACCAATTAGTGTTGTTCCTATAATGTAAATCCTTCCTTTCAACCCCCCACCACATTCTTGCACACTTACATCTCTCTCTCTCTCCCTCTCTCTCTCTCTCTCTCTCTCTCTCTCTCTCTCTCTCTCTTATTTCACATACAATATCTCCCAGTCTCAGCTAAAAAGTTTAATTTATTGCCTATCAACAATCCATGTCAATATGCTATAGTTGTCAATCAATGTAATTATACATATATGTGTAGTATTCCCTATTTAAATGCAAACGTGAATTTAATTTGTTATCGCTACTTCTATAGCTCACACAAAAATAAAACACAAAAACCCTAGTACCCATTATCACAACACACACACACACACACACACACACACACACACACACACAAATATACAATACGACACAATGAATAAACAAAATACCATCTGCAGCTCTCTCTCTCTCTCTCTCTCTCTGCCTGCCAGTATTCAAGGGCAGACTAAAGAGGCACATTTTAGATCATATAGAGTGAGAAGTGATCACGTTCTATATATGTTTAATCTATTTCTAATTCCTAATCTATTTTATATATGTTTAACGTATTTCTAATCTATTTTATATATGTTTAACGTATTTCTAATCTATTTTATATATGTTTAACGTATTTCTAATCTATTTTATATATGTTTAACGTATTTCTAATCTATTTTATATGTTTAACGTATTTCTAATCTATTTTATATATGTTTAACGTATTTCTAATCTATTATATATATGTTTAACGTATTTCTAATCTATTTTATATATGTTTAACGTATTTCTAATCTATTTTATATATGTTTAACGTATTTCTAATCTATTTTATATATGTTTAACGTATTTCTAATCTATTTTATATATGTTTAACGTATTTCTAATCTATTTTATATATGTTTAACGTATTTCTAATCTATTTTATATATGTTTAACGTATTTCTAATCTATTTTATATATGTTTAACGTATTTCTAATCTATTTTATATATGTTTAACGTATTTCTAATCTATTTTATATATGTTTAACGTATTTCTAATCTATTTTATATATGTTTAACGTATTTCTGGTCGGAGGCATTTATCTATAAACCATTAACTCTCTCTCTCTGTCTCTCTCCCGACTTTCACTTTCACTCACACCCCTTTACCTCCCCGACCAAATACTCACTCTCACTCTCACTCTCACTGTAATGGTAGTTTCTAAATACATTCTATAATAATCCTAAGACTACAGAGTTTTATATCACTAACGCTCACTCTCACTCTCACTCTCTCTCTCTCTCTCTCTCTCTCTCTCACACACATTTTAGAAAATCATACAGTGTGAGAACTGATGACGTTCTATGTATTTTTAATCTATTTTACATACGTTTACCGTATTTCTGGTAAGAGTTATTTATCTGTAAACTCTTAACGACACTGTTAATGTATTATGTATTATGTAATTTGTTTAAAAATAATTTATTGTATGAACAGCCATTGTATATTTAACAGAAGAAAATAATCTGAATCTAAATCTGAATCTCTAGGAGCACAGGGAATGGTTAGTATTACAAAGATCCTGCGGTTCATTCCGGGGAGATAGTCTAAGTGTCTATGTGTTATGTAATTTGTTTAAGATGATACTATTGTATGAACAGCCATTGTATATTTAATGGAAATAAAATAATCTGCATCACACACACACACACACACACACACACACACACACACACACGGTAAACAAACAAGGGTATTTTTGTGCCCGCGGTCCCAAGCCGGGCGAGGTTCGATCCCTCTAATGAACCCAATGATCGGTTTAAGTCCACGGGATTACCGGAGATGAGGGGGGAGACGTGAAAAGAAGGGGGGGGGGGGACTGGAGGGAAAGGAGGAAGAGTGTAGAGTGTATGGTGAAAACAGAGAAGGGGTGGTCAAAAGTGTGGGGGGGTGGGGGTGGAAGGGGGGAAGAAAGGGGGAGGGATGGGGAAAAAGAAGAGAGAGGAGTGGTGAGGGGAGGGTGAAAGGAGAGGAGTGGTGAGGGGAGGGATGAAAGGAGAGAGAGGAGTGGTGAAAGGAGAGAGAGGAGTGGTGAGGGGAGGGGTGAAAGGAGAGGAGTGGATAGGGGAGGTGAGTGAAAGAAGAGGAGTGGATAGGGGAGGTGAGTGAAAGAAGAGGAGTGGATAGGGGAGGTGAGTGAAAGGAGAGGAGGAGTGGTGAGGGAGGGGTGAAAGGAGAGAGAGGAGTGGTGAGGGAAGGTGAAAGGAAGAGAGGTGGTGAGGGAGGGAGGGGTGAAAGAAGGAGAGAGGAGTGGTGAAAGGGTGAAAGGAGAGAGAGGAGTGGTGAGGGGAGGGGTGAAAGGAGAGAGAGGAGTGGTGAGGGGAGGGGTGAAAGGAGAGAGAGGAGTGGTGAGGGGAGGGGTGAAAGGAGAGAGAGGAGTGGTGAGGGGAGGGGTGAAAGGAGAGAGGAGTGGTGAGGGGAGGGGTGAAAGAAGAGAGAGGAGTGGTGAGGGGAGGGGTGAAAGAAGAGAGAGGAGTGGTGAGGGGAGGGGTGAAAGGAGAGAGAGGAGTGGTGAGGGGAGGGGTGAAAGGAGAGAGAGGAGTGGTGAGGGGAGGGGTGAAAGGAGAGAGAGGTATGATGAAGGGGGGAGGGGGGAAAGTTACATACGAGTTACATAGATACACAGACTGCACAGACCTTGCGGTCCCTACAAGGCAGTCCGGACTTAATGCTAAAATAGAATTTGCTACAAAGTGAAAGGCAAGGATAGCAAAGTAGAAGGCTCTCTCCCCACCCACCACTTCCTCTGACCATTGGTCGGCATGAAATTTAGTTTGGGAAACGAAGTCCCATAGTACACAACGAAGTTGAGAAATATTATATTCTACTGATACTTAACCTATTGTTGTGTGTGTGTGTGTGTGTTTTTTTGTTGTTTAACCTATATTATTCCAACCTCCTCAAAATGGAGTGTGGATGAAGGAGGGAGAGAGGAGGGGTGGGAAGAAGGAGGAAGGGAGGAATGGTGGGGTTAAGGGTAGAGGGTAGAACGAAGAGGGCACGAAGATAGAAGGAGGAGAAAGGTGGTGAAGGAGAAAAGAGCACAACAATGATCAATAAATAAATACTGTACATCAAATAATATATAAAGGCCATAATATATCGTTGGCATCACAACGTCGTGAAGATTACAAATATTCCCCTAAAAAAATTGAAAATACTGTACAATATGACCCCAAACGTTTGATAACTTCCCTAAGACTAGAGCCCAGTGAAAATTGGAAAAATAACTGTCATTGTGCCAAATTGATAATGCGTACAAATAAATCACGAATATGATTGTAATCCTCATCACATGAGGAGTCCATTTATATAAGGTCAAATTAATTTAGGCCAATATCTTAGGGCTTCTAGATTCACTGACTTTAAACAAAAACTATATATTACACTTATAAACAAGCAAAGAAAACATCTATCTATCTATGTATCTATTGCCTGACGCCGTGATCCCCGAAGGGGTGGCCACGAACGAACCGCCCCCATGCACCTCTGTCCCCAGTCAGTCGACGCCCCTCCCCCCAACCAGCACCGCCTTCGTTCATGTAGTACCTCACTCCATCCTTCCACCTCATATTCGGTCTACCTCTCCCCCTCTGTCCCTCCTACAAAAATGATCCTACAAAAACACATTATTGAACACCATCAACATTTACCAACCATTTCTATCGCCCGATATTGCTTGCACAGTAGGCTACTTGCATTGTTAAGAAATATAGTGTTATGATATTTTTAGGCTACACTTAAAAGGGAGTTTTTTTCTGGACCCACTTCTCCCTCATGTTTAACCTCATTAGTTTCGAGATTATAAGACGTTCGCCCCATTAGTTTGGCGATTTTAAGAAAGTGTAGAAACTTATCTCGAAAGGGGGTCTAGGGGGTATTATTTAAGCTTGATGGGAGGTCTAGGGGGCAATAACAAACCTCTGCTTAAATATATCCAATATATATATCTCAATTCCCTCCCCATCCAAAAAGAAAGAAAGAAAACAAAACTAACAATCTAACATCTACTTTTACATACAATTACCAACACCCTCCCAATCCCTAATCTCAAACACCAATTACCAACACCCTCCCAATCCCTAATCTCAAACACCAATTCCTCAAATTATCCATTATTAACAACTAAACAAAAAAATAAAAATAAAATAAAATAAATAAATATATAAATTGAGCACTCGTCATCCTAAACTTACAATTTCAAGCACCCGATATTGCTTGTATATTTAATCAAACAAAACTTGCTTTGATAATGTAACACCTTAAAATATAAATAAAGACAAAACAGAAGAGAAACTCGAGAGCAAGAAGAGAAACCCTTATTATTGAACAACATCAACTTTTACCTACAATTTCAAACACCCGATATCGCATGTACATTCATAAAAAAATTAATCCCTTTTAGAAAATGTTACACTTCACAAAAGAAAGCAAAAAAATAGTAAATCCAATAAGTGCACATCATCAACTTGTACATACAATTTCCAACACCCTCCCAATCCCCAATCTCCGGGAACAAGCACCAGTTCCTCGCTTCTTCGGCCGCTCAAATTGCTGGCTGAGAAATAATGATTCGCTAATCGTGTATCAGTTAATTAGGTAATTGGCGAGGCTAGGTGAGTGACTGGAGATGGTGGGGGGGGGGGAGATGTGTGAGAGAGAGAGAGAGAGAGAGAGAGAGAGAGAGAGAGAGACTTATGTATAACTAACAGGAATAAAGAGTGAGAATTTACATAGATTAATGCTATTAAATGAAGCTAGCCTATTGACATAGTTTCAACAAAATCCTGCTTACAAATAAACAACAACTACAACACACACACACACACACACACACACACACACACACACACACACACACACAAATAGAGTTGAGTTTAGAGCCTTCAATTCATCATGCGTTAGATAGAATGTTAGGTAAACTACAAATACGATAGGCTATACAGGTTCATATACAAGGACATAACCCCAGTCTAGACCAACAACGGGCGGTATATCAAAGAGACACATTCATAATTACCACAAACCTAAGAATCCAGCAATCCCACTACAAGAAATTATCCGTTCAAGCTCTACTATGACACTCATATTCTTGGCCAATTGACCACTTGCGAGTTTCAGGCTATAAGGAAGTTGGAGCCGTAAACATTGACATCAAATAGAAATACAACACTAATGTAAGTTTTTTGATGGATAATACTGTAGGTATGTACTATGACCATATGTTAGCTGGTAATTCTGGTAAAAATCCATGTCTACAACTCCAACTTCCTTATAAAACGAAACTCGCAAGTAGTTAATTAAGATGAAGACCAAGACAAAATCAAAATCCTGTTAAAATTGTGGAGTATAAGAATAAAACAATGACATATTACCATAAATCAATGACAGACATATTACCATAAACAATGACAGACATATTACCATAAATCAATGACAGACATATTACCATAAACAATGACAGACATATCACCATAAACAATGACAGACATGTTACCATAAACAATGACAGACATAGTACCATAAATCAATGACAGACATATTACCATAAACAATGACAGACATATTACCATAAACAATGACAGACATATTACCATAAAACAATGACAGACATATTACCATAAATAAAACAATGACAGACATATTACCATAAATAAAACAATGACAGACATATTACCATAAATAAAACAATGACAGACATATTACCATAAACAATGACAGCCATATTACCATAAATCAATGCATCGGACACCCCTACTACCAGCATTTACTAAGCTCCAGTACTACTCTTATATATTTACATTAGAAACTTCATTTAATTATATACACCAAAATGAATAGAAGAAAGACGCATTACCGCAATTTTAAGATTAAACAACAGTGCATGCGTTTGCATGCGTTTTCAATATCAATCACTTCTAAACGATGAAAAAAATTAATTAAACTCAAATTCTAAACAAGATTAAACAACAGTGCATGCGTTTGTAATATCAATCACTGCTGCATGCTGAAGAAAATTAATTAAAATCACATTTATAAACAAGATCAAAACAGTGCTTGCGTTTGTAATATCAATCACTTCTAGATGCTGAAGAAAATTAATTAAAATCAGATATATAAAAAAAAAAAAAAAAAAAAAAAAACACACACAAACACACAACGAAGCCTTATAAGAAGCCATATATTCACCAATCAAATAATGGGAGCCCAGCATTTACCAAGACCCAGGACTTCTACTGTATATCTCTCAAAACCCGTCCACTAAATTCCTTTAAGGGGAGATGGGTCGCTTTTCTGGTTCCCCTTCTCCCTCATGTTTAACCCCATTAGTTTTGAAATTTGAAGATTTTGTTTTAAATTAGCTTGCGATTTTTTAAGACCTTTCACCCAATTTCTTTGTCAATATTAGGACTTTCCGTGCCATTTAGGTGTCGATTTTTTCCTGGCGAGCGATAGCGAACCTGTACATTTTAGAAGGAACCGGCTTACGGCCGGCATATTTTTCTCCTGAAAAATGTACAAATTTATCTCGAAGGGGGGTCTAAGGGGTGTTTTACTAGCTTGATGGAGGTCTAGCGAGGAAACTACAAAATATATAAGGGGATCTGCCTTGTGTGGGCCAATCGGCTTTCTGCAGACTCCCATTTTCTTATGTTCTTATAATAGATAGAATATAAAATAGTCCAAAAAACGACCCGTCCCCTCTTAAATTATCCGTTCCTCGCGAGTTAGAGGCGGCGGGCGGGGATGGTCATTAGAGCCTCTTAATTCCAATAGTCCGAGAATTGACCGTGCATGGATGAGGATAAATTCTGGGAGTTTGTGTGTTGGAGAGAGAGGCCCTATGGTAACAGAGATCGGCCAACCTCCACCATTTTGTTTCCACAGGTGATATTTTCCTCTCTTTACACTCATATATCTCCATACCCTTAACCCTTTCCGTACCGGCGACGTCTTTTTCATATTATTATTGATATATTTATACTATTTTATGCAGTTTAAGAACGATCTGTGGTAGAAAAAAGGGTTAAGGGGAGATCTCCACTTGAGGGATTTTTTTCTTGACCCCTTTCTCCCTCATGTTTAGCCCCATTGCTTTTGAGATTTTAAGACGTTCGCCCCATTAGTTTGGCGATTTTAAGACCCCTTGCCCCATTTCTGTCAATTTTAAGACCATTCGTGCCATTTAGGTTGTCGATGTTTTCCTGGCGAGCGATAGCGAGCCTGTAATTTAAGGGGAACCGGCCTTCGGCCGAGAAATTTTTCTACCGAAAAATGTACAAATTTATCTTGAAAGAGGGTCTAGGAGGAGTGGTTTTAAGCTTGATGGAAGTCTAGGGAATCAACTAAAAACCTCCCCTTAAGGAAGTTAGTTCGAAGCCTGTTAATTGTTTAACTGAATCAATCGTTTAATAGTAGCCCGAATAAAGTTAAAAGGACGTCGCCGGTACGGAAGGGGTTAATAAATATTTGGGGATACTAGTACAGGATAATATACTGTATAGTTTGGTCTTCGGATATACATTCTACATGAACAAAAGTGGGTTAGTGGGATAAATAAAGGCGATATGAAAGATGTACTCAAGCTCAGTGATAGCGAAAGGACTCGAACAAATGGTTTCAAATGAGATACATTTCGCTTCAGAATAGGCAAGTATTGGTTTGGTAACAGAGCTATAGTGGGATCAAGAACGATATAGAGCTTCAATATAAAATTAGGCATATGGACGATATATGGGTTGGGTTTGAAAGGGATCTGCCTTGTGAGGGTCAATCAGCTCCCTGCAGACTCCCGTTTTCTTATGTTCTTAAAACAAAACCTTGTTCTTTAATAATTGGGGTCCCAAAATAGAGTCAAAAGAAAAAAAAAATACTCCTCTTTCTCACTACACTGTTTCTCTCGTGTGGTGCTACTCTGCTAACTCACACATTCTTTCTCAGACTCTCACTCTCTCTCTCTCACACACTCTCACTCTCTCTCTCTCACACACTTATAGACTGCATCACCGTTGATTCATTTAAACTCCGCCTAGACAAATATCTCGTATCAAACCCGCGACTGACTGCGTTTGTAAATGAATAACTTTATTTTATCCCCCCCTCAGTTACTAACCCATCTGTCCCCTACTAACTTCCTAATCCTGCCACGGACATTAGTTCCAGGGCAGTAATTCCCTTTCCAATGTTCCCTTACCCACTCTAAACCACTGTTTGGACACTTGATCCTCAGTGTTTTGGAGGACAAGCAACCTAGAAGGGTCACTAGATCTGTTGTTGCTTGATTTCCTTTGTACTCCTTTGTAGTTTGTACACTCTCTCACACACTCTCTTACTACAGGTTACCAATAGTGTGATGTTGCTCCGCCGTTCGTCTTGGTGTTTAGTGGTTTTGTATTTTATAGGAAAGGTGATAGCCAAATTTAGACGCTGGTGGGGTGTGTTGCTGAGTGGTTGTTAGAGATGGAAGGTGGTTAGGAATCGCCCTTCGACCGGGATATTGTACACATTTATCTTGAGAGGGGGTTTAGGGGGGGGGGGGGGGTTTCTCTATGTTTGAAGGAGGTCTATCGAGGAAATAAAAAATACATTAATTAATAGACCAACAAACCAGCCACTAGCCCCTTAGTCGAGAACTAAGTGATGCACTGGTCATATTATAACAATCATTGATATTCTCAGATATTGACACACACAAGCGCACACTCTCAAAAACTCAAGTCTCTGTCTCTCAGTAAATGAACATGAATAATATTCGTCGAAAGATAAAACACACACACACACACCGACATGTACACATACAATATTAGTATAGGCTATGAACACTAATAATATACGTCAATAGAACACACACACACAGACAGACACACACACACACACACACATGTAAACTATAATGTTGATAGTTGGTCTGATAGTGGTTAAACACGTTCCCCCCTCGTCACCACCACAATCCTTGCCCCCCTCCTCCCCACCTCAACCCTCAAAAATGTTGGTAGTCGTCTCTCTCTCTCTCTCTCTCTCTTATTAATGGTGTTAAAGATGAAGAGAGAGATCCTATACAGTGAATAAAGACTGAAGAACTAATGTGAGTCAGTGTCTGTGGAATTATTACCACACGAACAACTAAATAGACGATTCTGTAAATGACCACCTTTACTGCATTTTATACTTGATCATGTTCTAGGTCTTAACCCCTTCTGTACCGGCGCCGTCTTCTTAACTATGTTCTGGCTACTATTAGACGATTTTAGTAAACATAAATAAGGCCTCCAGCAATTAACAGGCTTCGAACTATCTCACTGAACCCTTTATACTACCACCGATCCTTCTAAAGCTTCGAACTATCTCACTGAACCCTTTATACTACCACCGATCCTTCTAAAGCTTCGAACTATCTCACTGAACCCTTTATACTACCACCGATCCTTCTAAAGCTGCACAAAATCGTCTAAATATAACTAGAGTATAATAAAGAGGACGTCACCGGTACGTACCATAAAGGGTTAAATAGATTCATGGTAAGAAGGAATCGGTGTTATGTACTGTACTGTACATTAATCCTATTTGACCTGAGGCAGATCTTCTTGAAACTCCAAAAAGGCTAAAGGAAGCAAAAATCCTCAAAAATTAATAAAACAAATATCATAATAACCCCCCAACACGTCGGACCAGATAGTGTTAAAGATACCCAACCATCAAACACAATCGATTCTGAAATAGTTGTTGAAGTGGCAAAAAATAATCAGAATGGAGTGGAGTGGAGGGAGGGAGGGAGGGAGAGAAAGAGAAAGAGAGGGTGAGAGTGAGATAGAGATAGAGTGAGCGTGTGTGTGTGTGTGTGTGTGTGTGTGTGTGTAATAATAATAATAATAATAAACGGTTTATTAAAGAATGGCAGCCTCATGAGCTGAAAATACACAAAATGTGTGTGTGTGTGTGTGTGTGTGTGTGTGTGTGTGTGTGTGTGTGTGAGAGAGATAATACCGTACATAATAATCCAACAGATAACTATGAATGCTGGTAAATAATGTAACCACTTGTGAGAGAGACTATTGTCTATTCATTACAAGTAGGCCAGCAATGATAACCCCTGACCTCTGTAACTAAAAAGGGCTAAGCCAAACTGGGTTATAAATTTCCACATCCATTCCCTGGCTGAATCTTCTCAAATGGTATATCGGTATATATATAGTATAATAGCTCTATTTATCTGGTGGTTTTATCAGTACAGAGCTTAGTGGTCAAGATTTTAGCCTACTTCTAATTAATTGACGAGGTTTGGGGTTATTTACAATTAGCTATTAATTGTGATATCAAGCTTTTAAATTGAAAAGAGAAAACATGATCAGATTTCCGTTTACCAATAACTTACCTCTGAAACACTTCCCACAGCCATAATTATTCCCTATTCCTGCGATTCGACCTCGCTAAAACATGGTGGGTTCACTTTTCAGTCATGTTGGCTCAGACACTGGTAAAATATTACAAACAAAAATACAAAAATAAATAAATAATAATAATAATAATAATAATAATAATAATAATAATGATACTACAAGAAAAACAAATCGTATCCTGTACAGCCGTGGATAGATAACGCTAGCTTTGGAACGGGTTAGACAAGACTAGCATAATTTAATGACATTGTATTAGTTCAGGTCAGGTTGCTTTTAGAATTAGGACATGGGGGTGTGAGTCGATAACGAAACCATTAAAAATATATTGCATCTGACAGAGTAAAAGAGACGCAACAAAGGTAAGCGTATATGGGGGGGGGGGGTTAAGAGGGGGCAGGGTGAGTAAGAGGGGGCAGGGTGAGTAAGAGGAGGGAGGGGGGAGTGTAAGAGGGGGTACAAAGGAGTACAAAGGAAATCAAGCAACAACAGGTCTAGTGACCCTTCTAGGTTGCTTGTCCTCCAAAACACTGAGGATCAAGTGTCCAAACAGTGGTTTAGAGTGGGTAAGGGAACATTGGAAAGGGAATTACTGCCCTGGAACAAATGTCCGTGGCAAGATTAGGAAGTTAGTAGAGGACAGATGGGTTAGTAACTGAGGGGGGGATAAAATAAAGTTATTCATTTACAAACGCAGTCAGTCGCGGGTTTAATTAAAGATATTTGTCTAGGCGGAGTTTAAATGAATCAACGGTGATGCAGTCTATAACGTTTCGGGGAAGCCCATTCCACAAGTTGACAACTCGATTGAAGAAGAAATTCTTAGATTCGTGCGAGTTAAAAGATTTACCAATAATTTTGCAACCGTTTCCCCGCGTGTAATTAGATTGGTCGATAGTGAAGTACTTACTACAGTTCATATTGTCGATGCCTTTGATGATTTTGAACACTTGAATTAAGTCACCTCTTAATCTGCGCTGGGTTAAAGGAAATAGATTTAATTCTCTAAGACGCTCTTCGTATGGTATGTTCTTTAGGCTAGGTATCATTTTGGTAACTCTACGTTGAACTCGTTCTAGCTTGTTTATATATCTTTGGTAATAAGGGCACCAGGATTGAACGCAGTATTCCAGAAGAGGGCGGACTAAGGAATTGTAAAGGGTTAGGATAACTTCTTTGGATTTATGCTCAAATGACCTGCCTATAAAGCCAATTATTTTGTTTGCCTTCTTAACAACTTCTGAACATTGTTGACTCTGTTTTAGGTTACTCGATATTGTTACTCCCAGATCGGTTTCTCTGTTTACATTCTTAAGCTGAGTGCCATTCATCGAATGGTTTGCTTTCTCATTTAGGTATCCGACATGTAGTACTTTACATTTATCCGCATTGAAACTCATTTGCCAAATTTGGGCCCAACATGACAATTTATCTAGATTGTGTTGCATATCGTCAACTTGTTCTTTTGAGAGTACGCTATTTGCAATTTTTGTATCGTCAGCAAATTTTGAGATTGTACAGGTGAGACCCTCATCTATGTCGTTGATGTAAATTAGAAAGATAATTTGTCCTAGTACCGATCCCTGGGGTACCCCGCTACTTACATTGGTCCATTTAGATGCCTTACCGTTTATGACTACCCTTTGCTTTCTGTTGCTGAGCCAATTTTCTATCCATTTCAACACACCGTCTTGTATTCCATGCGCTTTTAGTTTTAGCAGTAAACGTTTTGTGGGGAACTTTGTCAAAGGCCTTTTGAAAATCAAGGTATATAATATCTACAGCTTTACTCTCATCGTAGAGGTTGAGGATATCGTGGAAGAAGTCTAAGAGGTTTGTTAAACAGGAACGTTTTTTACGAAAGCCGTGATGAGTATCTTTAAGTATGTTATTTTCCTCTAAGTGATTTACGAGTCTGTCTCGTATGACCGTTTCTAGCATTTTACAAACAAATGAGGTTAAGCTAATTGGACGATAGTTACTGGGTAGGGATTTGCTGCCTGTTTTGAATATCGGTGTTACGTTGGCTAGCTTCCACTGATCAGGCATAGTTCCAGACTGCAAGGATTTATTGAATAGTAATGTCAGTGGTTTGGAGAGCTCATCCTTAGCTTCCTTTAGAACTCTAGGCGAGATTGTATCAGGTCCTGGCGTTTTATTTACCTTGAGTTTATCTAAACAATTCAATACTTCTCTCTCTGTAACGCCTCTGTAACGGGGCGTGTAAGAGGGGGCAGGGAGTGTAAGATGAGGCAAAGAGGGGTGAAAATGGGAGCAAGGGGTGTAAGAGGGGGCAGGGGGGATGTAAGTGGGGGCAGGGGGAGTGTAAGAGGAGGCAAGGAGGGGTGTGTAAGAGGGGGCAGGGAGCGGGGTTTAAGAGGGGGGGGGGGTGTAAGAAGGGGCAGGGTGTGTAAAAGGGGGCAAGAGGCCTGTTCTGAGGGTGTATGTGAGGGGGGAGGGTGTGTAAGAGGGGGGTAGGGGGCTGAGAGGGAGGGGGGAGGGGGGTACTGGTGAGGGGGGAGGGTTGGTCACGTGTTAAGTGGATGTAGACCGTAATGTGAGATCTGTTGTAGCCTCACCACAATGATAGACCAGATGCTGCTTGATGCTTTGGGGTCCTCTCTCTCTCTCGCTCTCGCTCTCTCTCTCTCTCTCTCTCTCTCTCTCTCTCTCACCATCACCTGCTCCTGATTTCTCTCTCTCTCTCTCCTTCCTTTGCTGTCTTTTTCTTCCACTTTCCTTCATCAGGGATTGGCTATATCTACTGAATACAAATCCTCACCACTGCTTGGAATGTATCTTTGTTCTCTCTCTCTCTCTCTCTCTCTCTCTAAATAGTCGAGTATGAATGAAAGGAGTGTAACAATTGACATCTTTAATTCAGGCGACCATAAGGCGTGCGACAAAGTGCTTCATTTGCCTCGCGTAATGCTTTAAGTGAATGCATTGGACATTGGTGATAAATGAACTAACTAGACAAAAGCTTTAATGTTGGGAAATGGATGATCTTAACCATTTCAGTATTCAGTGACGCGTTTCTTCATTACATTCTGGGCATTATTCCCTCGTCATATGACTTAAACTGCTTCAAGCTTCCTGTGCCCAGGCATTTTGACTCAAACGTACCTTGCATTTGGTTCTATTTATTTTTTATTTATTTTTTTATTTTTTTGGGGGGGCACTTGTTAGTCATCTTGCCTTTTGTCTCATTTATATTCATACGGAAAAAAAATGCTAGATAATCGCAAACGAAAGCAAAATCCTCAAAAAAGCATAATATCATAACCCACAAGGCGTCGAACCAGATAATATGTCAATCAAAATACTTCTTGTCCAATCAATCATAATTATATCAAAATTGAAAAATTACTGGACACTGCAATTATCTGACATGTACTAATCATATACGGAGCGATTGCCACCACCAATATTGGATCTGATGAACAGGAATATATATTAATAATTATCAAAGAACCATTAACACACACGTTCTCTCTCTCTCTCTCTCTCTCTCTCTCTCTCTCTCTCTCTCTCTCTCTCGAATATCCACTTTTTTTCTCCCTCCCACTTCATACATATTTCACGGCTCCTTGGGTCACAAAAGCCAGGAGGGAAGCACAGGGGAAGAGAGGAAGGAAGGCAGGAAGGAAGGGGAGGAAGGATAGGAAGGAAGGAGGAAGGATAGGAAGGAAGGTAGCTAAATAGGTGGCCTTATTTAGAGGGAAAGAGAGAGAGAGGTGGATATGATTGGAATGGATGAAGGAAGGGAGGAGGGAAGAAAAGAAAGCAATTAAAACAAAGAAGGTAGAAACAAGGGAATATATGTGTGGAAGGAAGATAACTGCAAAAATGAAGAAGAAAGGAAAGTAGATGATCTACTGTAGTTAGGAAGGGAATTATTATTTGTTAATTATTGAAAACAACTTGAAATCTACCAAGTTTCATTGGGAGGTGTTTGGTGTTAGAGTGGAATAAATGAAAATAAGATTGGTTCATTAAGGAGTAGAGTTTCACGCTGGGAAGGTTTCAGAATATGGGCTGTAAGTCAGAAAATGGCAAGCATCTCGATATATCCAATATATATTCAACATAAAATATAACAAATACATCAAAGTAAGACCAACAAAAATAGAACTCCTAAAAGCAAACCAAACAAGTAGGGGACTGAGAGATAGAAGAGATGTGAGTAGTGGAAACATACAAAGGTGAGCTGTGTACAAAGGAAATCAAGCAACAACAGATCTAGTGACCCTTCTAGGTTGCTTGTCCTCCAAAACACTGAGGAGCAAGTGTCCAAACAGTGGTTTAGAGTGGGTAAGGGAACATTGGAAAGGGAATTACTGCCCTGGAACTAATGTCTGTGGCAGGATTAGGAAGTTAGTAGGGGACAGATAGGTTAGTAACTGAGGGGGGGATAAAATAACATGAGGACATAAAATAAGGGAGTAGAAGAGAGAAAAGAAAATATGAAAAACAAAATAGAAAACGTATGGAACAGAACAGATTCGAGCCCTAAAAAGCAAACGCAAGAGAGAGAGAGAGGGGGGGGGGGTGAGAAGGGGGGAGGGGGAGAATATGGGGGGATAGGAGGTGGATGAGGGGCTAAGAGGAGGGGGGGGGGGGGGGGCGCTAAGAGGAGGGTTGGGGGGGGGGGAGTTAAGAGGAGGGGAGGGGAGGCTGGAGGTAGGAAGGTTAAACACAATGCACAAGGGATCATCTCGTTGGAAAATTCTTGATAATGACACAAGTATGTAACAGTAGCCTGGGTAGAGGAGGGTGGGAGAGAGTGAAGTGTGTGTGTGTGTGTGTGTGTGTGTGTGTGTGTGTGTGTGTGTGTGTGTGTGTAAAGCACTATTGATTGTTGTCCCTGTTCAGGCTCTGTCTCAAGTCCCTGTGCCAGAGTATATAGATAAATAGATAGATAGCAAATGAGTTAGCCACTTATCTATCAACTCATCTGCCCATCACTCTCACCTGGTAATTATAGACCTGGATGGCACTAGAACCGTCCGACATGGGAGAATCGTTAACGTCGCCGACCTCCACGGTTAGATGCCTAGTGCCACATACACCCTCCCACTTATCTATCAACTCATCCACCCATCAAACTCACCTGGTAATTATAGACCTGGATGGCACTAGAACCGTTCGTCATGGGAGAATCGTTGACGTCGCCGACCTCCACCGTGAGATGCCTGGTGCCCTGTACACCCTCCCGGTCCGTGGTGGTGAAGGGGATCTGGTAGAACTTCTGAGCCTCCCGGTCCAGCATCACCAGAGGCCTCAGCTGGTACTGGGAGAGGGACCTGTGGGGAGGAGATAGGTAGTGTTGCCAATTTAGCTACTTTCCTGCAAGATCTAGAGGTATTTACTTTGATCTAGAGGCAAATTTGGACATCTAGCGACATGAATTTTAGTAATGTTTTGTACATTTGAGCCATTTTAGAGATATATTGTAGAAATTCTGCCGTTATTCTAGCTATTATTAGCATACATTTACTATCTAGCAGACTTGATTTGGTAACCCTGGAGATAGCTATACATTAGAAACCAACAAAATGGTTAAACAAACACCATTTCATGCATTTGAGGCCTGTATTATGACAAACGTTTCACTTTACATCTTCTTCAGGTCAGGACCCACTGAATAGGATAGATTAATCTAAGTTAGGTTAGGTTGGGTAGGCTAAGCTTAGGTTAGATAACTGAAGATAAGCAAAGTCAAGATAACCAAAACCATGAAATGCCACAGCAAGCTCAGTTATTTTGCATAAGTCACGTATTTGGCTTGACACCACACATAATTTTATCTCATTTCTATTTGATTTTTTTTTTTTTTTTTTTTTTTTTTGGGGGGGGTTATATTTCCCTGACCCTAAAAGATCCTTTCCATGAACACACAGAAGAACTCTTCGCAGCCTGTATGGAGCAGGGATAGCGTTCCAAATTCAAATGCAGGAGGCCCTTAACAGAGCCCTCAGAGCTTATTTGTCACTCATCCTTATGGATTTCATTCCCTCTGCGACGGCAGATGTTAGAGGTGCAGTTAACAATCTGAATGCTTGCACTCATTCAGCAGATGGCGTGGATTGCACTGGTTACAGACAACACTTACAACCACAGCCAATACAACAGTATTACTGTATAACATTCAACATGCACTTCATACACCACACACAAGCTGGCCATCTCACAGAGGCGAGTTAAGGCTGTAGAAGAAAAAAACAATTGGACCCAGTATCAATGCTTTGCCAAATAGTTTCTGAAATTCATGAATTACAGTTGGTACAGGGCAGTCCATACAAATCAAGGGTTTGTTTATTGCTCTGAAGACTCAGCAAGTAAGCTCACTGGTCACCTCCTCGGACTGATCACTCTGATAGCAATTGGTATCAACTGCTTTGTTGCCAATTCATCAAAATGGTAGCAATAATGTTCACCATTTGATCCTAGTGTTGGAGACCACACTCGGAAACTAATCTTGTGGACAAGCAGCGTAAAATATAAAATGTGCAATCAGTCAACAAACTTAATAATGAAATGTGACACTTACTCATTGAGCACCTCGACCCTAAACTTGTTAAGTAAGTCTGGATCAGTGGAGGCCAGGAAGGAGAGGGTGCAGCGACAGCCGTATTTGGGGGTGTCCCAGTCGTCTAGCTGGATGATTACGGGGGTGACAGTGGCCGGGGCAGCGTTCTCCAGGAACTTGGTGTAGCTGTGTTCCTGCCGACCAAGGGAAAGTACCCAAACTTTCAGTATATGCAATTTACGCTCGGGGTAGGTATTACTGGACAGGATTTGGAGGACCAATTACGATACACTGGCGAAATATTTTGATAAACTATTTGAGCCACAAAGATTAACTTACTGAGATTCGTAAGTTAATGATCACGGTCCTGCTTTTTTCATCAGGAGTTGTTCATGTATTCTTCACCACGAATGAATAATTGCCTGAAAAAGTAGTTGGGAAACTTCATGATAAATTTGAGACAATGAATGTTGACTAAGGGAAAACAACAACTTGGTTTATGTGGCTTAAAAGAGGCAGTCTCTAGTCTATTTGCTGTAAGTAGGCGAGAAATCATAACCTCTAACCTCTGTAACTCAAAAACGAGTAGAGTAATTGAGCTAATATTTCTACCATTTGGGAAGAGTCAGTCAAGGAATAGATGTGGAAACTTACAGCCAATTTGCTCTAGCCCTTTTTGAGTTACAGTGGATAGAGGTCATGATTTATTGCCTACTTAAAGCAAATAGACTATAGAACCCACCTAACTCTGGGTATAAGGGCAGATTGAAAGTTGATGGAAAGCTACTCTGAGGCAGGTTAACCCACTGAGTCCCAGCAAGTTTAGAATAAATGTACCACCAGGGACCAGCAGGTTTTGAAAAACAAAAAAAATCCAGAAACAATAGGGAATGGGTTAGGAATGAAGGAAAAACCACAACAAAATGATCCCCTAGGTCAAAAAGAGGTCCTACGGTGCGCCCGAAAGTCGATTTTACAAATTAGTTCCACAAACTTACAATCTACAAAAGTTTAAATCCAGTTGTTACAAACATTTTATGAATGGAGGATGCCTTTAGGCACATGGACCTTTTTGTTTTATCTGTGTTTTTCCTTCCTCCGTTCATTGTCTCTTTAAAAAAAAAAAAAAAACAAAAAAAAAAAAGGGGGGAAAATTGAAGGCAAAAACACCCAAAAACAGGTTTTTGCGCGCTCACGCGCACGCGGTTGGACTTTGAGAGTTTTCAACCATCGGCATGGTTGCGTGGGATACTTACACAGTTCCCATACAAATCTGAGCCCTCTAGGTGCCATAGGACCGGAGTAATTAACAGGGACGACACGTTGTCGTCGCTGGAGTTTAGCGTTACATACATTGCCGACGACAACGTGTCGTCGCTGGGGTTCAGTGGGTTAAGGGAGCCCACCTCGCTTTTTTTTCTCTTTCTCTCCCTCTCTCTTTGGCTTGTATCCATTCGGCCCCATTCAGCCTACTGTTTTAAGACATTTACCCCCATCCAGGTGTCAATATTTTCCTGGCGAGCGGTAGCGAGCCAGCATATATACAGTACTGTATATATTTTTGTTTGACAGCAAATTTGTAAACAAAAATTATAGAAACATTTTTCCGGCGAAGCCGGATTTCTCCATACAATGCTGGCTCGCTATCGCTCGCCAGGAAGAAATCGACACCTGGATGGGGATAAACGTCTTAATATTATTTTTATTAATCTCACCACAACACCCCCAATGAAATTAATTAAAGTATATATGATCCACCGGGATTGGAACCCGGGTTATCACACACATATTTTTGCCACCTTAACCATTACCCCACCAAGACGGTTAAAGGTTTATGCACACGCCTACGACTTATTATCCATTCTCGAATACTGGATATTAATCTAATCATGTTCATATTCCCAACCGCACTATGGTAGCCTACTGTTTAAGTGAGAGGAAAGAATATTCATGGGGCACAGATCGTATAGACCGGCCTCTCGAAGAAATATCCCTAAACCTACTAATAATATTATTTGTATTAATCTCACCACCACACCCCCAATGAAATTAATTAAACAGTTGGCTGAATGGGGCCGAATGGATACAAGCCAGGGAAAGAGAGAAAAGGAGAGACAGATAAAAAAAAAAGCAGGTGACCCCCCTTTAATATATAAAGCAGGTGACCCCCCCTTTAATATATAAAGCAGGTGACCTCCCTTTCATATATAAAGCAGGTGATCCACCTTTAATATATAAAGCAGGTGACCCACCTTTCATATATAAAGCAGGTGACCCACCTTTCATATATAAAGCAGGTGATCCCCCTTTAATATATAAAGCAGGTGACCTCCCTTTAATATATAAAGCAGGTAACCCCCTTTCATATATAAAGCAGGTGACCCACCTTTAATATATAAAGCAGGTGACCTCCCTTTAATATATAAAGCAGGTGACCTCCCTTTAATATATAAAGCAGGTGACCCACCTTTAATATATAAAGCAGGTGACCCACCTTTAATATATAAAGCAGGTGACCCCCCTTTAATATATAAAGCAGGTGACCCCCCTTTAATATATAAAGCAGGTGACCCACCTTTAATATATAAAGCAGGTGACCCACCTTTAACATAAAGCAGGTGACCCCCCTTTAATATATAAAGCAGGTGACCCACCTTTAATATATAAAGCAGGTGACCCACCTTTAATATATAAAGCAGGTGACCCCCCTTTAATATATAAAGCAGGTGACCCACCTTTAATATATAAAGCAGGTGACCCACCTTTAATATATAAAGCAGGTGACCCCCCTTTAATATATAAAGCAGGTGACCTCCCTTTAATATATAAAGCAGGTGACCCCCTTTAATATATAAAGCAGGTGACCCCCCTTTAATATATAAAGCAGGTGAGCCCACCTTTAATATATAAAGCAGGTGACCTCCCTTTAATATATAAAGCAGGTGACCCACCTTTAATATATAAAGCAGGTGACCCACCTTTAATATATAAAGCAGGTGACCCACCTTTAATATATAAAGCAGGTGACCTCCCTTTAATATATAAAGCAGGTGACCCACCTTTAATATATAAAGCAGGTGACTCCCCTTTAATATATAAAGCAGGTGACCCCCCTTTAATATATAAAGCAGGTGACCCACCTTTAATATATAAAGCAGGTGACCCACCTTTAATATATAAAGCAGGTGACCCACCTTTAATATATAAAGCAGGTGACCCCCCTTTCATATATAAAGCAGGTGACCCCCCTTCATATATAAAGCAGGTGACCCCCCTTTAATATATAAAGCAGGTGACCCACCTTTAATATATAAAGCAGGTGACCCACCTTTAATATATAAAGCAGGTGACCCACCTTTAACATAAAGCAGGTGACCCACCTTTAATATATAAAGCAGTGACCCCCTTTCATATATAAAGCAGGTGACCCCCCTTTAATATATAAAGCAGGTGACCCCCCTTTAATATATAAAGCAGGTGAGCCCACCTTTAATATATAAAGCAGGTGACCCACCTTTAATATATAAAGCAGGCGTGACCACCTTTAATATATAAAGCAGGTGACCCCCCCTTAATGATAAAGCAGGTGACCCCCCTTAATGATAAAGCAGGTGACCCCCCTTAATGATAAAGCAGGTGACCCCTTTCTATATAAAGCAGGTGACCCCCCATAAAAGCAGGTGACCCCCATATAAAAGCAGGTGACCCCCCTTTAATATATAAAGCAGGTGACCCCCCTTTAATATATAAAGCAGGTGACCCCCCTTTAATATATAAAGCAGGTGACCCCCCTTTCATATATAAAGCAGGTGACCCCCCTTTAACATAAAGCAGGTGACCCCCCTTTAACATAAAGCAGGTGACCCCCCTTTCATATATAAAGCAGGTGACCCCCCTTTAACATAAAGCAGGTGACCCCCCTTTAATATATAAAGCAGGTGACCCACCTTTAATATATAAAGCAGGTGACCCCCCTTTAACATAAAGCAGGTGACCCCCCTTTAATATATAAAGCAGGTGACCCACCTTTAATATATAAAGCAGGTGACCCACCTTTAACATAAAGCAGGTGACCCCCCTTTGATAAAGCAGGTGACCCACCTTTAATATATAAAGCAGGTGACCCACCTTTAATATATAAAGCAGGTGACCCACCTTTAACATAAAGCAGGTGACCCCCCTTTAATATATAAAGCAGGTGACCCACCTTTAATATATAAAGCAGGTGACCTCCCTTTAATATATTTTGTTTTGTCTAGTAACCACCTGACTCAGGATGTAGAGGGAGATTGAAGGTCGATGGAAAGGTACTGTGAGGCAGGGTAATACTCACGGAACTACTCCGAATATAAGGATGGATTGAAGGTTGATGGCAAGCTAATCTGATGTAGAGGGCAATACTCACGGGGCTCAGGATAATAAGGGTGGATTGAAGGTTGATGGAAAGGTACTGTGAGGCAGGGTAATACTCACTGAACTTTGGATATAAGAATAGATTGAAGGTTGATTGAAAGCTACTCTGAGGTAGGTTAATAGTTTAGTAGCCACCTAACTCGGGATATAAAGATGGATTTAAGGTTGATGGTAAAGCTACTGTGAGGCAAGTTAAGGGAGCTCAGACGGTATTGTGCATCATAATTTACTGGTTCGGCTCAATGGGTTAAGGAGGGGGTTTAGTTTGCTCTCTAAACCTCTATCAAACTTTAAATATCACCCACAAGAACCCCCTTCGATATATATTTGTACATTTTTCGGTAGAAAAATGTCCCGGCCGAAGGCCGACTCCTCTTCAAATACAGGTTTGCTATCACTCGCCAGGAAAAAAATCGACACCTAAATAGCACGAAAGGTCTTAATATTGGCAAAGAAATGGGGCAAAAGGTCTGAAAATCGCCAAACTAATGGGGCGACTGTCTTGAAATCTCATAACTAATAGGGCTAAACATGAGGGAGGAAAAGGACTCGAAAAAACAACTGCCTCCCCTTCATACACACGGGACTCTGGATGTGAGGATGGATTGAAGGTTCATGGAAAGCTATTTTGAGGCAGGGAAATACTCTGGATATAAAGGTAGATTGAAGATTGATGGTAAAGTTACTCTGAGGCAGGGCAATTAGCACTCGCGGGACTACTTGGGATATAAGGGTGGATTGAAGGTTGATGGAAAAGCTACTCTGAGGCAGGGCAATTAACACTCGCGGGACTACTTGGGATATAAGGGTGGATTGAAGGTTGATGGAAAAGCTACTCTGAGGCAGGGCAATACTCACGGGACTTTGGATGTACGGATGGTTGTCGTTGAGGTCTTGGATGTTAACGCGGACATTGGTTGGTTTGCCATCATGGCCGTGACCCCCCTCGTCCATGGCACGCGGGTACAGGGTCATTATTCCCATGGTGGCCGCCTCTCGGTCCAGGCACTGTTATGGGGAGAAATATGAAATACAGTAAGTAACATCCCGATCTTAAGGGAGCCCACCTCGCTTTTTTCGCTCTCCTTTTCTCTCTTTCCCTGGCTTGTATCCATTCGGCCCCATTCAGCCAACTGTTGTAAGAAGTTCATCCCCATCCAGGTGTCGATTTCTTCTTAGCGAGCGATAGCAAGCCAGCATTGTATGGAGTAATCCGGCTTTGCCGGAAAAAAAATTCTATCGAAAAATGTACAAATTTAGCTTGCTGTCAAAACAAAAATATATATACACTGGCTTGCTACCGCTCGCCAGGAAAATATTGACACCTGGATGGGGGTAAACGTCTTAAAACAGTAGGCTGAATGGGGCCGAATGGATACAAGCCAGGGAGAGAGGTCTTGGATGTTGACGTGACATTGGTGGGTTTGGCATCATGGCCCTGACCCCCCTCGTCCACGGCCCGCGTGTACAGGGTCATTATTCCCATGGTGGCCGCCTCTCGGTCCAGGCAGTTATGGGCAGAAGGTCATGATGGTGATAGCGAGTGTCATGGGGATGGTGATGGTGTTAGTAGTATGATGAGGCCGATATAATTTTAACCTGTCTGACATTTGATGATTTTACTTCGTCTTTTCAATTATATTCTAGCTATTATAATGTAAAACTTGCAAAATGAACAAACCAAAACATATACGAACACAGTAAAAAGACAAAAAACTAATCAAAATCACTATGTGGAAACAACGCTTAAGTAAAATAATAATATACTGTATAAATAAAAGAACACAATCCACCACATAGGGTGTACATTACTACATGAGCAAGTTAATCTGTTTACCAAGCAAACTAATCGCACACATAACAACGCACTATCGCCACGTTCAAGGAATTAGTCAATTTGGGAAGTCGGGGACGTTCTGGTAAATTTTGACTAAACTGCATGAATAAAGAAACTACAATTAGTGTCAAAATGTTCTATTAAAATCAAATTTGCAACTTGACAAGACATTAACAAAAGTAAAAAATACAAATGGCTATCACTAACGATAGTGCTATCGGGTAGGTAGCTGTAAGTATAGCATGCTTCAAGTGACCCCTAACAATTATTACCCTACTAATAACCTACATTTATTGTACAAATAAACTAAGGAAATCGCAAAAGCAAGCAATTGATACTATCGACAATGAATAGATACAATATAATAAATACAAATATTTGAAAATATGAAGAAGGCACAATAGATTTAAACAAAAGAGTACTCTTTTAACAAGAACAATTAATTATAAAATTAATAATAACAATAGGAAAAGATAAACATTAATACATACAGACAAAAAGTAAGCAGAGGTTATAATAGAAACTTCAAGTAAATAATGCTTGATTAAAATTATTATTATCAAATTTTAAAATAGTCACAATAATTGACCTTAAAAAGATTAAATTTATGCAACAATTTACTTGCAACAAAACCGATTTTGTGAAATTTAAGATGGATCTGTGGTAGTAAATACGGTTAAGTGATATAGTTCGAAGTTAATTGGTGGAGGCCCTTTTTATACTGAATAAAATTGTCTAATGATAGCCAGAATAAAGTTAAAAATATGTCGCCGGTACAGAAGGGGTGAAGAAGGACCTATCCAGAACAAAAACTATCAAAATTAGTTCAGAACGCATTCTGTTACTCGATTTGGAGTGTTATGCATTACTGTAGAAAACACCCTTTTAGGCATATATCTAAATTACTGTACTTTTTTGCCTCAAGAGGGAATGTTTCTGGTGGTTACGCAATATGTAAAGCTTAACCCTTTGAGTACCAGCGACATGCATTGTAATTTATCCTAGCTATATTTAGAAGATAATATGCAGCTTAGGAAGGATCTGTGGTAGTTAAAAGGGAAGCCTTATTAGTGCTAGAGGTCCATTCTAAGCTGCATAAAATCCTCTAACAGATGCCAGAATATGATAAAAAGGTCGTCCCTGCTTAACCCTCTCCGACATATGACGCGATTTTGAGCCTATTGGAGATACTTTAAAGACTTTGTTACCATCAGGGGTATTTAGAAACCTTTAGTTTAGTTACTTCAACCTCTGCAGTTGTCCTTGAGTTAGCTGTGGGCAGAACACTAATTTTTGAAAGGTAATTATAAGAGTGAGAGAACTCTATTTCTTATTGCTAATCTGGCAACCTCTGCGTCATAAATGCGTGAAAGGGTTAAGGTGAGAGTTATGTTGATGAGGAATCTGTTCAATGTTGAGATATGAGATACAACTTCTGGCATCCTGCATTAAATTGTACAAACCTGACATTTCGGCTTAACCACTACAGTAACAGGGACATCTTTTTCATCATATTCTGGCAACTATTAGACGATTCTGTTCAGCTTAGGAAGGACCTCTAGCAATTATATGGCTTCAAACTATCTCATCCTACCGTTTTAACTACCACAGATCCTTCCTAAGCTGCATAATATCGTCTAAATATAGCTAGAATAAAATATAACACGTCGCTGGTACTTAAAGATTAAACAAAGTGCTGGAAAGTTAAAGTTTACAGTTAAAGCTTGAAGGTCTAAAGGCAGCGTCACATGAACGTCAATTTTTACGAACAATTGTATCCTGGCAGATTCAATATTTAAGCAGTATCAATACTGAGCTGCCTTAAGTCCAGTTTCTGAATCCAATGCAAAAATGCCTCTACATAATATGAAAAAACCCTTGCACCCTGAAGGGGTGGCCACGAACGAACCGCCCTCATGCACCTCTGTCCCCAGTCAGTCAACACCCCTCCTCCCAACCAGCACCGCCTTCATTCAAATATTCTTCACTCCATCCTTCCACCTCTCTTTCGGTTTATCTCTCCCTCTCTGTCCTTCCACCTCGCTCTTGTACACCCTCTTAGTGATTCTCTCGCTTCCCATACGTTCCATATGGCCGAACCATCTCAAGGTGTTCCTTTTCACACATCTACCTCCACACCACACCTTCTTCTTACTTCCTCATTCGTCTGTCCATCCCTCCATATAACTCCGCACGCACTTCTCAAGTAATTCATTTCCAAACCTCTCACTCTTGGTCTGAGTCTCTCCACCAACGTCCATGCTTCGCTTCCTTAAGTCAGTGTCGGGATTACCACACTGTCATGCAAGGACTTCTTCACTTCCATACTGACCACCCTATTTCTTGTTACTGTTTTCAGCGTTCCTACAACCCTCTTCCCCTGTTGTACCCTCTCCCGCACTTCTTCATCCATAGTCCCATCTTTACTCAACACACTGCCCAGATACTTAAATGAGCTGACAATCTCAATAGCCTGACCATTCAACTTCACCTCACACTCTGTGGCTTTGCCCCTTTCGAAGACCATAACATTGCTCTGAATAAAGTGTACAAAGACTCCATCATACTGAAAGGTTTAATATACATAATGTTTCGTACTGACCCCAACGATGCTGATCTCGCCCGTGGTATCCCCGATGGTGAAGTTGGTGAGTTCGTCGGGAGTGAAGTAGTAGAAAATGTTTTGGTCCACTGTAGAGGGAAGGTCCGGGTCCATGGCCGTCACCTGATATACCACACAGGAAACACATTATATATACAATTATTTTTTATAGATACAGTTTATATATATACATCTGTCTGTCTATCTATCTATCAATATAATTAGTTATGTAGAGCAGATTAACCAGACCACTGAGCTCCATACGGAACTCTCATAGGTCTGGCCTATATATATTATATATATATACTGTATATATATATATATATACATATATATATATACAGTATATATATAAGAATTGGCACATTTTCTCAGCCTTTCTTCTACTGAACAAGTGAACTCTGGAACTCTCTGCCTAAATCAATCTTTCCTTCATCCTATGAAATAAACTACTTTAAACTTCGTGTGTCCAGGCATTTTGACCTCGACGTGTCTTGAGTTTGGCCCTGTCACTCTTTTGGCTTTGGGGCCGGGGCATTGCTGGAGGCGTTTAGGGACCCCTGGTCTCTGGGTCTTCTCCTGGGCGACATAGATGTGTGTGAATTTGTATTTTTTTTTTTTTTATGTTGTGTTGTACTGTCGCTGTTCGGGCTCTGTCTCAAATCGGCAGCCCC
>CM064496.1:53047819-53055073 GCA_032716605.1 Paralithodes platypus | reverse complement strand
TGGCCGACTAAAACTGAAATAGGCGTCATCTGTGCGAAATGGTAAGAAAAAAAAAGTAAGACACAAACTAGAACAGGGGGTAGGCAACATGGCGCCCGTATAAACCAAGAAGATCGAGTATAATCATAAGACGCATAGTCGCATATATCAACATCGAATCTGGTTATGATCCACGTTATACAAGGGCTTCTCCAGTTCCACCACAGTCATCCACTCCGACAACACAACAACAATATTTTAAGATATTTTACTGCGTCATTTGAGAGTTAGAGGATTTATTCAACCCCTTCAGCACGATGACGCCTTTTTACTTTATATTATGGCTAAATGACCGGTAGATGATTGTATGCAGGTTCAAATCCCGGGAGGATCACATGCTTTCATTAATTTCACTTGAGGGTGTTTGGTGTTGGGAGTGAAATTAATGACGGTAATTAAGATTATTTCTACAGGTGCATGTAAATTCGTAGCGAGGTCAGTCCTTTATAAATTGCGCCCCATAATTTGTTGTTTCCTCCACCCTACACAAAGCAACCCTTCCCAACCTCCCAGGCTGTTCCGGAGCCACTTCCTCCTTCCGAGTCTGCACATACTGTTCTTGACTTTATTTTAGACAGATTATGTTGTATCATTTCTGTTCGGGCTCTGTCTTGAGTCGGTCACCTCCAGCAATGGAGTATGTGCCTGAGCATATCAACATTGTAATCATGCAAACTGAATAAACATCATAATCATCATCATCATTATCATCATTATTATTAAGGTTCACGGTTTCAATATGGCCAGCTCTAAGAATATGACGGTAAACAAACAAACGGGGCAGAAAACAAATAGTGAAGCTACTAAAGGTTTCAATATGTGACAGCCAACACAAATATAAAGGCCAGAGAACAAGTAGCGAACATTAACCTATTAAGTAAAGGTGACGTCTTTTCCATTGTATTATGGCTACTATTAGGCGATAATATTCAGGTTAGGAAGAACCTCTAGGAATTAAAGGTTACAAACTAACTCAATTCTCCCTTCAAGTACCTCATATTCATCCTAAGCTGCATAAAATCGTCTGAACTTAGCTAAACTAAATTAAAAGGACATCCCCCGTAGAAAAAGAATTTAGAAAAAACCGAGTTGAGGTCTAAAGTTTCAGTATGACCAATAGTTCTAAGGAACTAAGAACGATAAACAAACCAACAAATGCTACTAAAGGATGCAATATGGTCAGCTCTGAGAATATGACAGCCAACAAACAAACCAAAATAACAAGAGAACCAACATTGAACATTGTGACGTGAGCACTCAACGCATCTCTCTTGGACCAAGTAATTCTACACGCAAATACGCATGAGCCGTGACCTTGGAGGAAGAAGAGGAGGGGGGGGGAGGGGGGGGGGGGGAGGGAGGGGGAGAGGGCGGGGGGGGACGGGGGGGGGGAGGGCAAGAGAGGGAGGGAGGGAGGGAGGGAGGTGAGGGAGAGGGAAGGGAGGGAGGGAGGGAAGGGAGGGAGGGAGATGGCATTAGGGAGGGAGGGAGGGAGGGAGGGGAGAGAGGGAGAGAGGAGAGAGAGAGGATGAGAGAGAGAGACGGAGATGAGGGAGCGGAGAGAGGAGAGAGAGCGAGAGAGCGAGAGAGGAGAGAGAGAGAGGAGCGAGAGAGAGAGAAGAGAGACGAGAGGAGAGAGAGGAGGGAGAGACGAGAGAGTGGGAGAGAGGAGAGAGAGAGAGAGACTCTGGAGAGAGGAGAGAGAGCGAGGTGAGGCGAGAGAGAGAGAGAGAGAGAGAGAGAGAGACTGCAGTTATTAGGATGTAATTGTGATGAGGGAATACAAAGGATAACAAATAACAAGCACTGCACACAATGAACACCTCTTCCACCTACACAAACTAACCCTCCCCAACCTCCCACCCCTGTCCCATCCTTAAGTAAGTCATTTTAGATTTACAGAGGAGTGACCATTACTAACTAGGCTATTCCGGATCCTTTTCCTCGTTCCGAGTCTGCATTTAAAGCTCATTTTGCCGAGATGAGGGTTAGCTCAGGGTGGAATTTCTTGTTTACGAAATATGAGTACGCCGCCCTTCTTGATAAAAAAAATAAACACAAAGACAATAATAAGAAAGGCAATAGAAGACAAGTGTACTTTTTAATAGTCTTTCAAGCTGAACCACAAACCAAACTATATGTGGCGGCAGGTTTCTCGACGAAGGCACACACACACACATATATATATATATATATATATATATATATATATATATATATATATATATATATATATATATAGAGAGAGAGAGAGAGAGAGAGAGAGAGAGAGAGAGAGAGAGATATATATATTTGTCATATGACTTTATATGCAGCAAACAGACAAATATATGATTAAATAGCGGTATATATATCATAAAATACAGGAGGCGTAGAACAGAGAGGCACCCAGAGAGAATAACTGAGAGGAAGAGAATATCTGAGAGGCAGAAATGCTAAGAAATTAAGAAGGAAAAACAAAATGAAGGAGGAAAAACAACTTTACGAGAACGAGGGCCAATAAATTGGTTAGTGACTGGATGAGACACTTAGCGAGTGTGATGGGGAAACTTACGTAAGGGTGTGGGAGTGCTGTAAGCTGTGTAGATGAATGTGCTGTGTGTGTGTGTGTGTGTGTGTGTGTGTGTGTGTGTGTGTGTGTGTGTGTGTGTGTGTGTGTGTGTGTGTGAAACAGTATATGGATCTACAATATGCTTTAACCCCTTCTGTACAGCTGACGTTTTTTTGTATATTTGTATTCTAGATATATTTAGCCTAGACGGTTTTGTGCAGCTTAAGAAGGATTTGTGGTAGTAAAAATGGTTAAATGAGATATTTGGAAGTATGTTAATTGCTGGAGGCCCTTGTTAAACTGAATACAATTTTCTAATAGTAGTCAGAATAATAAAAACAAAAAATCGCCAGTACAGAGGGTTAAGGAACGAGTCCGTGTGTAATAGGAAAAGTGAGGACAAAATCCACATACCTGCCAATTTCTAGACGTACCGGTAGGTGAAAATTATACAGTATACCGGTAAAACAAAAAACGCCATGCGTAGGCATATGTAACATAGGCTAGTGTACAGTCGAGGTTAATAAGTGTTGTCAGATATTGCACAAAGTTTCGGACACTGACTGATACTCTGAGGGATAAAACACTTTTCCCAGTAACTATAAAGATACCAATAACACTCGTTGAGCGAAAACCACTGAAATCTACGCCAACACTTGATATCATACCCCCGATTGTACGTACCAAGGAAAACACAAATATAGGTTGATACATCTCCAAACATTCCTCCCTGCTGTCAACACTGCGATCTTGTGTGAGAGTATGCAGAGCATGTCCCATAACAAGGAGTGCACTTAATATAGTTTAAGGGTAATGGGCCATGTGCGCACCTCACTACGTACCTGTATATACAACACCAACACTGTCATTCGTTCAAATTGTTTGGGAGACACCTAGATAAAGTTCTCGGGTAGATTGGTGTTGTCTATGGGTCAGATCCCAAAATGACGAATCGAACTTCCTGTCTGCATAAACTCCAATAAACGGTTATTATGAAATATAGGAAATACATTTACCAAGGTTATCATACCCACAACAATAAGAAAAATATCCTGTAGATTACATGGTACCGTACGGTACCGACTTTCAGCCTGACCAGTGGAAGATACTGGTACAGAATACTCTGGACCCATGGACTAAAAAAACAGGGGTTGAGGGAGGGGGAAGGACAGGGATTAAATTGGCAAGTTAGTTATTATACAGGTACGGTAGCTTAGAAATCTAAAATATCGCTGCTATAAACAATGCATAGTCTAGCCCATAAGTACCGGTACATGTTTGTTTGTATTTCGTTCGGGTTTATAGTTTCTCACGTACTGTACATACTGTATGTATATATATATATATATATATATATATATATATATATATCTATATTTATATATATATATATATATATATATATATATATATATATAGAGAGAGAGAGAGAGAGAGAAACTTACACATAACACACCCACACCAAAAATATGTCTTACCTAACTGGCTAACCCTAAACAGCTGAGACATCCCCCCCCCCCCCCCCCCCCCCCCCCCCCCCCCCCCCCAAGGCCCTGTCAAACTGGCCATAAGGTATTTGATCTCCGGATTTGTCAGGGACATGTGGCGCTATCGACATCCTCTCAATGATCGAATGGAATCCCAAGCATCTGGAAATAGTGTTTATTTTGTGTTTATTCTCGGTGAGGCTAGCTACCGGTAAATAAAACAGTAAGATATATAAGTGATTCATAGAAGGGTAGACTCTAGACTGAATTGCACTGAGGGATATTGGTGGTAACTTTATTGGATATGTGTTGCCCATTTCATATTAAATGCCGAATTTGGAATATAGCAAGCGATAATTAAAGAGTACTGGTATAGGCTATAATAGACAAGCACTATTTACTATTATACTAAATATATAAATAGGCCTACTACCGAATGGTAAATAATCTGCGATATAGAGTGCATCTCCGAGGAAACTTCAATATACTAGTAACTCCAACTCATATGGATCATTATATACTGTATAGGCTATAATTATACCAGTAATTGAAATTCAACTATAATGAATCATGCCATTATTATCAATGCATATCAAACACTATGTGGAGTCTATAAGCATTGCCTTAGTTATATTTCTATTGATCTTGTTTCCATGCTAAAGTCTCATACCGTTACCACCGGTAATTACTGGAACCCGTCTTAGCCATGTAATGTCATTCCTGCAAGCTATTTATGTAACAAGAAACAACACACTGTAATTAATGCCAATACAAAAGATATTATACGCTTATAAATCAAAAGTGCTACCTTTATCGACAAGAATAGCAATAGCTATCGTTTCTAAAGTAGCCTACAGAACCAGATAATCTAAAACAATTAGATCATTCCCTGCACTTTAAAAAATCCCGGGGTTAAAATAACGTAGTAGTGAAATATTACCAGCGAATAAAATGTTAACATAAAGATCAATACATAAATCACAGATATTTAACTTAGGCCTATACAATTTGATACCGTATATGTGCATACTGTATGTGTCTAATCGCCTAGATAATTAATTAATGTTATAAGCTTATGACGCATTTTGACCATCATTAGACGATTTGATACAGTTTAGGAAGGATCTGTGGGATTTATAAGGATAAACAGAAGAAATAAATGCGTAATCGGATCTCGAATGGGTTAAACATGGAGTACGAGCCCAAATTACACACTCCCCAATAAGAGTGCATGTTGTGTTGCACCCCCCGTTGTTGATCCCGAGTAATATATATTTTTTTTTAAAGAGACAATGAACGGAGGAAGGAAAAACACAGATAAAACAAAAAGGTCCATGTGCCTAAAGGCATCCTCCATTCATAAAATGTTTGTAACAACTGGATTTAAACATTTGTAGATTGTAAGTTTGTGGAAAGCAATTCGAGGGAAGTGAATTCCAAAGAGTAGTAGTTCTAGGGATAAATGAATTCTGATAAGCAGAAGTTCTGCATTGTGGAGGAGAAAGTGTAAATTCATGGGCGCTCTCAGCTGCCCTAGTTCTACGGGGAAAGATGTGGAGAGAGGCGGCACAATTGAAGCAAGTTCCTCGGAACAATTGCTGTGAAAATATATGTAGAATAATGCAAGGGATGCAACGTTTCTTCGTATGGATAATGTAGGAAGGTCCTGTGTGATTGCAGGGTTATTGATTAATCTAATAGCCCTATTTTGAATTTTGTCTAACTGCCTCAATGTAACCACTCCACTTCCACTCCACAGAGGTGAACAGTAATCCATCTGAGAACGCACATGACTTTTATATATTACGGCCAACTGCTCGTCAGTGAAGAATTCTCGAACTCTGTACAGGAGTCCCAGTTTTTTAGAGGCATTCTTGGCAATACTTCTAACATAATGTGTCCAGCTCAAGTTAGTAGTTAATGTTACACCGAGAATGTCAATACTAGGGGAAGTGGGAATATTTACATCATTAAAAAATATATGGGAGTCAGTGAGATTCTGTCGGTTAGAAAATTGAATGTACTTGGTTTTCTGTGCATTAAAGGAAACTAGATTCTTTTGTCCCCATTCTTCAATTCTAGAAAGGTCCTGGTTCAGAGAAATTGCCGTGCTTATTTTGAATTTATAAGATCGGGTTGGGTGAAAGAATTGGTAAATGTGGAGGAACTGTGGAGTGTTGAGTCATCTGCGTAGGAATGTATTGGATTATGAGTGGTAGATATGAGATCATTGATATGAATGAGGAACAGAGTTGGGGCCAAAACTGATCCCTGGGGAACACCAGCATTTATTGAGTGAAATTGAGAATAAAGGTCATCTACCATTACACGTATTTTTCTGTTATGAAGATAAGAAGAAATTAGTGGAACTAATGATGCAAGGCCGTAGGGTGACATCTTCGACAATAAGGATTGATGCCAGACTCTATCAAATGCCTTTGATATATCCAGTGCTATTGTATGTGTTTCACCATGTTGGTCTGTAGCTTGGTTGATTTGATGCGTAAGAAGGCAAAGAATGTCTGCAGTTGATCGACATCGTCTAAAACCATATTGCCTATCACTGATTAATTTATTATTCTCAAGATGCTTAATTGTGTGATTATTTAATATAATTTCAAAGACTTTACCAAGAGTGGAAGTTATAGCTATTGGTCTGTAGTTTGATGGATCTGAAGAGGCACCTTTTTTAGGAACTGGATGGATGTTTGCTTCTTTCCAGGGTACTGGGAAGCATGAGGTATGAGTACATAGACGGACAAATTTTGCCAATACAGGAGCGAGCACCAAGGAGCAATTCTTAAGTACTATTGGAGGAATTTCATCTGGACCAGGAGCCTTATCTACAGTGTAATGTGAGTGTTGCAGTGTTATGTGAGGATTACCGCTCATGTATTTTCACTCACAAGTCGGTTCAGATACACTTTGACCCAACAACCATAATTATGCAACCCACCATCATCCTATTTATCTGACCTTCAAAGGGAGGTTTTTAGTTTTCTCCCGAGACATCCATCAAGCTTAAAAATATACCCCCAAGACCTCCGTTCAACATGAATGTGTAAATTTTTCGGTAAAAATGTTTCCTTCCTCCTACATTACAGGCTCGCTATCGCTCGCCAGGAAAAAATCGTCACCTAAATGGCATGAAAAATCATAAAAGTAACACCCATGATC
>CM064496.1:52890319-53045319 GCA_032716605.1 Paralithodes platypus | reverse complement strand
TGTTCGTCAAGGGGAATCCACGCAATGCGAGCTAAGCTCATTATTATCGCGCCTCCTTAACGGGGAATGTATTGCGTGAAATGCATGTTAAGTGTTTTATGTACTGTTGGAATGGCTGTGGATGTGTGTGTAGTCTGTATTTAGCCAATTGGCGACATCGGAAACGAAGGCTTAGGGTGGATCTGTATGGTACCATTCTCACTATAGACGGTACCGTCTCGCCCGAAGGCTTAGGTAGCCATCAGCTTAGGTGAACCATATGATACCCATCTCGCCTTGTACCATTTTTGCCAACCCCAGATGGGACGTCACAACGTCGTCCACTTATTCCAGGTACCTATTTACAGCTAGGTGAACTGAGGCTAACACATGAAAGGAGACAAGCCCAATTTGTCTCCGCCCGGCCGGGGATTGAACCCCCGACCCCTCGTGTGTGAGACGAGAGCTCTACCTACTAGGCTACGGGCTGTGTGTGTGTGTGTGTGTGTGTGTGTGTGTGTGTGTGTGTGTGTGTGTGTGTGTGTGTGTGTGTGTGTGTGTGTGTGTGTGTGTGTGTGTGTGTGTATGGATGGGATAGTACGGAAACAACATCTATCGTAGCCTATGTGTACACGTATTTGTGAATAGTAGTATAGATGTGAAAAGTGTGTATATGTGTGTATATGAGTGAAGCGCAATAAAAAAAGAGACGAGTGTGTTATGTGTGTTTAGGCCCGTCTAGCAACAGCCTCCACACCCTTTAACTACCGTACCTCATTGACCGTCTACCAGCTAAAAACAAAAGTAAACAAACCAAGAAAGTAAGGAAGCTTAGGAGTTTGTTTTGTTACGAATTACCGTACGCGTTATCCTGTGAGAGTCCAACCCACAAACTCAACCGACCTTTAGTAGGATTCGAACCTGCGACACTACAAACATACTTTCAGTGTCTTTATCCTATTAGATTTAGCCTCACAACGGGTCGATTTCCATTCCGTGCTCTATCACGCATAATATATTTCCCTCCCCTCCTCAATCAATAAAGGCCGTGAAAAAAAAAAATGGTCTGGATCGCGTGACTCGCCAAAATGATTCAGCCAGACGAATGATTGACGTTGATATTATAATTAATATCATCTGCGCTCCCCACCTATCTCCCCCCACACCCTCTCCAACTTGAACCCCCACACCCCCACCTCCCTCCACCTCAGCAATATATACACATAGGCCTACTTTCTTACTCCAGCAATACATGTATATGCTTTCTTACCTCACCTATACTATTTACTTTATTTCTAAATTAGCTAGGCCTATGCCAATACGGGTACGGTACTCCATTATTGTCCATACCACGATTAAAACCTACCCTTTAACCTCACATTAGCTTTAGTTTTTTTTTTTTATCCAGCTGATGTTACTCACTCTCACTCTCTCTCTCTGTCTGTGTGTGTGTGTGTAGGCGTATGGGAGATAATGTTTGCACCCCCCCCCCCCCCCCTCCCAGTATTTCAAGGTTACCTACCATATGCCCCTACACACACACCCCAAACCTCCCCTCTGCAGTTATCCTTTATGCCTTTTTTTCTCCCCTCTCGCCCATCATCCCTTCTACCCTGTGATTTGCTTCCATTTCTGTTTCCAGTTAATTCCCACATGCCACTACACTACTCCCCCCCCCCCCCCTCCCCTAAAACAACTCCCTAAATATAGTTACTATAAAATTAAAATGACGCCGCCGGTACAGAAGGGGTTACCCTACTAAAATTTTCGCCCCCCCCCCCCCCCCCCCCCCCCCCCCCCCCCCCCCCCCCCCCAACTTCCACATCCTGTTGATTGCATATAACTCCCTTCCCTGAATGTGCAAATAAAGCCTATGTAACTTATCATAAAGGAAAATTCGAGTCGATCCACGCAATATGATAAATTACCTAGGAACAAGTAAACGATATATATTAATTAGTTTTCAACCTCACACTGTTAAGTTAATGCTTGCTTCAAGTCACATAGAGTTAAACCAAGTCAACACAATAATCTAGATTATTCAACTAGTAATTTAGGAATGCATTTTTTTTTTTTTTTTTTGTATTCATAATGGCTACAGTATCAGAGTTGCAATCTACACCGGGTATGACTCAACAGTGTAGTTTGTGAGGGCCCCCAACCAAGGTCATCTTATGTCATCCCTGCCACTGCTGGGCCTGGCTTCCTGTTTTCCCTCATATACACACCCTAGGCTATAAAACATGCACATTGTTAAGCAGTATACACAAGTTATGGCTGCCACACACCTAAACAAATAATTTCATATTTTCATTCATAAACAAACACACAAAGAGAGAGAGAGAGAGAGAGAGAGAGAGAGAGAGAGAGAGAGAGAGAGAGAGAGAGAGAGAGGGGAGAGGAGAGAAGAGGAGAGAGACGAGGAGAGGAGAGAGAGAGAGAGGGAGAGAGAGAGAGAGAGAGAGAGAGAGAGAGAGAGAGAGAGAGAGAGAGAGAGAGAGAGAGAGAGAGAGAGAGAGAGAGAGAGAGAGAGAGAGAGAGAGAGAGGGGTAAGCAGCATATCGTGTGTACATTATAGCCACACACGCACACAAAAACATTTATATCTCATATCTACAGCCGATTATACATGGAAAAAATGTGTGTGTGTGTGTGTGTGTGTGTGTGTGTGTGTGTGTGTGTGTGTGTGTGTGTGTGTGTGTGTGTGTGTGTGTGTGTGTGTGTGTGTGTGTGTGTGTGTGTGTGTGTGTGTGTGTGTGGCCTACTACTACCACCACCAATTTTAATAATAACTGCTTCTCCTATTAACCCCCCCTCCCCCCCATATGTGTCTTCAGTTTTAACTATAGATCCTACAAATTATACTATCCTTCCTAATATATTTATCTCTCCTGAAAAACGTCAATCTTATTCTGTTTCTCCTGCCGTATTTCAACTCTGGTCTCTTCCCTTCTATGTACCCTATGTGCGTTATCTTCTTAACCTTTTCAGTACCGGTGCCGATCTTTGAACTTTATTCTAGCTACTATTAGATGATTTTAATAGTTTCAAAAGGGCTTCCACTAATAAACAGGCTTCAAACTAGGCTATCTCACTCAACCTTTTTACTACCACAGATCCTCTTTAAATTGCACAAAATCCTTTAAATATAGCAAGGAAAAATACAAAAGACGTCGCCGGTACAGTAGGGCTTTATCACGGTAACCTCCCACATTGTGTTGTCCAGAGTGTTTACCCCCCCCCCCCCCCCCCTTCCCCAAGACCTGGTCATAATATTGGTCAAAGTTTTCCTCTGTTATATTCTGCCCAGGGAACATTTACCTCAAGGTGTCAAACCAGAGACCTATGGTACCGGTATTCCTTTGTTTTAAGTCATCATTACTAAAAGATCATTATTACAAAGATCATTACAAAGATAAATTAATCTTTCACACTTCTTCTTATGTCCTTGGAAGTGATAATATGGCCTAATCAATGCAACTCCATGCCAATTTTCCTATAGCCTATTCTTTTTTATATTCAATCTAGTCTTCAAACAAAATTGCTCCGGTTTGACACCTTGAATTAGTCTTTAGTGCAATACCAAATCATTATTTTCCATTATATAACCAGTACTAATGTATATTAGCTGATCATAGCTATCAGTATCTGCTTGTTTGCAAGATATCCCACTATTTATGACTTTATTTTTATGAAATTTGGAGAAAAAAAACTAATAACAGAAATACTGTCAAATACAGTAGACACCTTCTGGCTAACATTCTATTATTCCCCCACCCCACCAACAAAAACTCATTAGTGAATAAAATAAGGCAATATCAGTTCCTAAACCATATTTGATCACATTTTACTGCCAGGTACCATACATAACGCATATAATATTGCAAAAGAGCTAATGAAAAAAAAATGTTATTGACTAATCAAAATAAAATGCAATACAGTAATCAAACTCTTATAAATAACACAACAAAAGAAATTAAAGACTAAAAAAACTAAGAAGAAAGGCATGAATATATAATTTTTACTGTATTAAATATACAGTAGTTTACTAAATAAAGCGTAAGGCCCAATGCAAGTTCAGTATAGTAGATTTATAAATGTCTGAATCAACCCAAAATACTAAATATAAAAACTATCACATTCCTGAACTAAAAACCTGCTTTGACTCAGAGAGTGAAGGCTGATGCAGCTACTCATGTTACACTACTATTAATTTTCTAGCTCTTCCATCCCCTCCTCTTCCCCTAACTGGTTCCTGTTAATCCAGTCAGCCTCGCCTGTCTTTCTCTATGTGGTTAAAAACTCTTACATAACATTCTCATACAAAGGTTGTGTGCAGTGTTGAATAATGACTCGTCAATGTCTGCAGAACTGTCTCAACCCAACACTGGCATAATAAAAAGTGGGTGGTTAATTAAAAGAATTATGGTAATAATTACTGAACCATACTACAGCACCAGAACCTCAAATTTATATGGTAGTATATATAATGGTACTAATGTACTACCTGTAAGTCAAATTACCAATACTATACAGTAATATAGTACAATAATATACAGTACTGTACAATAAAAGGTACCGTATCTATGGTAACAATAATGTTATAGAGCCACTGGATAACTTCATAAAGGCCCTTGATGAAAAACTGTGAAGGATGCACTCCAGGTAGTTGGGTATTTTCAAGAGGGAACTGGACGTCCAGCAACCTCCAACTCCATCATGTCCCAGTTGGGGTACCAACAACATAGTGAAGGGTGGCGGCGATGATGTGGCCTTGCCTCAGGGATCAATGAGGGACCAACACTCCCTTGAGGCAGAAGCGCTTCAAGGATATCTTGGAGAGGATCCAACGACATGTATGACTAAGCTTGTCTATGAATTAGGAACCTTGAATATTCTGAGTGGATGAAAAATTAGCATTGCCTAGCCTATCATACAAAAGGATATGAGTGGATATTCTACAATTGTTCAGGATATTTAGTGGCTTTGACAAGCTAGGAGGAGGAAGACTTTTGGTTAAATTGCAGAGTACCAGTACTTTTATGGCACTATTAACCTATAAACAATTTACAGTATTAGGGACAATAGGAACGTATCGACTCGCCATAATAATATAGCCTAGATGGAGACATTTACAGAACAAGATATATAAATATATCCTTAGGGTGGCAAAGTGATATTGTGTTGGTGGTGTGAATTTAATTATGACAAGGGATCTCATATATAGAGAACAGCAATAGCTAATATTGTACCTTCGCTCCTAACTTGGAAAGGATAGATTTCCCAGGAAGTCTCAGGCAAGGATGGACCAGGGCTTTTCATCCTTCTCTGGGGTTCCACTGTAGTCTCGTCGGGGCACCTTCTCTTGGGTCACAGACTTCCTCTGCTGGGCTGTCGGTACACTAGGCAAAGGAGGTACTTTGCCATACGTAAGAATACACTCTGGTTTCTCGCTAAGCGAGTATGCTGGTATGGTGCTTGGAGGACGCAACACCGGGTGAGAGTTCGGCTGACACAATTCTAGAGAATTCGGTGGACACAAGTCTTTGGGGAAAATCAGCGGATGCAGTAACCCACAAACCATTCAGTGGATTCAATGTGTCTTCAGTCGGCGGACACTCTGGTGCCTTGTTTGGCGGACGCAATAAGTGTGCTTTGGTCCTGTACCTTTTTTGAGTGTCTCCTGCTGGTGGGCTTCCGGGGAAGAGGGGATACAGATACCTTTAGGACCTGACTGGACTAATGCCCTGCCTTTTTTGGGGTGTCAGGTAAAGGGATAATTTACAGAGTCTGGGCTAACAGCACAGGTAGGAGTGATCCTCATTTTCTGTGGTGCTGGGTGGTAGGGGTGACTGCATTGTTATTGCTACACTTATTTCCTTTCTTTTCAGGTGTGTCAGTTGAAGTATAGGATAAGAATTGAGGGGTTAGGTGAACCTGAAGAAGATAGGTGGGTAAGGATAGTTTACGATTCGGTTGGCGATATAAGCAGATGGGGAAGGGAGTGTAGGAAGGAACAGAGATGGATAGGCCTGAAACAGGATAGGATTGAAGGAGTACCGTATGAAAAACGATAGCAAGGGAGGAGTTACGAGTTAGTGGCTAAGAGGAAAGTTTAGAAAAAATAGTGGAAAAATAGGGTAGGGGAAAAGGGACAAGAGCAATGGAGGTATGGAGTGTGGAAGAAAAAGCCTCGAGAGATTTGGGAAAACGGAAACCCTAAGAGAGAGTTAGGTAAGGATATAGTATTAGGGCGAACCACCTGCCTTGTTTACACTACTTGCATGCTCGGGATCATGTTCCTGTCTATTTTAACTGCTGTGGGATAAAACAATAGGTTGAGGGGGGGCTTTGTCCCCCCTCACCCCCCATGACTTATTGTCATCATCATATATATTGCCAGCAGGGGGCAAATAACAGACAAAACAACCAGTCAAATTAGACGGAAACGTAACCGTAAGTGCACAACCTATGTAAACATAAAACCGTACGCCAGGATACTACATCCTTCCTGACTCCTGAGTTTTTCTATGATGGTGGGTGGGGGGCAAAGTTGCTGTTCAGAAATAGAGCGGAAGCATTTGAAACAAATGGGAAAACGTGCATATGGAAAGGTGGGGTGAGAATATGTGAGGGTTGTATGATAGGGGGTATGAGAGTAGAGGAGTCTATTGATTTGAACATATTATTATTGAGAGTGAGAGGTATAAGGAAGAAAGGGAGACTTTAGAGAGAAATATATTTGAATGTATCGGGAATGAGAGGTGGACCGTGGAACGAAGTGAAGGTCAGTGATGATATAGGAAAATGGGAGTGTCGTACAAGTATGTAAAAGGACTAGAAGAAAATGAGGATGAAAGGATGCGGCATTGCCTGAGAGAATGGGAGCTTTAAAGGTGTATCTGTAATCTGAGGAAAGTACCGGTATGGAATAGGAGGGAGGTGTTTGTGAGGTAGAGAAACCGGGCTGGGTAGCAGGGGTGGCTGCGTTGTGGTTGAATATTATTGAATGAGTCGAGTTGCCGTTGGTAGCCTGGTAGGTCTGTCTGCCAGGTCACTGAGACGATGATTCTGATGCTGGCGAAGTGGCGAGTTGCTTGAAATTCAAATAGGCCTAATCCGGCATAACAAACACATTTGCGGAAGGTGATGCTAGATTACTAAGTTACTAAGTTTTTTTTCCCTTGCCCCTCAACTTTCTCTTCATAATTGCTGAGGGACACAGGGCCCTGGGTGGGGCTTTGGTTTCCCGGGCATTTCCGCACCCTCCTCAGCTCCCCGCCATGGAGTGGCTTCGGTCACCCAGGCTTTATTGTGGTCGGCGGGGAGGGTTCTGTGGGGGCGCTCGGTTATGGCCTTGGGGCTGTTCGGCCAGGCAGCTTGGGGAACAACAACAACAACTAAGTTAGGTCTATGTCAATGACAAGGACCAATTCTCTTTCTAATTTACATCAACGACATAGATGAGGGTCTCACCTGTACAATCTCAAAATTTGCTGACGATACAAAAATTGCAAATAGCGTACTCTCAAAAGATCAAGTTGACGATATGCAACACAATCTAGATAAATTGTCATGTTGGGCCCAAATTTGGCAAATGAGTTTCAATGCGGATAAATGTAAAGTACTACATATCGGATACCTAAATGAGAAAGAAAACTATTCGATGAATGGCACTCAGCTTAAGAATGTAAACCGAGAAACCGATCTGGGAGTAACAATATCGAGTAACCTAAAACCGAGTCAACAATGTTCAGAAGTTGTTAAGAAGGCAAACAAAATAATTGGCTTTATAGGCAGATCATTTGAGCATAAATCCAAAGACGTAATCCTAACCCTTTACAATTCCTTAGTCCGCCCTCTTCTGGAATACTGCGTTCAATGCTGGTGCCCTTATTACCAAAAAGACATAAACAAGCTAGAACGAGTTCAACGTAGAGTTACCAAAATGATACCTAGCCTAAAGAACAAACCATACGAAGAGCGTCTTAGAGAATTAAATCTATTTCCTTTAACCCAGCGCAGATTAAGAGGTGACTTAATTCAAGTGTTCAAAATCATCAAAGGCATCGACAATATGAACTGTAGTAAGTACTTCACTATCGACCAATCTAATTACACACGGGGAAACGGTTGCAAAATTATTGGTAAATCTTTTAACTCACACGAATCTAAGAATTTCTTCTTCAATCGAGTTGTCAACTTGTGGAATGGGCTTCCCCGAGACGTTATAGACTGCAGCACCGTTGATTCATTTAAACTCCGCCTAGACAAATATCTCGCATCAAACCCGCGACTGACTGCGTTTGTAAATGAATAACTTTATCCTCCCCTCAGTTACTAACCCATATGTCCCCTACTAACTTCCTAGTCCTGCCACGTTAGTGGCAGGGCAGTAGTTCCCTTTCCAATGTTCCCTTACCCACTCTAAACCACTGTTTGGACACTTGATCCTCAGTGTTTTGGAGGACAAGCAGCCTAGAAGGGTCACTAGATCTGTTGTTGCTTGATTTCCTTTGTACTCCTTTGTACTTTGTACAATATAAGGGGGTGACTGGTGACCCCCTACATTCCCCTGTTAATGTTAAGCCGCCGCCACGGATAGATTGTCTTAAATTAATTAAACTAACCTGACAACCTGCTCCTAACCTAATATTTTAGGTGGCAGCTGCCGGCCCCAGTGCCCCACACATCCGCAAACATGTCAAATTAATAAAAAATAATTATAATCTTCAAGGACAATACATCCGCCCTATTACCTATGTGGAGTTCGCCACTCTTGCTAGTGGCACCGAAGAGCGCACCGCCCTTCGTTGTTGTTTGAGAATTGGTGCAGCAGACTATTCGAAGAGGTGGAGCGCACCCTTGTGAAGATGGGCTCGTCTGGCACTTTTTGTAGTTCGACATCGAGAGCTCTCTTGAAGCTGTCTAACGAGACACCTCTCATGTCTCTCACTCGCCGCGGGAGTTTGTTGAAGAGACATGCTCCTCTATGTGATAACCAGCCCTCCCACAGAGAGCCCATAGTCCCCCGATTTATCATCTTGGGGATATCGCATTCCCAGCCTCTCCTATCATTGAATTTCATTGTTATTAGTGTATGTAGATTTGGTACAAAACCCTCTGCGATTTTCCAGGTATATATTATTAAGTATCGTTCCCTTCTACGTTCCAACGAATACAGTTTGAGTGATTTTAAGTGATCCCAATAGTGTAACTGTTTTACTGAGTTTATATGCGAGGTGAAGTTCCTTTGTACAGTTTCTAAGTCATTAATTTCACCTAATTTGTATGGGGATGTTAATACATTACAGTATTCTAGCCGCGGTAGCACCAGGGATTTGAAGAGTGTTATCATAGGCAATTCACCGCGAGTTCTAAATGTTCGTAGAATCCAACCTGTTAGCCGTTTCGCAGCTGCAACTTTGACCTGGTTATGTTCTTTGAATCCCATATTTTCAGACATTATCACCCCAAGGTCTTTCACATTGTCTTTACGTTCTATTAAGTGATTGGATTCTGTTATGTAACTTGTGCTCTTTTTAACGAAATCCTTATCTCCGTATCGTATTAATTGAAATTTGTCTTCATTAAATTGCATGTTATTTTCCCTGGTCCACTGGAACACCTTATTTATGTCCTCTTGCAGCCGGCCCGTGTCATCCGCAAAGGAGGATACTGTACTGTGTCTTGTGTTGGCATCTATGTCACTTATTAGAATGAGGAAAAGAAGGGGCGCTAGTACTGTTCCTTGGGGAACTGAGCTTTTGACGTCTGAAGGCTCAGATGTTACTTGGCTTACTGCTACTGATTGTTTTCGGTTCACGAGTTAGTTGTATATCCACCTTCCGATTTTACCTGTTATCCCTTTTGCTTTAAGTTTGTGTGCAATAATACCGTGATCACATTTATCAAATGCATTATGCCCCTTTCACACATACAGGACTCGGGTGCCGCATGCAGCAGAGTAGCTAGTCGTGGCGGTTTTTTCCCCGACTTGGTGGAGCTGGCTCGGTATGCCGCATCCAAAGGACTTCACCAGACTACAGCCCCATACAGCCGACATTGTCGTCTTGACTCCGGAGAAGTCTTGAGACTCGAACCGACAATGGAAATAACGGTCATTTGTACATGCCGACTACACCCGCATCTATAAGACTTCAGACTATCGACTCCAGACTACAGACGATCGACTTCAGAGTCGATCCGCCGACTCAATTAAAATCGAGTATAGTTAAAAGTTTCATAATTGTCCATTAGTTATCGAGAAATGAGTTGCAAAAGGAGTAAAATATTGTGTTAGAAATGTCTTCGTTTGCTATTAGTTACAAGAAATAAGCTGCCAAGGGAATAATATAGGTGCCAACTTAAAAGAAATCGAGTATAGTGTTAACAGTTTCATATTGTTCCATTAGTTATCAAGAAATGAGCTGCGAAGTTTAATTGTTTTCCGCTGGTTATCGATAAATTAGCTGCGAAAGGAGTACAATATTCGCCAAGTTGAAGTAAACCGAGTATAGTGTTATCCCGGCAGCCCCTAACACACACACCCCTTGACAACTCCTCAAAGCTGTAAGGTCTTGTCACTCTCAGAAACTCCGCTTTTTTGTTTAATCTTGCTCTCTCTCTCTCACTCTGGGTTGTATCCATTCGGCCCCATTCAGCCTACTGTTTTAAGACGTTTATCCCCATCCAGGTGTCAATTTCTTCCTGGCGAGCGATAGCGAGCCAGCATTGTATGGAGAAATCCGGCTTCGCCGGAGACATTTTTCTATCGAAAAATGTACAAATTTAGCTTGTCATAACAAAAATATATATATATGCTGGCTCGCTACCGCTCGCCAGAAAAAAAATTACACCTGGATGGGGGTAAACGTCTTAAAACAGCAGGCTGAATGGGGCTGAATGGATACAAGCCAAAGAGACAGGGAGAGAAAATTGTTCCATTGACTCCTGTCAATGTGGTTGGAGTCGGCTGCTTGCGGCTGAAATCCTCTATTGTCGGTTGTACTCGTTCGACTCATATTATTGCATAATTATTGCATAATTATATGCAAATATATGTAAATTTATGCACACGACTTCAGCAGACCTATGCGGCTGTACTCGTGTCTGTCGGCTGTATTCGGGTGTATGCGCCTGTAGTCTTTATGCTACACCTGACACACAATTCGCTACGCTATACTCAAGGACTACAGCCGCATACAGAAGACTAGTGACGACTAGCGCAGACTACTCCCCGCATCCACCAGACAAATGTCAAGTCTGGACAAAATTTTGAAACTCACCAAAACTTTGTTCTGGGGCCACGACTTGACACGCATTGCCAGGACTTCACCAGACTACAGACGACTACAGCCGCATTGTCAGGACTAGGTGCCGACTCGGGTGCCGCATGCAGCAGAGTAGCTACTCTGCTGCATGCGGCACCCGAGTCCTGTATGTGTGAAAGGGGCATTAGCAAAATCGGTGTAGAGGACGTCCACGTTTTTCTTTTCTTCTAGGGATTAAAATGTAAAACTTGCAAACTAAACAAACCAAAATTGGGACAAGGACAATATAAAGTCAAATTAAATTATCAAAATCGCTGTGGAAACAACGCTTACTAAAATGAAAATTATTAAATAAAAGAACACAATCCACCACATAGGGTGTACATTACTACATGAGCAAGTTAATCTGTTTCCCAAGCAAACTAATTTCCCAAGATTTAAGAATTCTGTCGTAGTGTTCCAATAGTTGCGAGAGACATGATCTTCCTGCTCTGAACCCATGTTGACCAGTGTTGTGTAGTTCATTTTTTTCCATAAATGTTGAGATTTTGCCTCGCAGGACTCGCTCGAAAATTTTAATGATGTGGGGAGTCAGAGCTACTGGGCGATAGTTTTTTGGTAGTGCTTTACTCCCTCCTTTATGCAAAGGGTCAATTATTGCGTTTTTCAAACTATCCGGTATTTCTCCAGTATCTAGACTCCTTCTCCACATTATAGCCAGGGGTTTTGAGAGGTTTTCCTTACATTTCTTTATTAGGATTGAACTCCACGAGTCCGGGCCTGGTGCCGAGTGGGATGGCATGTTGGCGATGGCTTCTGCTATATCTTTTGGTCCGAAATTAATGTCCAGAATCTGGGGGGTTTCCGTGGGGGGATTATTCATGAAAAATTCATTTTGGTCTCTGATTGCTTTTGTTTCATCAGGCTTACTGAAGGCTTTTTCATACTGTAGACGTAATAGTTCACTCATTTCCTTTTTGTCCCCTGTGAATGACCCATCATCTTTACTTAGTGAGCCGATGTTTGATGAGGTTTTAGTTTTATGTTTAGCGTATGAAAAGAAGTACAGTGGAAAAGGGTAAAAAGCGGAGTGCCTCAAGGATCGGTGTTGGCCCCAATCATGTTTTTGGTTTTCATCAACGACCTTCAAATGGGAATAGACTCATATATATCTATGTTTGCTGATGATGCAAAACTAATGAAGCATACTACAAGTAGGAGTAGTTGTGAAGAATTACAGAGAGATCTAGATAAGTTATATGAGTGGAGTCAAACTTGGAAAATGGAATTCAACACGAGTAAGTGTCAGGTTCTTGAGATGGGAAAAAGTAAATATAGACCTTCTTGGGGATATAAAATAGGAGATGAAATAATTAGTAAAGCTGTGAAAGCAAAAGACCTAGGGGTAGTTGTGGCAGACAGCTTGTCACCTGAACAGCATATAAATAAAATAACTGGTGAAACCTATGCAGTGTTGACTAACATGAGAATAGCTCTGAATTATTTAGATGAAGAGATGTTAGCAAAAATAATAGGGACAATAATACGACCAAGACTGGAGTATGCAGCAGTGGTGTGGTCTCCACACCTTATAAAACATAATAAAAAAATGGAAAGAGTTCAGAGAGTTGCCACTAAGATGATAGCTAGCCTTAGAGACCTACCTTATGAGGAGAGATTGGAGAGGCTAAAGCTGCCAACGCTGAGGGGGAGGAGAGAGAGGTGACATGATCATGATGTTTAAGTGTGTGAAAGGTTTTGAGAAGATCGACAAGGGAGATTTTGTGGTGAGGGACGAGGGAAGAACCAGGGGTCATGATTGTAAGTTGAGGAAAGTTATATGTAAGTCTGATGTAAGAAAGTTCAGCTTCCCGTATAGAAGCATTGAGTGTTGGAATAAGTTGGATGGGGAGGTGGTGGGAGCAAGAAATATCCAAACTTTTAAAGCAAAATTGGATAAATGTAGAGAGAGAGACAGGACAACACGAGCTTAGGCTCAAATCCTGTATACTACAATTAGGTGAGTACAATTAGGTGAGTACAGTAAACCCCCGATATTTCGGACTCTTTTTACTCGGAAACCCGCACTTCTCGGAATGGCATAGGCCTCTCGGATATGTCCCTGTATATCTCGGCAATTTTCGAGTTGGACGGGATTTGTGTCGGGTTTACAATGTTCTCTCACTCGGTTTTAAGTGATTTTAGGATGAATTGGAAGCCTGTGCCTTTTAACTATTGCGTTAATATTAATTACTATGTACTGTACTGTCCCTGAACCATAATAAGGTTCGTATTTGTCATTAATGTGATGAATTTCACATGTTAAAAAAAAAAATTAAAAAAAAAAAATTAAAAAAAAAATATATTCTCTGGTGACGCAGACTTTCCTCTTCTAATTCGGAATTTTCCCTATCTTAACCCTCCAGCCCCGGCTACGCATTACATAAATATTCCCCGAAACCCGGGTGTTTTGGCCGAAAAACGTCTAGGCTAGGCTACCGTATCTTTGTTATTCTGACTGCTTCCCGCATTCCCGCGTAGCTGTGTTATTTACCTGTAGAATGGCGTTAAGTAGAGCTCTCTAAGTCAACTGGTTCAGTTGTGATGATGATTTAATTGGAGATAACTTACGGCAACAACAGCCACTTTACACTACTTTTCGATACTTAACAACAACATACAGGCACACACGAACAAGCGACGCTCTCCTTCTTGTGGCCGGAGATGCGGGGCGTCGGTCCAGCCGGCTGTTGTTTACATGCGTCGGACCGACGCCTCACACACCAAGGTCACAGGCTTTCAACCACTGGTACAATGTTGTACCACCCGGGTTCCTCGGGTCAAAACAAAATGGTAAACACGTGTACCATCCGTGTTTGAAGGGTTAAGTCGGATATAAGTCGGACTTCGGACATCTCGGAAGTGGTCTCCCCCCAATTAGTCCGAGATAGCGAGGGTTTACTGTACTGTACTTGGTAGAAACAATTTATTAGGGAAAATAGGGGTAAGATTAGGAGTAGTGGGCGTACCACTACCGACATAGAGCATAAATCATCTATAAAACATTAACCTAACCAAACAACCTAACCTAACCTAACCTAGTGCAGTACTCGTATTACTACATGAATACTAGGCCTGGTTAGGTTAATGTTTTATAGATGAGTTATGCTGGTAGTGGTACGCCCACTACTCCTAATCTTACCAAAATAGGGACCAATAGACTCACCATATTTTTCTCATTATAGTCCGCAAGGAGGAATTTCGTTATCGACACTTGAAAAAACCCGATTACATCGAAAAATAACACCAAAATAATGTCCCAACCGTAAACAAAGCATTGCGCACAATGAATCCTTCGACTTGACTCCTTCTTCTTCTTGTTTTGAAAGAAAGATGCGGTGGGTGCGATTTACCCAATAAATGGCGTTCAGCGTTACTCACAAAAACGAAATACCGGCAACCTGTTTTTTCCCCCTTACACTGTGATCTACATATATGAGGATGGCAATACATCAAGGGGGGGAGGGGGGGCAACACCCCCCCTCAACCCATCGCATATCCAATTTGCCCTACAATTTCAATTACCTACTGTAAAAGCGCGATTCACCCAATAAATGGCACAATTTGACACTGTATCTTCAGATTGATAGATAATGGGTAAGTTTATGCAAATCTTCCACTCAAACCAAGCAAAATAACTATGAAACACTATATTCCTTGAAGAAAAAACATGGTAAATAAGGCCAATGTAGTCTTGTTGAACGTTACCAAAAAAAAAATCCCAAGAAATTTTTTAAAAATCCCAAGATTTTATTTTTCCTGAGGATAAGAAGTAGTAGGCGCCTAGGCCCTATATAGAAATGAAGCATATGATGATAGGAATGCAAAACTACCATTAGAAATTTGGGTAAAAATTGAAGAGACCCCGGACAGCCTTTTTACTAGTTAATTCTAGTTTTTTGTTTATTTTTCTTTGATATAGGCCTACAGTGTTGTTTAATACCGAGGACGGTCGCATTTTAGTATTTTCAACATTAGCCTAACCTAACCGAAAACTAAACAGGGAACATGAGCTGGGTTTAGACCGTCGCGTACCCATAAACAGTGAACGTGAGTTGGGTTTAGACCGTCGTGCACCCATAAACAGGGAACGTGAGCTGGGTTTAGACCGTCGGTTAGTTTTTGGTTAGGTTAAGTTAAGTTAGGTTAGGCTAATGTTGAAAATACTAAAATGCGACGGTCCTCGATATTAAACAACACTGTATATCAAAGAAAAATAAACAAAAAAGTAGAACTAACTAGTAAAAAGGCTGTCCGGGGTCTCTTCAAATTTTACCAAAATTTAAGGACATAAGAGCATAAGAAAATGGGAGTCTGCAAAAAGCCGATCGGCCCATACAAGGCAGATCCCTGTTACACCCAACCCCAATTACAAGGCCCAACTCACTAATACCTTGAGTACCGGGTACTGCCCCCACCAAAATTGTCAGGGATTAACACAAGATTACGGGGGTCTGCTGAACGCTGATTGGCCCACACCTGGTAGATCCCCCTCACACCCAAACAAATTTGTTACCTATATTGTTGCATCTTCTGTATATTTACCGAAAATGGGTGCAGTACAGTAACAAAGGATGTACACCCGTCGCCCGATTAGGCCTATACACAAGTAACACAATTATAAACTCTTACCAAATATTCTCCGCACAGCGCTTTGAAAATTCATAAATAGGCTAGGCCTATAGCCTAATTCTAGCATACTTCTATATGCTAGGCCTCGGCCTATAGCCTAGGCTATGGCTACAATGGTACTACAAATTTTACAAAATTATATTAGGCTAGCCTATACCTAATCGTGCTTACCTAATCGTAGTTAGCGGGGGAGTAAGAAGAAGTCTTCTCGTATGGACCCCCACCCCTATTTATGTACAGTATTTCAAATTAGTGAATTCCCATATATTTGTCATAGTTTTTCTTGAAATTTGAAATATTGTCCGACACAATCACCCACTCGGGCAAGGAATTCCAATGTTTGATTACTCTTATAGAGAAGCTATTGCCTCTCAGGTTGGTTCTCCAGTGGCTTGGGTGTTCAATTTTTAGACTGTGTCCTCTCAGTGAATTTGTGCTAATTTTGACAAATCTGGTGTAGTCTATGTTATCCAACCCATGTAGCAGTTCATAAGTCTGAATCATATCCCCCCGAATTCTTCTTTCCTTCAGTCTGAATTCCTAACTGACGACATCGTTCCTCATATGCTAAGCCTGCAAGTTCTGGGAGACTGGGATCATCCTGGTTCCCCTATGTTGGATTTTCTCTAAGTGTTCAATATCTTTAACTAGAAAAGGCGACCAACACTGCACTGCGTACTCCAACAGTGGTCTGACCAAAGACAGGTAGAGAGCCATGAAAATGTCCTTATTTAAAAATTCAAAATTACGCTTGATAATCCACAATCTACGGTTTGCTTTTGAAACTAGCCTATGCTGTTTATACGCTGTGCTGATTTTAAATCCGATGATAGGCCTATGTGTACCCCTAAATCCTTCTCCAAATTTGTCTTTGCCAATGGTTCACCCCTGAGGTTGTAATCGGCTCCAGCATTATTCCTGCCAACATGCATTACTTTGCACGGACAAACTGGATTTTAGGTCACGTATGGGATATAATGTTCTAAATGTATACTAGGCCTATAGCTTTGTCATAGAGTATTAGTCACCGCAATATATGTCTTTACCGCTGCATATTAAATTAATTTTCCTTAGACTTCGTGGGTTAAATAAGGGTGGAAGGAAAAATGGCGGCCATCTTGGATCAGCTGAGAACTACTGTAATATTATTCACTTTTTTTGCCGTATTTTTAGTATTTTGTCATATTCTATATCAATGCTAACCCTGCGGGGGTCTGGGGTTGGCAGCCCCCAGGTTAGGTTAGGGTACCGTAAAATGCGGTAACTTCGGACATTTTTCGATGTTTTTTAACAATTTCTCCTGAGTTTAAACACATTATAGAGATTTAACTAGGTCAAGTGATGTATGGTGGTAGTGCGCCGTAATCCAGGAAGCCTCCTAAAATTAACCCCTATAATAAGAGAGCTATCCTTATCCTAAATGATGTCCGAAGTGTGCTTGAAAAGTTGATAACTTCGGACGTAGGTGATTTCTTATGGAAAATGGTTGCCAAGAAAGCTGAGATAACTTCGGACGAACGGAGGAGAACTTCGGACCTAATTTCATTCATTTTTCGGCTCCTACTATTTTATATGAATATTTTATTATTGCTGCTTATTCTTGTCCGATGTTATAGTGGAAAATTCACAGTCAATACTTTTAGGCCTGTATAATCAGTATAGGAGGGGGATATATACGATGTTTAACATATATTCTGTTTGCATCTGTTCTCGTTAGGCATCGAGCTCACTCCTAGAAAATATTGAGCAGGAAAAATAACCAATGCTGTCAAATCAATAACTCGAAAATTAACTAGGCCTAGTGAAAATATATAGGTATGTATAATATATCAATGCATATACAGTACACTTTTATGAATTTGAGCATTTTTATAGGTATAACGTATTTGTTGGTGTTTCTTTCGGCAGATAAAAATTTTTTGGACAAGATATATGCCTCTCCTAATTTATATATATACCTTATATATCCAGAATTATCCGAAATACATAAATCGGTTAGCATAGTATCATATTTGTATGGGTTTTTGGACTCAGAGAATGATGATTTGATCTTTTACCACCATGTTAATGATGTACAAGTATTATGAATGATTTTCATAGGGCAAATAATAACAAACGATTGTTTTGTTCCATGTCCGAAGTTACCATTTTTTTTTTTTTTTAAACACAATCGGTTAAATGATACTGTTCTAGCTAGAGCGTTATACAAGTGTAACAAATTTCCTTTGGTGGATGTTGTCTCTAGTAATGTTACTACAAAATTATATCAGTCACAACATCATTCATACAAACAAATTTCGGTTCAATGTTATTTTAATACCACAATTTTTTTTGATATATTTGAAGATAAATATTGAATCTATATGCTCTAAAGATCATAAGAAAATTTGTTTTAACCCTCGGAAAAACATAATAAAAAAGTATGGTACTAAAATGTCTTTTTCGTAACAAGGTTGTCAATACGGTACTTTCAGTCATCGATAGCTCTAAAGATCATATGAAAATGTGTTAAACCCTCGGAAAAACCTAATATAAAAGTATGGTACTAAAATTTAATTTTCGTAACAAGGTTGTCAATACGGTACTTTCCCGTTATCAATGTACAATCAAGCTGAAAATTGCAGAGTAAACACCATAGACTTCATCAACTTTTCTTTCACCTTCGTATAATCAACAGCCAATTTTTTTTTCTTTTTTTTTATTAAGGGATTAGCACTCAACCAGCGGGGGTGTGGGGGCAGCAGCCCCCACCCATAATACTAGGTTAGGTTAGGTAAGGTTGTTAGGTTAGGCTTATGTCTTTTCAAATCACTATTGGGGGGTGTCTCAACATCGATCGATAGGCCTAATGGGGAAAATAGGTTTTCCCGAGATTTCTAATTAATTACAAACACTATATATTGATGCAAATGACCTATTTTGTTTATAAAAAACACTCGGAAAATTTGTGGTATTAAAATAACATTTTTCCCAAATTTCTTCAGGGTGATAGAAGTTTGGCAGGGTAGCGAAAAATGTACATATTTTCGTCACATATATAATATTTTTTTTGTGTACATATACTCATGTCAGTTCCCTAGGACTTTTACATGCTCTTCCTTTGCCATTTCTCTAAACGGACCCCACAAAAAAAAAAAAAAAAAAAAAAAAAAAAAAAAAAAAAAAAAAAAATCCATTATATAATGACAATGTCTAATTACTTATTATCGCCGATGTCCGAAGTTATGACCCAAGTCCGAAGTTACCCCACTTTACGGTAATGACAAAATATGATTTTAGGGGGCATGTTTTAATATTGTAAAATAATGGGTAAATATGAATTTGCAGAAGGAAAAACACCTTATAGGCTAACACACTAATCAATGAAGGAACTGATGAGAAAAAGGATTATAATACAAAAAACACATACGTGACCTAAAATCCAATTTGACCCTTTGCACTTCTGTACATTAAAAGACAAAAGCCATTTGTCCGTCCAATCATCCATCCTCTTCATGTCTCTACGTAATGCCTCAATGTCACTGTTGTCTTCAATGATTCTATACAGTACACCTATGATATAAGAACATAAGAACATAAGAAAATGGGAGTCTGCAGAAAGCCGATTGGCCTAAGCAAGGCAGATCCCTGTCCCACACAACCCCAATTACAAAGCCCAATTATAGGCTCAACACTCTAATACCCTGAGGATCATCTTACCAAACCGGTTAGAGATTAACGCAGGATTACGGGGGTCTGCAGAGCGCTGATTGGCCCAACCCGGCTGATCCCCCTTCACACCCAACCCTTCTCGTCCATATGCTTATCCAATTTTTTCTTAAAGCTCCCTATCGTTCTTGATCCCACTATATCACTTGGTAGCCTATTCCACCCATCTACAACTCTGTTACCAAACCAATATTTGCCTATATCTTTTCTGAAACGAAATTTATCTAATTTGAAACCATTGGTACGAGTTCTTTCGCTATCACTGAGCTTTAGTACATTTGTCATGTCCCCTTTGTTAATCCCACTAACCCACTTGAACACCTCTATCATATCCCCTCTAACTCTGCGTCTCTCTAACGAATGTAAACCTAATTTCTTCAACCTTTCTTCATACGGAAAATTTCTAATATTATGGATCATTTTTGTCATTCTACGCTGAATTCTCTCCAATGAATCTATGTCCATTCTGTAATAAGGACACCAAAATTGGACAGCATAATCCATATGGGGTCTCACTAATGACAAGTAAAGTTTTAAGAAAACATCAGCAGTTCTGTTACTCACACTCCTAGAGATGAACCCGAGAATCCTGTTTGCCTTATTACAAACGCTTATACACTGTTTTCTAGGCTTCAAATCATTGCTAACAAACACACCTAGATCTTTCTCGCAGTCTGAATTTTCTAATTCTAAATTAGCTAGTTTATATTTAACATTTGTTTGCATCTTCCCTATCTTTAATACCTTGCATTTGTCAATGTTAAACTTCATCTGCCAATTTACTGACCATTCATGTAAGGTATCTAGATCCCTTTGGAGGCACTCTATATCGCTATCTGAATCAATTGATCTCCCCATTTTAGTATCGTCTGCGAATTTACTTATCCTACTAGTTATACCTAAATCTAGGTCATTTATGTATATAAGAAACAACAGGGGACCTAATACCGATCCCTGGGGGACACCACTTTTGACTGCTCCCCACTCTGACTTGGTACCATTTATGCTGACTCTCTGTTTCCTACCAATTAACCATGACCTAATCCATCCCAACAACGACCCTCCTATTCCATGTGCCTCAACCTTTCTCATCAATCTCTCATGAGGGACTCTGTCGAAAGCTTTACTGAAATCTAAATATATAATATCATATGACTTGTCACTATCTACTGCTTCATATACCTCTGAGAAAAAGCTAAGCAAATTAGTAAGGCAAGAACGTCCCTGAGTGAATCCATGCTGAGAAGAATTTATTAAGTTAAATTTTACTAAGTGGCTTCTAATTTTCCTAGCAATAATAGACTCTAGCAACTTTCCTATGATTGATGTGAGACTAATGGGACGGTAATTGGATGCTATCGATTTATCACCTTTTTTGAAGATCGGAACTACATTTGCAAGCTTCCAAGCTTCTGGAACTAAACCTGTTTCTAATGACTTGTTAAATATAAATGCTAATGGACTACTTAACTCATCTCTGCATTCTTTTAATACTCTAGCATATACCTCGTCAGGACCAGGCGATTTTTGAGGTTTCAGTCTGTCAATTTCCTTAAGCACATCATTTCTACTTATACTAACTGTACTTAACATATTTTCTATACTATCACTATATACCATATTGACTTCTGGAATCTGTGCCAAATTTTCATTAGTGAAAACGGAAAGAAACTGACTATTTAATGTACTGCACATTTCTAAATCATTTTCTGTTATTTCTCCTATTGAAGTTTTAGGGGGCCTATTTCATCTCTAACTTTAGATTTATATAGTTGGTAAAAAGCTTTAGGGTTATTTTTTGAGTCGCTGGCTATCCTTATTTCATAATTTCTTTTTGCTTTCCTGATTTCCTTTTTGACCTGTCTTGATAGAGTCTGATAGTATATATGTAAATGATTTTCACCTTTCTTTATTTTTCGATATATTCCTTTCTTTTTTCCTATAAGATCTATTAGCTTATTAGTCATCCATTTTGGTTGGTTCTGCGTCGATCTAAATCTTCTTTTAGGGATATATTTATTTTGAGCATTGTGGAGTGAAGCAATAAACTGGTTATATGTAGGTGGCAAGTTTAACTCTGGCATATCCTGACTTAATCGCTTAACAATTATAAATTATGATTATCACTAGTCTGAGCCTAGGCTTTAATTTGGAAATTGACATCCTAGTATTAGCCTAGACAACAGGGTTATACTGATGTTTTGGACCGACAGTTAGCCCATCGATCTTTTTACACCTAATAAGTCCGGTAGAGCATATACATCATTGCTATATATGTCATTAAGAGCTGAAATGTAATATAAGGGAAAAAAAAAGGGAGTAAGGTATGTCCCATAATACCGGTACTGTGTTTTTTGCAGTTACCCAACCAGCTGGGGTGTGGGACGGCAGCCCCTATGGAATGAGTTGTGTTACCGGGCGTACTTCGTGTTTACACGTAAGTTGATGTAAAACAGCGGGGGTGTGGGGGCAGTAGCCAGTGTGCCAAAATTCGCCCATTTTCTTCGTGATCCCGAACCTAACATTGAAAAAATATTGATACTGAAATAGGCTAAGAGCCTGTGACTGTCCCGGGGCGGCCGGGAGCCCCGCTAAACCTGCCATTCTATTTCTACATTACACTCATCAAACGATAGTTGCTCTGCTCTACACTGTACTCTACATTGGCTATGATCTTAGAACTATTATATCACCTTATTGAAGTCCAAATGCAGCTACTAATGTAACTATAGACGGGATAAATCCAGAGCTCGAGTCATGAGAGCGATTGTTTTACACTGTGAAAACACAACGTGTTCGGTTCGGATGAGGTGACTGACTTAGCACCAATATAACAAATATATATTACAATAAGGAAACAGCCATCGTTCATAGAACGAACTCCTGGATGGGAGAGTCCGCTAAAACAAACAAACAAACAAACAACCAATGTACCCCAACACTCCGATGTTATATTGCGCCGAAGGCTGAGTCAAGACGAACACAACTACCGTAATTTTATTGGCACTCGAATGCTCAAAAATATGTAGATTAAAGGATAATAATAGGTATTATCTAAAAACTATGTAATAATTAACTAAACTACTCATGTGTTTAATATTATTGACTAAATTTCACTGAAATGAATAATGTAAAAATATTAATTTAAGTTTGAATGTTAATTTTCTGATCAGATTTCATCTTAATTAAACTCTTACAAAATACAGATATTGTTTCGTATGTGCTAATTTTATGGGGGTCTCTAATTTCTTAAAAATAGTGAATGAATATAAATTGTATGTGTTTGACAAAGAGCGCAAGACCTTGAGGCATAAGGTAAGCTATAAATTAGTACGATTTTATGATGAATTATTGGTTTTCAGGGGTATATTTGGTTGGATTAATGGAAAACAAAACGAACGAATATCAGCACTGTTTTCCATTGTGGTGTTTCCGAGAATAATCCAATGATGACGTCAAATTAGCTTGCCGCCAATCAACTGTGGAACACTTGCAAATGTGTTAGCTGTTATTTACCGATATATTTGTTGAAAAATAGAGTGAATTAAGGGGCTGGAATATAACATTGACTTCCATGTGAAGTGCGAGTGCCCTACACATTCTAAAATTGTGCATATTAATCTTGGGGGAAAACTCCTTATCTATAAGGTATAAGTTCAAGGTGATACTTTGGATAAACCTGACTTCTAGCAAGCACCAAACAGCGATTTTGTAAGTAGCCAAGCATATTATTTTGTCAGATAAAGCCTAGCCTACTTGTATTAGCCTAGGCCTATTGATATAATGATGATTTGAAGCAGAAATGAGTAGCCTAGGCTGAGGCTAGGCATATTAGGCTTAGGATAACCCATTATCCAACAATCTTAGGACTGCCCCCACTAGTGGGGCTATGTATAATGTATTGATAGGCTAATGAAGATCAAGGAAGATGTGAGGTTAAAGACAGTACAAAATAAGGTTAGCTAGGCAGCTGGGAATCTGGTTCTGGTAGGCGAAGACTCAGAGCCCACTCTTAACCCGGGAATGGCGAAGGTCCTCAATTATGGTAATTATTTAGAAGATGACCTTTTTTTCTAGTTATTAAAAACTTACTCTATGGTGTATTATATGATATATAGAAGCAATAGAACTGTTAAAATGACCTGGGAAGTGTATATTAAACTTAGCCTAGACCAACATTCCTGTTTTTTTTGTTTTTTTTTTGTAGCTAAAGGCTAGGCTAGGCTAACCTAGCCTAGGCTACTCTTGAGTTTTGGAACACAGTAGGCCTAAGCCTAGGCCTATTTTAGATGTCTAACTTTTAAAATAATAATATAAAAATACGTAGGCTAGGCCTAGGCTAGGATTAATTTTTTGTTATCATTATACAGAAAGTTGTTACTCACTCAAAAAACAGCGTCATTCGACACCCTGGCTAGGCTATAGCCTATGACAATAACAGTTTGCCGTCATGCCGTGGGATTAGGCCTATAGGGGTAGACTGTCACTGAAGAATACTTTCGCAGTCTTACCGTTTGTTTTTGTTTTCAAGGTATAGGCTATAGGCAGAATAGGCTACAGTAGTATCTTATCTACTGGTATCTTATTTTATTGTAGTTTATATTATGAGTGGAAGATTTGCAATAACTTACCCTAACCCAAAGTCCAAACTTAGTGTCCAAAGTGGGATCTGCACCCTGCCTCTATGGTTCTTCATTTGTATACCGGTAAAACTTTTTAGCCATATTACCGGGTACAATTTAATAATAATGTACAGCCAGCAGCTAGGGCCTACCGCCTACAGTGCATTTATAGATTCCCGGAATCCCGGCCATGACTTGGGTATATCACTAAAGAATCTTTCCGCAGCCTTATGTACAATTGTTTGTTTTTATTTTCTTCAAGGAATATAGTACAGTAGTTTAATTGTTCAATTGTTTTATCATGTATGAGTAGATATTTTGCATTCCCTTCCCCTAACCTACCTTTACTTAGTCTTAGTGTCCAAAGTGGGGGCTGCCACTATCCCCACAGTCCACACACCCGCTAACTAACATATATTATTGGTATGTCTTGTCATTACTATAACCTGACTTCATGGGGGTAACGGAGACTTTATTGAATATTTTCGGAATTAGCCTCGCAGAATCTTGAGTCTTTTAAAGTTGTGAAAATTAAAGTAAGTTTTCTACGTTCCTACTGATTGTACTTAACCCGAGATGGGAATAGCTACCCAGGGGTATTTTTACTCGGCCCAAGGGAAAATAATAGACAACAATGTTCTAATCCAAAGTTTATTCTTGAGACTATGTACAGGTATGTATTTTAACCAGTACTCTATTGTAACTCATCTATCATATGAAAGGATATAAAATTAAGTATGTAATAGTTCTTGAATGCAACAACAAATATACATGAAATCTTTATTGGACAAAAGTTACAAAACTAAAACAGGGGCTGCTAAGAATAATTTAAAAACCTGTTTTCAATGCCTATATTAGTGGACCTGAAGTGCATCTCTTTGAGACTGAAGTACAGGCAGCCAGCTCCCCTAGTATCCTGATTAAACACCAGTAAACATACATAACATCCCTTTTACTTACAATATTATTCATTCCTTTTAATAAATTTTGAGCATGTATTGTGCATATATTTACCTTCACATCTCAAAATTTCTCCGGCGGCGGCCGGGGGGCTACGCCCCCCGGACCCCCTGTTATGAAGCGGGGGGCTGCGCCCCCCGCAGACGCCGCGCAAAGTTGATCCTTGTAAGCTTAGAAAAATGATCCAGAACTGGATAATTTCTGTTTTGGCACCCTGGCAGTAGCCCCCACCCATAATACTAGGATAGGTTAGGTAAGGTTGTTAGGTTAGGCTAATGTCCTTTCAAAGGGGTAAGCTATAGTACATAATACTAGGATAGGTTAGGTAAGGTTGTTAGGTTAGGCTAATGATTTTTTTACGCTTTTAACCCCTTATTTTCCCTGAAATTCATAGCCCTCCCCACTAGTAGGGGGCGTGTTTTTAGATTGTTGGATAATGGGTAAATACTCATTTTCCGCTCCTCTTCAGTAGGCTATAAAACAACACTAGGCTATATCTGAAGGAAAAATTTAAAAAAAACAATATAGCCTAGGCTAAAACATACCGAAATCTCTGTCAGTCCAAAAAGTCAGGTTTACCCATAGCCTAGCCCTCCCCACTAGTGGGGGGCGTGTTTTTAGATTGTTGGATAGCCTAAATACTCATTTCGGTCAATATACAGGAGGCGCTACAATATAGGTAGCAAAATTCTAATGGTAGTTTTGGGTTCCTATCATCATATGCTTCATTTCTATATACTTTTTATCTCCGGGAAAAAAGAAAAAAAATCTTGGGATTTTTCAATTATTATCTTGGGATTTTTTGTTTTGGTCATTAACCTAACCAAAACAAAAAACTAACCTAACCTAATAGCCCCCAAATACATTTAGGTTAGGTTAATAAAAAAAAAAAAAAAAAAAAATCCAAGAAAAAAATAAAAAACCCAAGATTTTTTTTTTTTTTCCCCCGGGGATAAAAAGTATATAGAAATGAAGCATATGATGATAGGAACCCAAAACTACCATTATAATTTTGCTACCTATATTGTAGCGCCTCCTGTATAGGCCTATTGACCAAATTTTAAAAAACAAAATAAAATTTAGGTACTGAAATCGCTGTCGGTCCAAAAAGTCAGGTTTACCGACAACAGTAACTCAGACATAGCCTAGGCCATTGAATCTTAGGAACGAAAGCCTAGCCTATGTAGGTATTGGCTAGGCTTAGGCCCTAATGCAGAAAATCGATTTTAATTACTGAACACGAAAATGAACATCGCCTTACCTGATTTAGACGTTGAAAAAGTACCCAGTCTTATTTCCGCAAGACCATGGATGGTCGTGGAATATTATCCTCCAAAAGAAAGGTCCGTAATGTTGAAGAGTCGGGATCCTCTGCTGCAGAAGCTGCTACAGTTTCTGTCCTCGTACCGGCTCCCACCTTCAGTATAACGGGTCCAGCAGGTCACCTCGGTATGCCAGCTACACTCACACACACAAATAATGGTCTACGGGGGGCCTGGGTCTCGTAATCACAGAGGAATTGCGAAGATATAACTAATTCTGCCTCCACAACAAGTTCCACTATGGTTAAGATCCACAACGATCCAATCCCCCGCACGAGTCTTTAAAAGCCTCCACAAAATGGGTTCCCACGACCCACCTCGATCCTCTTGTACGACCCGTCATTCTGGGGGAGGCTGTTATGGATTGTGGCGTCTATTAAAAATTTCCGTTCAGGCTTCCAATTTTAGCATATATGGAGGGCTTTACTCCATATATTGATCCATATATATATTTAAAATGCTATATTACCTCCACGGTGATGACTAACTCGTGGCGGTAGTGTATTTTAAGCGTATTATATTTTGTGAAAGATGATCCAATACTATAGATGCATAAACTGTGCAGTGTGCAGACGACACGGGCGACATAAACAAACAGGAGGGAGGAAGTTCCATGGAGAGGTATATTGCCGAGTAGCCAGTTGTGCCTTTCTGATTGTGTTATGATCTTAGAATATTAATTATGAGTACACACTAAAGTTAGTAAATGATGTGTGTAGCCTAGGCTAGGTTATTCCTTGTTAGGCGCACTGAAGTTAGTTACTTATTTACTTTTTACTGTTTCCTTGCAAGTTACAGGTCTTGGTTTTTATTTCTGATATCTGTTCAATTTAATCAAACCTTTTAAATGAGATAATTCCATAAAGCGAATCCAATTAGCCTATTTCATAGGTTGATTAGCATTAGCCTAATTGCTGAGTAGAAAAAATAAATGGAATAGGCCTAGCCTATTGTACTGTCAGTAGGCTAGGCCTAGGGTACAATTTTTTAGTTTATAGTATTTATGCCTAGGCCCTAGGCATTATAAGGTGTCATTCAAGGAGCCTACCGCCACGGTTCACACGTTCTCTGGCCCCTGGGTTCGCTTCTTTTTTTATCACTTTTGGGGGTTGAGTCAACCCCCCAAAATGGACAATAGAGAAGCGAACCCCCCTGTTGACAGTTGAGGGCCTCCCCCCTCACCCCCCCTGGACTTATTGTCATCATCATATAAGCCCTATAATGCTACAAGGCCATATCACCACGGTACGGTAGTCTCCTTAAATATTATCCTTTATAACTTTGTATTCCTTTTCCTTAGTGTAGGCCTATGCCATTCTAATTAATTTGATTTTTCTTCCAGGATATTTGATGAGTGTTATAATCAAGAAGAAGCTCAGATGTAACAAAGAGTTGTAAGTAAGGTGGATATTGTATACCGTACTATTATTTTCCTGGAAATGACAGGTAATTTTTTTGGTATTCAAAATAATAAGGCATTTTATTGTTTTATTATGTATGATGCATATTCAAATACTTATTATGACTTATAAGTTATAAGTGTACATTATTGTGCTGCAGTACAAATATTTAATGAAGGTTATGTTACAGAGAAGTGAGGTTGAGCTTGGGATGGCTGTTATTACTGGCCTACTGGTGTTACTTGCCAGTATCATCGTCACCAGTTCCCAGGATGACCACAGTGCCTCCATCATCGTGCGAGCACTTGCATCTGCAACTGGTGTATCACTCCATAATGCAGAAACTAACATAAATCCTCCACCAGATACTTTGGCTAAGTCCACCTTGTCTCAATTGGGCAACTCCACAGAAAATGTTGTATACGATTTATCATCCACACCCAGTCCAGTGGAGACAACTACACAGCCTTTGGACACTACAGATACTGCCCCCCGGGGTGGTATCACACTCCCAGTTCCAACATCAACGGAGATAACTACAGTCACAATCCCGTCACCCTCTATCATAACCAATACCGCCACATCACCTCCCACCGAGGTCTCTCCTACAACTACCGCCCCAACCATCCCCACAACAACTCCCACAGCCTTACCCCAGACCACTACTCCAACATCAGCCCCTCCCACAACCACTAGTACCCCAACAACCAACCCTTCATCAACCACCACCACCACCACTACATCTATAGTCACCCCCAATACTACCACTATTACCCCTACTAGCAGCAGCCTAATTTCCACATCCACCTTTGTCCCCCCTACGACGACCCCGAGTAACACTACCACCACCACCACAAAGGAGCCACCCCACCACACAGGGGCCTCCGCTGCTCTCTCCATCTTCATTCTCCTTGGTGTCGTATTGATGATTGGTGCCGTAAGTGTTGGAAAATGTTTAGATGATCTCTCAATACATATGTACTGTATGGCAGTATTTATCAATAGTATGGTATTTTCTACAGGGTAATTATTAAATTTATCTTGACATAGATTTATAGTAATTTGTGGCCGATCATGGCGTCTGGCAATATAGATAGATAGTTGTAGTTAAATATATATACTACCGGTACTGCCGGCACTCAATTCCTGGCAGCAGCCTCCACGAACCAAGACCACCCACTAAACTACATGGCAACACACCCACAGACACCAAGAAATATCAAAACAACACCCAGCACACGGTATCACACACAATTATTGTCCTCTCTCCCTCCCTGCCCACCCCGAACCAACATCCAGAAGCACATCCATACTCATATCTCTCACCGATCCATCCACTCACTCACAGACAACACACAGCTGCATGCACGACCTCCCGAAATCCATCCTTCCGAATCCTCCCTTCCTCGCGAGGACAGAGTCCACCTGGCCAGGCTGAGATGCGGACACCATCCAGCTCTCCTGAGCTATCAGAAGAGACTGGATGACTCCGTTGTCGACGCCTGCCCGGGATGTAACACAGCACCCCATACCATTAAACACATCATAGAAGACTGCATTTCACACAACCACTTACGCCAACAACACAATCTACACTCAATGAGAGCTCTGTGGGAAAGCCCGATCGTGGCCATGGCCTTTCTCAGGGACTCGGGGCTGTTCGGCCAGGCAGCTTAGGGAACAACAACAACAACAACTACCGGTACTGCATAAGTGCCATATAAGAGTAATTTGTATGGGCATAGGGCCTATAGGCCAGTTTAATATGATTGGGATGGCTTTTTGCAAGAGTTATTGTGATTAGGCTTATATACTACTGTACAGTACTGTACATATGATACACTTTAAGGACTGAATGATTCATAAGAGGTTACAGTTATATGTCCTAATGGCAACACATACAGCACTCAAATATTCGCAAGGAACATCCATGTGTTTAAATTAGATTCGATAAAAGTAGTCATGGGGACAGGACAATACGAGCTTAGCTCAAATCCTGTATATCCTACTACAACTAGGTAAATACAATTACACACAGTGTTCCTCAGTGTGATAAGGAATATACTGAATGATACGGACCAATCGGTCTTTAAAACTCATGTATGTATGTCTAAGGAGCATATCTTAACATCTATTAGCAGGGAAGGATAAAAAAATAATGTATGTGATAGATTTTTTGTGTTATAGGGTGTATGGTGGGTGAGGCGTCGGAGACAGTTGGAGCGATTGAGGCACCAGCTGATGCCCATGTACAACTTTGACCCGACCGACGACCTGGATGACTGGGAGAATCAGCTGCTGGAGGAGGAACGCTCTCTTCGGCCAGAGGCAGACAAGGTATTTAGTAACTTCATGTTAAGTATTTAATTTATATTATGTAAGTGCTATTGAATCGGTTATGTATAACTGGTTCTTATGACAATACAGTACATCATCTTTCTTTATTGTTAACATTTTTCATGTACAGTATTAACATGATATTGTAGTACGGTAAGTCCAAGCATTGTTAGGATTCCATTGCTGTCATTTTGCTAACATGTGTTTTGTAGTCTCATTGAACCCTGTCAAAATAGAAAGTTCGAAGAATAGCATGGAAGGAATAACATTACAGTTGGTCTTGCAGAAAGCTATGTACAAACATTCATTATTTTTTGTATTCAAATTTGAAATGCCTATACTAATACTGTAGTTGTGATTTATTGATGTGCTTGTAGCAATATTAATTATTTTAATACCTAAACAGGTGCAGCTGTATTCAGGCAACGCAACCTTTGAAGCAGCTCAAAAATCAACACAGAATGACACAGCTCCGAAGGAATGACGTTGCTAGTGAAACTTCAAAAATATATTTGCGATCATTTCAAAACGTAAGTGTGTATCTTATCTTCATTACCGGTAAACAATAATTTACCATTAATATTGTATTTTTCAAGACCGTTTCTCTAAAGTATGATATGGCATTCTCTTACATGCTTAACAGTAGCAAGGGAAGTAAATCCGCACTGGTATACAAGTATTTATTCTGTACAGTACAGTCCACAGTGGATGTACAAGAAATATAAAAGAATAAAATATTTCTCTTTTGAATTATTCTAAAATTGCTTTTTATTTCTTGTGCTTCTACTAAGTTAAGTGTTAATAGTTGCCAACACTATTTAGAATAAATCTTGCGTAGCATTGTAGCATTGTTAAGTATCTGAACTTCTTTTTAAAGAAATCATTTAATTGCAGCAGAGTTGATTGATGGTGGTGGGCAGTCTGTGCTCAAGGCTCTGGACGTGTGTCCTGGGCCAACGTTCTCCCCAACCACTCGCATCACTCAGGTACACCCAATAACAAACTTTATTATTGTATTAAACTACCATCAGTTGGAAAAGATGAAACATTTATATTGTATTCAACCACAATCATAAGTCCTTCAATTGAAAAATAGCAAACATTTACTTTGATCTAAAACTCATATAGGCTACTGAGTGTTGTGATTAATTTAAATAACTTAAAGTTATGAATGTGGTTTCAATGTGACAAAAAACAAAAAAATCAGATGTACCGTGTGTAAGGATGATTAACTTTTAAAATTTTCCTGATAATTAATAGTTTGTATAATTATACAAAATAGTAAATTGTCAACATATGAATCATTGGTGTTCCATCAAGATAGGCTGGAAAATGCTAAATTTTGTTCTATTATTTCTGGCTAAAACATGTTATATACTTTCAACATTTTCTTTCATAGTTTTGTTCCCAATTTAAAAATAATCAATTACCTATTTTCAAAATACAATATTATATACCGTACCATAAATAGCACTGAAGTCTGCATTGGTGTGATGTTGCCACCTGTCCTATAGATCATATCAGTATATTGTGGAGATGGAGGAAAAATGGGAGTAGCAGAGATGAAAGGAAAGATGTGAGGACGATCACAGTAGTAGAAATTTGTTGTATTTCTTTATAGGGAATAGTATACAGACTATTTCCATTAGCTTTCATGTAGCCTGTGTTATATATGGTTATTTTCTGGACAGGTGGGTACATTAACCCTTTGACGATTTGGATGCATTTTCACAGTTTATTCAGGCTATCATTGAAAGATTTCATACAGTTTAGGAAGGATCTGTGGGAATCATAAAGGTATACACTATCTCAATTAACCCTCTGACTGCCATACAACCTTCCAAATCTGAATAAAATAGTCTAACCATAGCCAGAATGCAGAAAAGAAATGCATATTGGATCTTCTAGGTGATTTTGAGTGTCCAGTATCAGAGAGGGGTTATAATTCACTGGGTGTAGTGGATGGTCTGTTGCCTTGCTGTGTGTTCTAGTCTGAGGTTTGTATAGTTGCTCACAAAAGTTCTGTTCCTCGTCGTGGCCTTATGTATGAAAGGAATATTAGTATGAATGCATTGTGAGTGTGATATATTTTATTTATCGGTTGACTAATCAGATGAGCTAACCACTGCATAAGAAACTACACTCATAATGCAATCATGCGCATTATATTTCTATGTATAAGATCACCAAAAGGAACAACTTATGTGGATAACTGTACATTAAAAATCAATAGATCACCAACAACCTTGTCTATAAATAGTGTATATTTAAGTTTATTAATTACCCTTGACAGACCTCATGTTTTCCAATAACTTGTGACTATACCCTGTTCCAAATAGGTAGGCCAAAACTCTTGAACATTAACTTCTATAACCCACTAACGACTAGAGTAATCGAGCTAATATTTATACCATTTGGTAAGGGTCAACCAGGGAATTGGTGTGGAAATTTACAACTCACTTGCTCTAGCCCTTTTTGAGTTACAGAGGTTAGGGTTCACAATTTCCAGCCCACCTACTTGGAACAGGGTATAGTGCTGTTTGTTTCGTGTTGTGCAAGTGCCAGGTTAACGTCCCTCTCTCTCTAGCTCTCTCACAAGTTATCTTCGCTCTAAACCCATTGAGAATTAAGACGCATTTCGTCAGTTTATTCTGGCTATCATTAGACGATTTTATACAGCTTAGGGATGATCTGTGGGAATGAAAAGGGTAAATACTATCTCAAGTAACCCACCAATTTCCATATACCCTTTCTAATATGAATAAAATTGTCTAATAATAGCCAGAATAAATTGTCAAAACACATCAATAATCCTCAAGGCATTACCTTACTATTGATATTGGCTGTACTGCTGTACTCTAAAACCTGTGGCAGTAGTCAACCCCCCACTCCTGTTGTATCACCTAGTATTAGTCCAGGAATCATTACATCTCACTTGAATATTGTGATGGAGGCGTAGAGAGTGTACAAGTATATTCACAAATGTTTGCCACTAATATGATAATTATAAGTAGAGTTTATTCAGTCTGTGGTCACAACATATATCCGTAAATATTTAGTTAGGCATACTCTAGACCGTTCATTCTAGGTTGGGTAGAAATCGTAATATCTAACCTCTCAACTCAAGAAGGACTAGCGTAATCGAGCTAATATGTCTACCAAATAGGAAGACTTGGCTAAGTAATAGGTGTGAAAATTAACAGCTCATTTGCTCTAGCCCTTTCTGAGTTACAGAGGTTAGAGTTTACGATCTCTGCCCAACCTAGAATGAACGGACTTTCGTTGGTTTGTGGAGCTCTTAAGTACAGTATTCAGTGTTGTTTGTGTTTAAGGAAGATGTATATTTTCAGCCTCTTAATGTGAGGTCTTTCCTTGAGTAAACTTTTCCAGCGTAAGGTAAGCAGCACTATTTTGACCACTTAATAATTGTTGCCGTGTGTCCTAAAAACACCATGATAATAAACAGCTGGTGTTTTCTAATTTCATAAGCGCCAGCATTCTGCTTCATTGGATTCAGTAGCACTCACATTTCATAACCAATCAAAGGTCCTAAGTTTATATACTTAATTGTCATTAAATTCCACAGTATGATAAGCTCTTGAAAATTGCCATTATTAACACTTGATGGCAGTGGCGGATCCAGGGGGCTTCCTCCCTCTAAGAGGGGGGGATCCCTCCTCTTAGTGACCAAAATTGCACCCTTACATCTGATATATACTGCATTTTATCTGAAATACAATACATATAAAGTTATGGCACCCCTCATGTATATATATCACCCTTAAGCCTGAGCTGGATATGCCACTGCTTGATGGTGTAATGGTTAGAGCGTGCAATTTCTGTATGAAATATCCTAGGTTCGAATCCTGCGAGAATCACATGCTTTCATTAATTTAATTTGGGGATTATTGGTGTTAAGAACGATGTTACAAATACCGGTTTAGTTAGAAATAATTACTGTCTATTACGAAGAATAATGAAGATCTTGACAGCCCTATGAAAGTTTTAGCTATGAAATTTACTTGGTCAGTTACCTGTATGTATAAATATTGCAATATACAAATGAAGGTGTATTGGTGTTTTTAGTACAGGTGTGAACGTTACTGCAGTGAAACATGTATTGCTGTTTACAGTACATTGTGTTACAGTGATGATTTTTTTTTTCTGAGTTTCATTAAGAAATTTTATTTGGTTTAAGAAAACCTTGTGATTGTTAAAAGGATAACTAAGTTAACATTAGCCATTATAGGGTGTGAGAGTGTAACCACACTATGTGGACGGAACGGTCTTTAAACTTGTATGTACTGTATGTGTATTTATTTGATTCCTAGAGGTCCTTCCGAAGCTAAATAAAATTATCTAATTTTAGCCAGAATATAACCGAAATAGCTAAATCCTTCTGAAAGGGTTGACATTATACATTTTGTATTGTCATTTTACAGTAGGAGTTACGTCGTGAGAACAAATTAGAAAAGACGTAGATATACATCTAACCTATACTGTGCACTCCAAGAAATAACAATCTTTACACTGGTGAGCTGAATATATGTTTGTGTCAACGAAATGAACTGGGTGAAACATAAGTGAGTACTGTATTAAGGAACACCCCGTTCTTAACATTAATCATCCATTACAAACTCCAATTTACTTGAATATACTAATGAAAGCATATGGTCCTCTTGGGATTCGAACTCGGAACACCACACCCAGAACATAAGTAGCTAAACCATTACACCACCATCACTGTATTATCATAAGAGTCCGACCCACTAACAGAATGTTAGAGCGTTAGAGTAAAGATTGTTTTTCCTGGAGTGTAGGCTACATTCTCCTTACTGTACCAATAAAAGCTTTTCCTGCAGTTTATATTTTATACTTTGATGCTGGGTGTTAAAAGAGTATATAATTTACTTACCATGCTATTGAGGAATATATCCACAGTATATATTATTGTTAACATTACAATTCTGCTTGAGGATATTCTGTTGTTCTCTGCGCTATATACAAAATAGTACAGACGTTGTAACTATTGGTTGTGAGTCTTGCTTGTGTTATTTTTTACTACTATACCAGTAACATGCAATGCTTTGAAATTGCAACAGTGATTATATATAATTGTAAAATGAAAGCCTATTTGTTTCATATTTTGACCAGTCTGTTTAAAATAATGAAATACAAATAAACAGGACAATAATGACAGTCAACTTCACCAAGGCAACTTAACCCTTTCAAGATCCAATGCACATTTCTTCTCTGGTTTCTGGATATTATTTAATTATTTTATTCAGATTAGGAAGGGTACATCCTGACGACGTATACAGACTAAACACACATAACAAAGCCACTCCAACAGCTTCCTCTCTCTCCAACACCCCTTCTCCCCTCTCTATACACTTCAGAAAAATAGGAAAAGTAGAATGTAGATACGAGGTGCCGTTGTAAAGGCTTATCCCTCAATACCTTCATCTGATCTGATGGAATTCAAAGGGTTAATTGAGAGTCTTTACCCATATAATTCCCACAGATTCTTTCTAAGCTATATAGAATCGTCTAATGAGAACCAGATTAAACTGTCAAATCGCGTCATGATCTTCAAAGGGTTAACACCCCCTAAACTGCAGGACCAGCAAATTTGTTATTTTTTTTTTTTTTTTTTTTTTTTTTTTTTCAAAGATTTACATAGGCTAATAACTTTGTTTTGGAGTTTAGAGAGTGTCAACTAGAAATCTTGGTGGAGTTATTTTCAGTTGGCAGAAAAAAGTACAGTCGAAAAATTAAATTGATCATGCATTACCCTAGGTGAATTGCTTTGATTGACAGTGTTTCTGATTTTTTTTATTTGGCAGTCATATCTTATCTGAAAAAAATAAGTAAATAAGAGTTTTCTTAATGAAGCCATTTTCAAGCAGTTTTCAATTACCTTTTTTATCTGTTAACAGACTAATATAGAATATAAATAGCCACCAATAACCTTTTTGTCCTGGAACATTTGATTTATATTATTTTATATTTCTAAACATAAGTGGAATCTACTTTAGGTTTGTATGTCACTGTATAAGTAGATGTACCTTATAAAATATGTAAGGTATATAACTGGAAAATATTGAAACCCTTCTTTTGCGTAGGCTACAATGCAGAATTGTAAGTTACTATATTGCAAAGTATTAACCCATTGCAGATTGGGACACATTTTGACAGTTTATTCTGGCTATCATTATACAATTGTATACAGTTTAAGAGTGCTCTGTGGGAATTATAAGGGTAAAGACTATCTCAGTTAACCCTCTTACTTCCATATACTCTTCCTTATCTGAATAAAATTGTGTCATAATAGCTGGAAAACAGAAAATAAATGCATATTGGCTCTTGAAAGGGCTAAATAGAGCACTCTTACTTAAATATTACACTATATATTTCACAGTTTGTAACAAAGAGCGACAAAACATGATCCAAGTGCTGGTGAACTCCTCTGTAAGAACTGGCACTTCTGAAAAATGAAAGACCAGGATATTATTATTATTTGTCTTTCATAGCAGCTTATATTCTTCATAATACTCATCACCATTCACGCTCTTATATAGTACAGTATATATTATACTGTTTATAATGGCATATTCAGCATCTTGTACATTACTTCACTGCAATATAATCTATGTTTGGCTCCTTATTTCTTTAATGTCCTGAACATGTTCAGTAGTGTTCTGCACTTCATGCTATAATAACATTATTTCAACTGTTCACAGGAACACTAGAGGTAGAGTATTCTCGATACTTAATCAATAATTTTCTTGTATAATAAACAATGCAAACAATAGCATTAGAGGCCATATTAAGCTGGTGTGTCAGTTCATGGTAGTTGAGTTAACCCTTTCTGTGCCGGCGAAGTTTTTTTATTTTTATATGCATGTATATACTCAGGCACATACCCCATAGCTGGGGGTGGCCGACTTGAGACAGAGCCCAAATAGGGACAATGCCACACAACATAAAAACAAAATAAAACATTCACACACATCTAGGTCGCCCAGGAGAAGACCCAGAGATCTAGGTCTATTTGGGATCCCCAGCAAAGACGCCCAGTTCCCAGACCTCCCGAGAAGTTTCGGTCTCAGCAGGCAGACACGCAGAGAAGCCGACCACCACAATGCCCGCCAAAGGGTTAAATGAGATTGTTCAAAGCCTGTTAAATGCTGGAGGCTCTGTTTAAACTGAATAAAATTGTCTAATAGTAGCCAGCATAAAGTTAAAAGGACGGCACCGGTACTGTAAGGGTTACATTTGTCATTACACTTCTGGGTTTGCCTATTTTATTTCCCAGGACAGTACTATAGTTGATCACTTGTGTATATTACAGTTGCATGTATGTATGTAAAACAAGTTTGTGAAACTTATCGAGTTATGATAATGGGGTTCCTGGGTCTCCTTTGTATTGTACTGTAGGTCAATTCAATATACGTTGGGAAGAGTGGGAGTGGTTCTATTCAGGGCGTCAAAGTAGAGCCAAGTCCATTATTATTAGTCTTTATTATTGTATATGTAATGATAAAATTGTAGTTTATAGTTTAAGTTATGTTTAAAAGTGATAAACTAGCCAAAACAGTGCTTTTGCTTGTTAATTTTCTTGTATTCCTTCTCATATTCATTCAGGTCTTCATACAAAATTGCTCCGGTTTGACACCTTGGTTCTGTTGGAAGTTATTTGTCTTTGAATACTCATAAAACAAGTAATTAGAAAATATTTACTAATTGAAAACTCACATGTTGGCTTGCGCTTTTCCCACTTTGGTATCAGCTTTATCAGTGACTATAATATGTTTATACAGTAAGGGTGTATTTAGGAACTTACTTTTAATTAATGTGATTTATTAGTCTTTCTATTTTATGCAGCTAGTTGTAATTTTACATAAGTTTGATTAATGTGATTTATTAGTCTTTCTATTTCATATAGTTACTTGTAAATTTGGCTGTGTTTACTTCATACATCTAGTCATTTTAGTTGTATATACACAGATCCACTCACTACCTATAGTCTGTTCATTATGGAGAGTCTTATAGTGTGGCCCCAAGCCTCTTGTAACTCGGGGAGGGTTGGGAAAAACAGGCATAGGTAGAGCCAGCGAACTTGACAATAATCTTGACCCCTTAACTTCTTATTACTCAAAATGAATGAAAGCAATCGGGCTGACGTTTCTATCATTTGGAAAGAGTCCACCAGGAAATAAGTGTGAATATTTACAGCCAGTTTGCTCTAGGCCCTTTTGAGTTACAGAGAGGTCAGGGATCAAAATTGTTGTCGTTTGTTGGCGCTACCTATAGTAAATTCCCACAGCTAATGTATATTAAATTTGCTTCTTACCAAATGGTAGAAACAAGCTTGATTGCTCAAGTCCTTTTTGAGTAATAAGAGGTTTGAGGTCAAGATCCCTAGACTCGTTATAATTATAGATTATAGTACACTTTTGTGCTACCTAACATCCATAGGACATTTTTACCAGTATGTTAAGAGAGCATCAGTCTGAAAGTACAGGCTGATGCTGAATTTACATACCCACTGACCAGGGCGTGCAGTTACCAAAGCATGAATTTTGGACAAATGATTTAGCATTCCGACTGTATTTAACCATCATAAAGGGTTAATGCGGTTTATAGATTAAAATTATCAGCCTAACCCATTTCAAGTAACATTATTACAAAGGGTAAGGTCATCAAATTACCTTCATATTATACAGTATATAATTTTTTGATAATGGCCGGTTAAAGCGGAGGATGTCAATAGAATGGAACGGAATGAGAAGAGAATGGAGAGATGGATGTGTGGGGTTAATCTTAGGGACAGGGTATCGAGCGAGGAATTGAGAAGGCGTCTGGGCATTAGGAGTGTCAGTGAAGTGATGCACACAAGCCGACTTGGTTGGTTTGGACATGTGGAGAGAATGGATGATCAGAACTGGGTGAAGAAATGCCGGACTGTGAACGTGGGGGGAGCAGCGCGTAGGGGTGGACCTAGAATGACGTGGGTTCGGGTACTCCGGTCCGATCTCAAAATAAAGAACTTGACAACAGAGGCAGCCCTTGACAGGGCCGCCTGGAAAGCTGCCATTTAGGACGTGAGACTGTAACCACATTCTCTGTGGACAAACGGTCTTTTAACTTGTATGTATGTATGTAGGTTGCGATAAGCCTTCCGGAAGGCACACTGTTTAAACGTGTAAAAAAATCCCTTCAAATACTGTGCCGGGAAATGTCTCAAAATTAGGCGACACATTGAAAGTAGTGGCATCTCTCTATACCACATCCTCCACCCCTTTATACCCCCCTCCCTCAAAATGACCTTTTATATTGCATATTTTTGTGCACTTCATGGGTTAAATTCTGTTATTCATTCACAGTCCTCGTACCAGGTTCATGTCTTGCCAACTGTACGTCTACCTCTGGTCAACTGAATTTACTGCCACCCAGGATATTTTATTCTTCTACATTTCCTTGGCTTTTGGTATATGAAATATATATTCTGTAACCCATTCCATTTACCTTAAGAAAAGTGGGCAATACAGTGCCGTCCCTATTTGTTGATAATATATTTGAAACTAAAGATATCGATAAAATTTGTGATATAATATTTTATTTACGATTAAGGGAATGTATGAAATTTTAAAAATTACACCTTGGCAGCTTAACCCTTAAAGGGCGGGCATAAATTTGCATGTTTCGTAGTTTATAATTAATTTATTTTTATCTCTCTTAACCCTTCCTACCCGGTCTGCCTTACCTAATGACAGCTCGGCAGAAGGGCCGCTACCCGGCCGTCCTTACCTAAGACGGCAGCTTAATAGCCTAATTAAATTAAACTTGGTCTGAACGCCGTGCGTACGACGTATGTCAACAAACCCAAGCGTTGCGTCACCGCACCTCCGAAAACAAGAAGGAGAAGACTCTTCAATGTTATTGTTCGGACGTCAGACGAAATTAGTGTCTGAAAAGCCCCCATATTGGCAATATCTCTGCAATATTTGCTCCACTGAAATCGTCATCACAACTGAACCAGTTGACTTACAGAGCTCTACTCAACGCCAAAATACAGATTGAAAACCGTACTACGATTATAGATGAGTGGGAAAGTTCTAGCAGTGAAAATAAACATAAATACGGTAGCCTAGGCCTAGACATTTTTCAGCCATTTCGCCCGGGTACGGGCGACCGTCCTTAGGTAAGACTGGCCGGGTAAGAAGGGTTTAGGAAAGGGATATGGAAAAGTTTTAGCAACTTATGATAAAGCATGGGGTATCATTTCTGTAAGAAGATAGCAAACGTTCGTCTGTACTCCGTAGCTTTCATCACATTTCTGTAACGATGAGTTGAATATGTGGTTTTGTGTTATATTGTGATATTTTATGATTAGCAAAGCATAGTAGATACTTGGTTCAATTGGTTGGGTGAAAGTCACGAGAGGGCGTCAGGGAATACCTCCGTCGATTTCTAACAGACTTACACTAGCCTACTAAGGTCTCGCCCCTTCTAGATGCCACTAATTGATCAAAAAAGACCTAAGCATCTCCGGATGTTACCCACCCTTTAAGGGTTAATGTAATATATAAATTTTGAACTGTGAAGAAAGTTAACCCGTGGAGCCCCGGCTAGTTTTGTAATGTTTTTTCACCAGAACCCGGCCGGTTTTCAATTTTTTTTTTTATTCCAGAAACAATAGCGAATGGGTTAGGAATGAAGGAAAAACCACAAAAAAACGCTCAAAAAGCTTAAAGAATGGTCCTACAGAGCCCCCGAAAACGTATTTTACAAGAGTAAAAAATTGAAGGCAATTACCCCCAAAAACCAGGTTATTACGCGCACGCACGTGGACTTTGAGAGTTTTCAACCATCGGCACAGTTGCGTGGGATACGTACACAGTTCCCATACAAATCTGAGCCCTCTCGAGTGGCTACACCTGAGGTTACGGTCGGAGCAATTAGGGTGACTCGTCAGACGCGTCGCTGGGGCTGTGCGTTACATACATCGCCGACGCGTCACTGGGGCTGTACGGGTTAAAATACAGACTAGTATAGTTGTTAAATTTTATGCAAAAACTTGGATTCATGCATTTTGGTTATGCACCAAGATCTACAACTGAACTTTAGATTATTTATTATAGGCGACAGCATGCATATAAACGTATATTTTTAGAAGCTGCCAGATCCGAATTTTGGATAATAGTTATGGGAAACAGTACTTATATAAATCCACCTTAACATGTAAACCAATACAATAATAATCGTTCACATACCACTAAGATTCATACCCTACAGTATGTACTGTAGTTAGTATTATCATTTCTAACATATAGGTGACAATTTGCTTTAACCACTGAATACCTATATGTATTCATGATTATCACAAAACTTTTCTCTCCAGACCATGATAATGATTTAATCTTTTATTGAATACTATTTAAATATACAGTATATTAATATTTGCTGGTTTCAGTATGGTGTATGGAATATTGAAACAAAAACAGTTGAACTCAAATATCTGCTGTACATTTCACAAGGATTAACCACCTCGGCCTTTCCAATCAAACTAAGCATTTCAGTTTTTGATGCTACAGACACAATTTTTTTTAGCTTAAGAAGGACCTTGAGTAATAAAAAGGTTAACAATATCTAAATTCCCTCTCCAACTCTAGCTGGTGCTTCCCAAGTTGAATAAAATCGTCTAGAGGCAGGTTGAAAGGGCTACAGTACTGTGACAAGATCTGAACCGGTAGGATGGGATCAGTATTGCCTTAACGATGAAGAGCCTTAATCATTACCTTTTGAGGACCAGGACACATTTGGACACTTTATTTCGACTATCATTAGACAATTTTATGCAACTTTGGAAGGATCTGTGGGCATTTAAAAGGGCATACTCTCTCAATTAACCCTCTGACCTCGCCTGGGAGCGTCTTCGGTCACCTGGGCATTCTTAGTGGTAAAGCAGGGAGGGTTCTGTGGGGGCGCTCGGTTATGGCCTTGCTCGGGACCTTGGGGCCTATCAGTCAGACAGCCTGGGGAACAACAACAACCCTCTGACCTCCATATACCCTTCCTAATCTTGATAATTAATTTAGTTTGCAAGTTTTACATTTTAATTAACATTGTTTAATAATAACTAGAATAAACTGTCAAAACGTGTCATGATCCTCAAGGGGTTAACGTTTGGGAATGGCCTTAGAATAATTAGTAGTATTTTGAAAAGCCTTCGTAGTGAAATAAAGTAGAGTCTTTATGTTCAAGATGAATCTTTGCTGGCTATGGTATGTATGTGTTGCGTGTGCATTCACCATGTATCATAAATGTTTGTGTGTATTTATTTCTCTCTAAACTTTAGTATGTATGTATGTACAGTGGTGCTAATAAGTCATGTCTCAGCTGTCCTTACCTTTGGCTTGCTCTGTGCTGCAATAATGTCTGCCAGATGTTGAATAGGGTGGGTAAGCGTAGGATTATGTTTGTATATTTCACTCGATATGAAGAAATGAAGCTTGGATATTGCTGATACCAATCGATAAAAATATACTTGGTGCCGAGACATGACTTATTAGCGCGACTGTACTCTGGCACATACCCCATTTCTTTTTATGCTTCCCTTGTGAGATGTGTTATAATATATGTATGTGTTATTTTACTAGATATACAGTGTAGACAGGATTACTTTGATGTTATGTATATAGTAGCAATTTTTACAAATATTTGTATAATTTCCATCTGGCAGCTTTGTTTACAATGATTTAATGTTAATGTTTGTCTTTCATCTTGATAGCATGGCAGATCCTTAGGGGGAGGGGGCGAAATATATAAAACACAGTTATTATCACCAGTGTTTCCTGGTGGTGTGAAACATGACGGTTTGAGTTTCTCGTTATTGTGGAATCTTTTCAGATTTACATTATACTTTGCAGTGCATCAGTTTGTTATCCTAATTTCAGTTAGATTCTGGTTATCTTAAGGAATTAGCTTTAAAATCAAAAGAGTAATTAATAAGTTGCATATTTGTCTGTGTAACTAAAATATAATACAGAAATCATTGGGGTTAAATTATAATTTTCCTGCAATTTGTCCAAAAGGTGATATGGGGAGGTTGTATTGGGCAGCTTAATGAGAAAAGGTGAATAAGTGGAATGAAGTTAGTTCTGGTTGGATCTGCCATTGCTTCACTATTATTCAGGCCTTGCTCCTTACATATCTTAGTACAATAATCTATAGTAATTAAGGGGGGTCACCTGTTTTTGTTATCATTCTCTCCTTTTCTCTCGCTTGTATTCATTTGGCCCCATTCAGCCAACTGTTTTTAGAAGTTTATCCCCATCCAGGTGTCACTTTCTTCCTGGCGAGCGATAGCGAGTCAGCATTGTATGGAGAAATCCGGCTTTGCCGGAGAAATTTTTCTAATCGAAAAATTTACAAATATAGCTTGCTGTCAAAACAAAAAAATAAATATGCTGGCTTGCTACCGCTCGCCAGGAAAATATTAACACCTGGATGGGGGTAAACTTGTTAAAACAGGAGGCTGAATGGGGCCGAATGGATACAAGCCAAAGAGAGGGAGAGAAAGAGAAAACAAGCAAGGTGAGCTCCCTTAAGTGGAAAACACCAAAGCACCGGTAATGTACTCCAGAAGGTTTTCACAGGGAAGACTAACCAATTTTCCAAATAAGTGTAGCTAGGTTACTCTAAAAATGTCCTCAGACTATTTGAGATGATTCAGAACTATGCATGATGATTTTGTATAAATGTGAATGATGAGCATATATGCTTTTATTTAGTACAGTCATCCCACTTATTTTAATGCAGTGCCCTTTAGTGCCTATATTGTATACATTTTCGTGTTTGTAAATAAACTTAAATTAGCAAATTGGTAGGTAAAATATTTTCTCTGTTCATTTGATATGGTAAAGCTATAGCATTTTAGTTTAACTATTGCTGAGATTAACTACATTTTTAGCTAATTTTTTTAGTTTCTGCAATATATATCTACAATTATAAAACCAAATTATTATTTTCAATTTGGTAAAATGGACCATAAAGTTAATGGTGCTGTGCGACTGAGCAACACTTAGATGTAATTGCATACTTAATTTAATGGAGTGGGTTTATTTATTATTATTATTATTATTTTGTTTTATGCAGTTTTTAATTCCACAAGCAATTGTGAACTGTGGAGACACTAAATCAGCTTAATTGAGCATGCTATATATTTTACCTTTTGATGTACTGTACTATGTAGTATTTTTGTGTAGATAAAACAAAAATATTGGTATATTGAGAGTGGCCAGCTAGGTAATGTAGCCATGATAAATTCTAGTTATTTTTCTTTGAAACAATATTAATTGAGAAAGTCTCATAGGAAAACTGTTTTGGCAAATCCAAGTTTCATTGATCAGTGTCCATTTGGTACACTCAAAGACATGTGGCCTTCTATTTTGGAAGCTACCCCGAATACAATCCAATCTTCCGTTATTTCTTTACCAAGTCTCCTTTGATTGACGATTGGGTTACGTTCCTGAAAACTCAATCTTAAATAGATTTTTTTTATAGCAAATCCTAAACCTAATGGCGTAAATGGTGATGCGTTTTTGGACCAGCCATAACCCAAACACAAACACCTAAAAACCTAAAATAATATCGTAAATTGGGGCATCGGATAGTGAGGGAGACCTGTACAGTACTTGAATTGTGGAAGTTGGTTTCACCATTCGAGGATTCATATTGGGCCTGGATTTTGTGTTGGAGTGTACCATGTGTGGAAATGTAAACTTTTGACAATCGACTCGAGTCTCAGGATGATAGCACATGGAAATATTGGGAGGGACACTATAAAAACAGTTGAAAACTTGGATTACCTGGTTTGTTAAAAAATTTGATAAGTAAAACCCCTCCCTTCCGGACTCCTCACATTCAGATTACCAGCACTTTGGGAATGGATATTGGTTTCAGACTCTATTCCCTCTTTTGTTTTAAGTACAAAAGAGAGGTAATAGGATCCAGATCTTCCGGATTGTATTCACTCTCTTTCGTACTGTTGTCCGAAAGACAGAGAACAATTCGGATTCTCTAATTTCCGGAATTTCGCTCGTTCGGACTAGTAGTTCCCCTCAATTAGTCCAGCCCAGCAGGCTAACAAATTACATCTTTCTCTAGTCCAGGAATTCTTATGAGTGGGCTAGAGACTATGGCATCCGAGTGTACCTTAGCTATCATGTTTTATTTAATACATCAATCAAACAACAAAATAATAAAGTAGTATATGGACTAATTCTGCATACTTAATAGACCTTGGCGTACAAATTGGTTAGTTTACCTTACTGTAATTGTATAACAAGTTTGTACTTTGTTTCTAGTACAGTACTGTAGGTTCAGGGTGTCAAACTAATGCTAAAATTATAAGTCACAGTTGCTATAATGTTTTGGATATGATAAAATGGCCAAAACAAACCCATTCCAAGTTAACCCTGTGAGGACGACACATTTAAACAGTTTGTTCCGACTCAATAGGCAATTTTATTCAGCTTAGGAAGGATTTGTGGGACTTAGAAGGATTAAGACTATCTAACTTAACCCTCTGACTTCCATATACACTTCAAGATCGGAATAAAATAGTCTAATAACAGCCAGAATATAATTGTCGAAATATTTAATTATCCTCAAGGGGTTAATTATCCTCAAGGGGTTAATTATCCTGTATTCCTTCTCAAAACCAAATTTATCCAGTTTGACACCCTGCGTAGGTTATATCATAGATGGAATACAATACTGATTCAGTAGTACAGTAGTTGTGTATACTCCGTTTCATTTCATCCGACGATAAATTGAATCCCTTAGCAGCTAATTTCTCTATATCTCTGCATCATAGTAAGACTAAGTTTATATAATTAGCACCATACTTCACTTCAAAATCATCATAATAACCGAGAATCTTGATGGAAACTTGCAATTTATCGTCAGTTGAAAAGAAACAGAGTATACAGTAGTTAGTTATTTGGTTGTGATGCTTTCCAAGAAGCAGTCTAGTCAATCACTGTGTGATTAATTTGTTATATATGGGGTAAAGATTTCAACTATAAAATAATGTATCTTTGTATTGTTTTGGTCTGGATTTAACTCCTTCACCACCATTACATAATTTTCATCATATTCTGGTTACCATTAGACGATTTTCATTAGTTTATAATCTACCTTTATGACTCAAAGGGGTAAATACGATCTCAATAAACCCTCTTAGTAACATAGGTCCTTGGTAAACTGTATAACCATCTAATTTTAACCAGAATCAAAGGTAAAAAGGCATCATGGTGCTGAAGGGGTTAAGTATAAACGCTCATTGCAAAAACAAATTGTCTCGAGAAAGTGAATACATTAATTGGGGTTTAAGGGTGCATATAGATATTAAACTGTCTTCCAAATTATCGCATGTACCCTGGTGAGGATCATAAGAGAGTACCACAGGCATTTGCTGTGTGTTTACCTTAATGGAGCCCACCTCTTATTTTTTTCTCTGGGTTGTATCCATTTGCCCCCATTCAGCCTAGTGAGAAGTTTATCCCCATCCAGGTGTCAAATTTTGTTTGGCGAGCAGGCTAAATTTGTACATTTTTTGATAGAAAAATTTCTCCGGCGAAGCCGGATTTCACCATACAATGCTGGCTCACTATCGCTCGCCAGGAAGAAATCGACACCTGGATGGGGATAAAAGTCTTAAAACAGTTGACTGAATAGGGCCGAATTGATACAAGCCAGAGAAATGGAGAGAAAAAAGCAGATCACCCCCTTTAATTTGACTGCTGTTGTGTTACGGTGCACCCACTTGTAAACTAGAAGCATTTTCTTCTCCTTGTATAATTATGTGATTTTCATAAACTTGTGTATAATAATAAAATCATCCCAAAGAATAGTATGCATTTGACTTGTTCATTCTTAACGGTCTTGGAGGGTAATGGTTAGTGCGCTGAATTTCGGTGTGAGTACACTAGGTTCGAATCCTTGGAGTACCTCATTCATTTCATTGATTTCATTAATTAGGTTTATTTGTAAGGTAATTGGTGGGTTAGTGATAATTCTAGGAGAGGTGTGGTGGAGTGGTCTTGCCACTAAACTGGTAATCCAATGGACCCGGGTTCGAATCCCGATATGGGAAGATATTATTGGGATGGAATTTGTGCTGTACCTAGTATCAATGCATTACCACAAAGCCCACCGAAACGCCAATAAATACCCTCATTGTTCCCTGATTAAATAGCACTGTAGGAGTATTACCATATACAAAATATGCTACAGGGGGACAATGCCTAGTGATTTCATTGCTCAATATGTGGCGTTCTGAGAGGGAGGGTCCGAGTCTAGGGGGTAAGACAGTGAAGCACTGGAGCGAGGCAGCTTCAGAGATGGGGCTGCTTTGAGCCATGAGTTAGCAACTAAGCCCCATGCATCCTGAGAAGGCAAGATGGCAGGGGCTGGTTGCAGCTAAGTGTTTTTACATATCTCACCCCCTAGACTGGAACGAGGCCTCACGGGCTTCACCGTTCAATGATTAGCGGTTGAATGTACAGGCTCTCAGCCTATTCTGGCAACTATTAGACGATTTTGTACAGCTTAGGAAGGACGTCTACTCATAAAAAGGCTACAGACTATCTCAATTAATCCTTTTAGCCACCATATATATATCCTTCCTGAGCTTCATAAAATCGTCTAAATGTAGCCGAAATAAAATATAAAAGACTTCGCCATAGTTAGCTTACCAGTTGTCATTACCAACTAAAACTAAGGTGCGGGAAATGGCTTAACCCCTTCTGTACCGGCGACGTCTTTTGTATTTTATTCTAGCTATATTTATACGATTTTGTGCAACTTCAGAAGGGTCTTTGGTAGCAAAAAGGGTTGTTGTTGTTCCCCAAGCTGCCTGGCCGAACAGCCCCAAGGCCCCAAGTAAGGCCAAGGCCATAAACGAGCGCCCCCACAGAATCCTCCCTGCCGACCACAATAAAGCCTGGGTGACCGAAGCCACTCCATGGCGGGGAGCCGAGAGGGTGCGTAAACGCACGGGAAACCAAAGCCCCACCCAGGGCCCTGTGCCCCTCAGCAATTATGAAGAGAAAGTTGAGGGGCAAAGGAATAATGTGACGCTTTAGCTTCCAATCTTGGTAGATTGGGAGGTCAATCCACGGAAGAGACGCCGTCACTTGAGATCTAGAAAATATATAAGTAAAAGAAACAGTCAGAGTAAGCTAGAGTAAGAGTAAGCAAAAAGGGTTGATTAAGATAGTTCAAAGCCTGTTAATTGATGGAGTCCCTTTTTAAACTGAATAAATCTATTAAATAGAACTAGAATAAAATCTAAAATATGAGTCTTTGGTAGCAAAAGGGGTTGATTAAGATAGTTCGAAGCCTGTTAATTGATGGAGGCCCTTTTAAAACTGAATAAATCTTCTAATAGAGCTAAAATAAAATCTAAAAGATGTCTCTGGTATAGAATGGGTTAACCCGTTCAGTACCAGTGATGTTCTTTTCATTATATTCCGGACACTATTAGAAGATTTTATTTAGCTTGGGAAGGAGCTGTGGTAGCTAAAAGGATTAATTAAGATAGTGTGTAGCCTTTTAATGATTAGAGGTCCTTGCTAAGCTAAATAAAAAAAATCTCACAGTTGCCAGAATATAATGAAGACCTCAATGGGTTAACATATTGTGACCTCAACTTCCCACTGTAGCTGCCAACATAAACTGTCATACCCACCAATGTACAGTCGCTTAAAACAAATCGTGCACCCCCTTTGTTTTTCTTTATGCAATTAACCCCTTCTGTACGGTCGCGCTAATAAGTCGTGTCAGCTGTCATTACGTTTGGCTCCCTCTGTGCGGTATTAATGTCTGTCAGATGTTGAATAGGGTGGGTAAGTGTAGGAACATGTTAGTATATCTCACTCAAAAAGAAGAAATCACGTGTAAATATTGTTGATACCAATTATTGATCAAAACATAATAGGTGCTGAGACATCACTTATTAGCGCGACTGTACCGGCGACGTTTTCCCAAGTTTACTCTAGCAATACTTAGACGATTTTGCGCAGCTTAAGAAAGATATGTGGTTGTAAATAGGGTTATGTGAGGTAGTTCGAAACCAATTAATTGCTGGAAGACCTTTTTAAACTGAATATAATCGTCTTATAGTAGCCAGAATAAAGTTAAAAGGACGACGCCGCTACAGAAGGGGGTTAAAACTATCTGGATTGCTTTTTGGACGGAACTTGCTTTTCAATAAATAGTATAATTATAATTTTGTAGTTGGTATATAGAACATTATAGTCTTCAATTCGTTTCGAGAGATATACTTCCATATTTAGATATAAGTGAGGGCCACGAGTTTTTAAGAATGACTGTACTTGCACCCAAATGTAGTTACTATTCCCGGACTCACTCGTTAGCTATTCAGTCGTTAGTCATTCGGTCATTCACTCGTTCAGTCATTCACTCGTTCAGTCACTCACTCGTTCAGTCACTCATTCGTTCAGTCACTCATTCGTTCAGTCACTCATTAATTCGTTCTGTCACTCATTAATTCGTTCAGTCACTCATTAATTCGTTCAGTCACTCATTAATTCGTTCAGTCATTCATTCGGTCGGTCATTCATTCGGTCGGTCATTCATCGGTCGGTCAGTCATGCACTCGTTCAGTTACCCACTGGTTCAGCTACTCCTTGATTAATTCAATCATTCAAGTAAATCACCCACTCAAGTCATTCTTTAACGTACTCATTAACTCTACTATTCTTTAAATTGTTGAGGCATTGAGATCTCTCCAGATAACATTCATGGGGCATTCTTCTATAGCCTTTTTCATTACCCTGCGCGTTGTTGGTGGCTAGTTATATCTATCCATCTATCCATATACTCTGGCACATATCCCATTTTGTTTTCTTTTATTAATTGGAGGTGGCCGACAGAGGAGGCTAGTTAGTTAGTTAAAATAGGACTTCAGAGGCTATCAACCCTTCTGGATTATTAAGCCAGCACACTGTAAGTTAAAAAGATCGTCAGGATTGGAGCCCCTTTTCGAGAACTCCAGTCCCTTGTGCTGGAGGCGTGAAGCGCAAGATACTATAGTCCATTCCTTTTAAAGTAGACCATACATCTTGACCCCTAACCTCTGTAACTCGAGAAAGGCTACAGAAATTGGCCTGCAAGTTCCCACACCTATTCCCTGGCTGCCTCTTCCCAAATGGTAGAAATAGTATATCGGTTAGATTAGTTCAATTTTATAAATGAGAGGTAGAAGTCAGGATTTCTAGCCTTCCTATAATAAACAGGGTATATTTATATCCTCCCCCTGTGTCTGTTTGCAAAATACTTCGTGAAGGAATGAACAGATGTCGATGAGATTATGGTCACTTCCTGCATTTGGTGTCCTAAGGGATTCCATTAACTTTTGGTCTGCCCGCCACTTCCCCCTTCTTCAACCCCCAGAATAAGACCATACATTTTTTTTAATCAATATTAAAGATATTTAATGCAGTAGTTTCTGGCTACAAACTTATTTCCGCACGCAAATTTTGTAGATGATTAGATGACCGGCATGAGCCTAATAATGAGGGGTGGGAGTCGTGGCCCCTATATAGTAATAATGAGGGGTGGGAGTCGTGGCCCCTATATAGTAATAATGAGGGGTGGGAGTCGTGGCCCTATATAGTAATAATGAGGGGTGGGAGTCGTGGCCCCTATATAGTAATAATGAGGGGTGGGAGTCGTGGCCCCTATATAGTAATAATGAGGGGTGGGAGTCGTGGCCCCTATATAGTAATAATGAGGGGTGGGAGTCGTGGCCCCTATATAGTAATAATGAGGGGTGGGAGTCGTGGCCCCTATATAGTAATAATGAGGGGTGGGAGTCGTGGCCCGTATAATGTAATAATGAGGGGTGGGAGTCGTGGCCCCTATATAGTAATAATGAGGGGTGGGAGTCGTGGCCCCTATATAGTAATAATGAGGGGTGGGAGTCGTGGCCCCTATATAGTAATAATGAGGGGTGGGAGTCGTGGCCCCTATATAGTAATAATGAGGGGTGGGAGTCGTGGCCCCTATATAGTAATAATGAGGGGTGGGAGTCGTGGCCCCTATATAGTAATAATGAGGGGTGGGAGTCGTGGCCCCTATATAGTAATAATGAGGGGTGGGAGTCTTGGCCCCTATATAGTAATAATGAGGGGTGGGAGTCGTGGCCCCTATATAGTAATAATGAGGGGTGGGAGTCGTGGCCCCTATATAGTAATAATGAGGGGTGGGAGTCGTGGCCCCTATATAGTAATAATGAGGGGTGGGAGTCGTGGCCCCTATATAGTAATAATGAGGGGTGGGAGTCGTGGCCCCTATATAGTAATAATGAGGGGTGGGAGTCGTGGCCCCTATATAGTAATAATGAGGGGTGGGAGTCGTGGCCCCTATATAGTAATAATGAGGGGTGGGAGTCGTGGCCCCTATATAGTAATAATGAGGGGTGGGAGTCGTGGCCCCTATATAGTAATAATGAGGGGTGGGAGTCGTGGCCCCTATATAGTAATAATGAGGGTGGGAGTCGTGGCCCCTATATAGTAATAATGAGGGGTGGGAGTCGTGGCCCCTATATAGTAATAATGAGGGGTGGGAGTCGTGGCCCCTATATAGTAATAATGAGGGGTGGGAGTCGTGGCCCCTATATAGTAATAATGAGGGGTGGGAGTCATAGCCCCTATATAGTAATAATGAGGGGTGGGAGTCGTGGCCCCTATATAGTAATAATGAGGGGTGAGAGTCGTGGCCCCTATATAGTAATAATGAGGGGTGGGAGTCGTGGCCCCTATATAGTAATAATGAGGGGTGGGAGTCATGGCCCCTATATAGTAATAATGAGGGGTGGGAGTCATGGCCCCTATATAGTAATAATGAGGGGTGGGAGTCATGGCCCCTATATAGTAATAATGAGGGGTGAGAGTCGTGGCCCCTATATAGTAATAATGAGGGGTGGGAGTCGTGGCCCCTATATAGTAATAATGAGGGGTGGGAGTCGTGGCCCCTATATAGTAATAATGAGGGGTGGGAGTCGTGGCCCCTATATAGTAATAATGAGGGGTGGGAGTCGTGGCCCCTATATAGTAATAATGAGGGGTGGGAGTCGTGGCCCCTATATAGTAATAATGAGGGGTGGGAGTCGTGGCCCCTATATAGTAATACTGAGGGGTGGGAGTCGTGGCCCCTATATAGTAATACTGAGGGGTGGGAGTCGTGGCCCCTATATAGTAATAATGAGGGGTGAGAGTCGTGGCCCCTATATAGTAATAATGAGGGGTGGGAGTCGTGGCCCCTATATAGTAATATGGCTGTCTCCAATAATGAGGGGTGGGAGTCGTGGCCCCTATATAGTAATAATGAGGGGTGAGAGTCATGGCCCCTATATAGTAATAATGAGGGGTGGGAGTCGTGGCCCCTATATAATAATAATGAGGGGTGGGAGTCGTGGCCCCTATATAGTAATAATGAGGGGTGGGAGTCGTGGCCCCTATATAGTAATAATGAGGGGTGGGAGTCGTGGCCCCTATATAGTAATAATGAGGGGTGGGAGTCGTGGCCCCTATATAGTAATAATGAGGGGTGGGAGTCGTGGCCCCTATATAGTAATAATGAGGGGTGGGAGTCGTGGCCCCTATATAGTAATAATGAGGGTGGGAGTCGTGGCCCCTATATAGTAATATGGCTGTCTCCAATAATGAGGGGTGGGAGTCGTGGCCCCTATATAGTAATAATGAGGGGTGGGAGTCGTGGCCCCTATATAGTAATAATGAGGGGTGGGAGTCGTGGCCCCTATATAGTAATAAGGAGGGGTGGGAGTCGTGGCCCCTATATAGTAATAATGAGGGGTGGGAGTCGTGGCCCCTATATAGTAATAATGAGGGGTGGGAGTCGTGGCCCCTATATAGTAATAATGAGGGGTGGGAGTCGTGGCCCCTATATAGTAATAATGAGGGGTGGGAGTCGTGGCCCCTATATAGTAATAATGAGGGGTGGGAGTCGTGGCCCCTATATAGTAATAATGAGGGGTGGGAGTCGTGGCCCCTATATAGTAATAATGAGGGGTGGGAGTCGTGGCCCCTATATAGTAATATGGCTGTCTCCAATAATGAGGGGTGGGAGTCGTGGCCCCTATATAGTAATAATGAGGGGTGGGAGTCGTGGCCCCTATATAGTAATAATGAGGGGGGGGAGTCGTGGCCCCTATATAGTAATAATGAGGGGTGGGAGTCGTGGCCCCTATATAGTAATAATGAGGGGTGGGAGTCGTGGCCCCTTACACTTACACTTACACTTAGTTGTATTCCGTCTGTTAGTGACACAGTTGAGCTGGGGCTCCACTGCGACCAGGCAGCTCCCTTTCTTCCACTCTCCATTCCAGAAGTCGGTTGGAGTTGGTGCTGGGGTATCCTGGTGTTGGTGGCCGGTCCGGTATTTTGGCCAGCCACATGTCCAAGTGTTTCTTGAAGGTGTCTGGAGACACCCCGGTTATGTTCCTGAGAGGGGCTGGTATACAGTTGAACAGTCTGGTTCCATTGTATGTAAAGCTGTGATGGATCAGGGATTTGATTTTTTGTGTTGATCCCGGCGTAGTCCTCACATAGCACAGCCTCCCTCGCCTTTGGTGCTGAGTCTCTTGGATGTTTGGGTTTGGTACCTTTTTTTCCAAAATCTTCCAGACGTAGATGATGATGTATCTCTCCCTACGTCTTTGAAGTGAGTACAGCTGCAGCTCCTCAAGTCTCTCCCAGTAGTTAAAGTGTTGAAACCCATGGATTTTACTGGTGAATGTCCTCTGGGTGGCTTCAATTTCTGTTATTTCTCCTACTTTTTGGGGAGACCAGAGCTGGGAGCAGTACTCCAGTCGTGGTAGGACCAGTGACTTCCACAATGTTAGCATACACCTCTCATTTCTTGTGTGGAAGGTTCTCAGGATCCAGCCTGCTATTTGTTTTGCTGTTGTTGTGGCTTTGGTAATATGTTGGGAAAAAGTGGCGTCACTGCTCATATTTACTCCCAAGTCCTTCACTGTGTCCTTGGCGGTAATTTCTTGCTGTCCGCTTTTGTAGTTGGTGTCGTTTTGTAGTGCTCTCTTGTTCCCGTACCTTAGAAGCTCGAACTTGTCTCCGTTTAGGGCCATGTTGTTTTCTTCTGCCCACTTCAGGATTTTGTCCAAGTCTTGTTGTAGTAGCTGAGCATCATGTTGTGAGGTGATTTTCTTCACGAGTCTGGTGTCGTCTGCAAACGATGTGGCTGTTGAGTGTTCCAGGTCCCTGTCGATGTCTCCTATCATGATGAGGAATAGGAGAGGTCCCAGTACTGATCCTTGTGGTACTCCGCTGATGACCCCACCTGCTTCTGATAGGCTTCCTTGAACCGTGACTCTTTGTTTTCTGTTGGTGATGAAGCTATGGAGCCATCTTCCAAGGTCTCCCCCTATTCCCAGTGATTTGAGTTTATGTAGAAGGATCCCATGGTCCACCTTGTCAAAAGCTTTGGCGAAATCTAGATATATGACGTCTACATTTTCTCCGTCTTGAATATCCTGTAGGATTTTGTCGTAGTGTGATAGTAGTTGTGAGAGGCAGGAGCGGCCTTTTCTAAAGCCATGTTGCCCCTCGTTGAACGCCTCATTATCTTCCAGGAAGCTGACCATCTTAGCTCTTATTGTTCTTTCTATGATTTTAATAAGGTGTGACGTCAGCACCACTGGTCTGTAATTTTTGGCTATGCCTTTACTACCCCCTTTGTGTATTGGTGTGACAATGCCTTCTTTTAGGGATTGTGGTACATATCCAGTTTGGAGGGACTTGCTCCACAGCAGTTTTAGAGGCAGGGCTAGCTGATGTTTGCAGTTTTTTTAGCAGTTGGGCATGAAAGCCGTCTGGTCCTGCTGCAGAGTTTGGTCCAATCTTGTCGATGGCTGCTATTATGTCCTCTGTTGATACTGTTACCGAGGAGAGTTGATGTGGTGTCTCTGGAGCGTTGCCAAAGAAAGTCGTTGCATTCTCGATTTTCTTGTCTTCATTTGGCGGGCTGAAGACACTTTCATACTGCTGTTTGAGTATCTTGGCCATTTCGGTTGGGTCACTCTCAAGTTCGCCCGTAGGTTTTGCAAGTGGTCCTATTGTTGTGGTGTTCCTGAGTCTCCTTTTTGCATATGCATAGAAGAATTTGCTATTTACTCGTATGTTTGCAACTGCTTGTAGTTCTTCGCGTGTTCTTTGCTCTTGGTGTGACTGGATGAGTTTACGTTCCACTTCATCAAGCTCTTCTTGTAGTTTGGTGATATTGTGCGCATAGCTGGTCTTCCTTTGCTTGGCTCTCAAGTACGTCCTTTTCTTCATTAGTATTTTTCTATCTCTGGGAATCTGCTTGATCTGCTTCCTGCTTGATTTGGGTGGTATGGTGTTTTACAGGTCTCCAGGCATTGTTGCTGGAGGATACTGAGAGTTTCGTCGACGTTTTTATCTTCGAATAGTGCCCTCCAATCAGTTCCTGCCAGTTCTGCTCTCAGTCTGTCCCAGTCTATATCTTTGCTGTAGAAGTTGAGATCTTTCAGAGAGGTGCAGGGTATTTGGCTTGATTCCTGTTGACATCTTCTTGGTGGTGTGGCAGTTGGTGTGGGGGTTCTAACTTTGATGAGGCTGTGGTCGGACATTATAGTTTTTACAGTTTCGTACGAGTGTACCAGGTCGAAGTTGTTGCCAAATAGTAAGTCCAGTGTGTTGTTGCCTCTTGTAGGTTCCTCGATGTATTGCTTCATGTATGCAGTGTCCATGATAGTCATTAGCTCCTTGGCTTGCTGTTTTTCCTCCCTGGTTCCTCCATCTATTTTCATGGTTGCCCAATTGATGATGGGCAGGTTGAAGTCTCCTGTGATGATGACATCTGTAGCGGGAGTTGGAAGATTTTGTAGGAGTGATTGTATTTTCTCTGTGACCTCCTTGAAAATTTCCCCTGTGTGTTTGGAGGTCGATACAAAATTATGATGAGCATGTCGGTTTGTCTTATGTGTACTGCTAGTAGCTCTGTTGTGCCGTTTGAGAATGCAACTAAAGTTTCGGTATTTGCAGCCATATCCTCCCTTAGGTAGAGTGCTACTCCTCCGTGGCTTCTGTCCTCTCTGTCGGCTCTGAATAGAGTGAAATTATGGATATTGATCTCTGCATCCAAAATCCATCATTATAGTAATAATGAGGGGTGGGAGCCGTGGCCCCTATATAGTAATAATGAGGGGTGGGAGCCGTGGCCCCTATATAGTAATAATGAGGGGTGGGAGTCGTGGCCCCTATATAGTAATAATGAGGGGTGGGAGTCGTGGCCCCTATATAGTAATAATGAGGGGTGGGAGTCGTGGCCCCTATATAGTAATAATGAGGGGTGGGAGTCGTGGACCCTATATAGTATAAATGAGGGGTGGGAGTCGTGGCCCCTATATAGTAATAATGAGGGGTGGGAGTCGTGGCCCCTATATAGTAATAATGAGGGGTGGGAGTCGTGGCCCCTATATAGTAATAATGAGGGGTGGGAGTCGTGGCCCCTATATAGTAATAATGAGGGGTGGGAGTCGTGGCCCCTATATAGTAATATGGCTGTCTCCAATACTAGTGCATGCAATAATAGGAGTGTTGCTGTCTATATTTAATGGACCATTATGTATATATGTATGTATGTATGTATGTACTCAGGAACAATACCCCATAGCTGGGGATGGCCGACTGGAGTCAGAGCCCGAACAAAAACATTTAAAGTTTCAATTCTAAGGGTACAGGACCACTTTCGCGTTCCCTCGCCCCTTTCTCTGTTTCGTCTAGTAGGTGAATTTTACAAGGGGAGGAAGATTCCTTGCATCCCGCCCCCGAAGTAGGAACAGTGGTATAGGGAAAGAGACAGACATAAATGGCTAAGATTGGGTAGAGGATGCCAAACCTCACTCTGGATAAGACCAACCCTAACCCAATGGATCCTTATACACGCATTATTACCCTGTGCACTGCCGTAGGCGTGAACACACAAGGTATTGTTTCCGCCTCTGTAGGAGTTTGTTAGTGTAAAGCATCGAGGATGAATGTTCGCACCCGAAAGGCTCCCATAACCTTTGATTAACATTGGATGATGCCACCGCCCTTACTCCCCCATTCTTGACCCCCCCCCCCCCCCCCCCCCTCTATCTCGCTCTTTCCACACACTCACACTCACACACAGTCCAAGGTTCATAGATGATGTATCTATGGACCTTGACACACCCTACATACTTCATAGCAAAGCACGTGTCCCAGTATATCACAGTATCTGACTTTAGGCAATTCATTTTTGAAATCCCACATGCATTGTCTAACAAATCCATTTCCACTGTTCTACCTCTCGACAGTTTATAAGTATCCCGTGTCAATGTTTCACAACCATGCACTACTGTTAAGGCTCAAACTCATTCCTGTAAATCTCTCACACACACACTTATACAGGTCACCACACACACACTTATACAGATCATATACACACACAGGTCACCCCACACACACTTACACAGGTCACCACACACAGGTCACCACACACACACTTATACAGGTCACCACACACACACTTATACAGATCACCACACACACACACTTATACAGGTCACCACACACACACTTATACAGGTCACCACACACACACTTATACAGATCATATACACACACAGGTCACCACACACATTTACGTAAGCCACCACACATACAGGTTTACACACACACACACACACACACACACACACACTAACACTGGTCTCGACACACATACATATTCGCATGTATCCAATCACTTTCACTGGTAGACCAATCCACGTATATCCACACACAGAATTTATGAATAACAAGGAATCACACAATAACACCACTATAACAGAACAAGGTGTAAGGTTAGATGATGGATTAGTTTATTTTGAACCCTAACATATACCTAGAAACTTCATTATAATATGGTAGCATTCAAGGAGACTACATCAGGACTCTTCTTCTTCTTCTTACCTCTGACCGGGTATAAGCTATCCTAGTGTTTATTAGCCTATACCCCTTTGAAAGGACATTAGCCTAACCTAACAACCTTACCTAACCTATCCTAGTATTATGGGTGGGGGCTGCCGCCCCCACACCCCCGCTATTAGACATATTTGACAGATTTTTGGTGTATTTTTCTGTGAAACGGGTATTTTTTCAATTTGTCAATAACAAAATCCTCCATGCGGACTATATGGACAGAAATATGGCGAATCTGTTGGTGCCTATTTTCCCTAATAATTTTTTTCTAATAAGGCGGATGTAGTGTCCTTGAAGATTATCTATAATATTATCAATATAGCATTATACATTGCTTGGCAAAATACGTAACTACACAAATCATACTTTAACACATTTAAACTACTCAGTAAATTCATCTTAGTAAACAACTTCGGTAAAATTCTAGTTTCACGTACACAGCGACAAAAGGGAGGCGCCGTTGTAAAGGCATAGCTTCCCGACCAACTATGAAGATCAGGGAAATTGCTGGGTAAAAGAAGTAATATAATGATAATAAACTACATTAACGAAATTAGCCTAACCTAACAACCTTACCTAACCTAACCTAGTATTATGTAATAGCTATGGTGCCGCATATGGGGAGAAAATGTTATTTTTTTTTACAGTCGGTATAATTCCTTATAATGCATTTCCGCCGCTTTGGACATATATAGGAATTAAGTATGGTATATGACAACTCTAAAGTAGCCATAGAAATTTATGAGTATGCTGTGAAAGCGAAACTAGAATTAAACCACAACTTCCGATAAAACACAAGGCGTAATAAAAAAACAAGCCTACCTGAATCAGACACAATTATGGCAGAGTAGCACAACAAAGCCACTCCAATCTAGCTCCAACACCTCTCCTCTCAACACTCTTCGGAAAGTACAGTAGATACGAGGTGCTTATCCCTCAGTACCGTCACCTGAGCTGAGTAGATCCATGAACACTGCCAAGAACATTACAACTGACCTCCATGCTGTGATTGAGTCTTTACCAAGCCCTCAATTGCGCATCCAGTACGAATTTTATATTCATTGGCATTCGACCATTTCCATCTGCATTACATTCGAAGCTGAATACCCGAAATCACTAAGCAAGACAACCAACTTCCTAGAATCTGAACCAATGATTAAGGACGGTACAACGAACCCGAGCCTGCTGATGGATGAACGGACTGCACGAGCTCTTAGAAAATGAAACTACTGCATATATATATATATATATATATATATATATATATATATATATATATATATATATATATACAGGTATATATATAATTTCACTTCCAACACCAAACACCCTCAAATGAAATTAATAAGAGCATGTGATCCTCCCAGGATCCGAACCTGAGATACCACATACATAAATAACACTTTAACCATTAGGCTACACCATCAAGACAGTTAAAGGTTCAGCACATGACCTAGATTAATATCCATTTATCGAATACTGGATATCAATATAATCATGAACTGGACCCAACTGCACTATGAAAGGGGCTTCAGTGACCAGTCTAGATGTTTATCTTGATTTATAATGTGCTGGCTGAATGATCCAGAAGGGTTGGTATCCTCTGAAGTCCTAAATTAACTAACTAACTTACCTATGAAGGACTGGAGTTTTCGAAAGGAGGCTCCAGTCTTGACACTATATTAACTAACTAACTTACCTATGAAGGACTGGAGTTTTCGAAAGGAGGCTCCAGTCTTGACACTATTATTTACTTACAGTGTGCTGGCTGAATAATCCAAACGGGTTGATAGCCTCTGATTATGTGTTAACATTAGTATGTATATGTATATACTCTGGCACCTTCCCCAGTTTTCCTATTATTATTTTTGTATTTTGTTTTTAGTGTTTGTTTTTAAAGGGGGTGGCCGACTCGAGACAGAGCCCGAACAGGGACATCACAACACACCAGAAAAAAAAAAAAAAAAAAACGAAACACAAAATCACACACATCTAGGTCGCCCAGGAGAAATATCCAGAGACCCAGACACATTTGGGGTCCCCAGCAAAAGATTCCCAGGTCCCAGATCCCGGTACACAAATATGCTTGAAACACTGTTTATATTTTTGTTTACATTGTAACACACAGTATATACATTGCAACTAAGCTAATTATTGAAAGGCAAAGATTAAATAACGAAGGACTGTCTTGGAAAGAAATTTAATTAGTATAATTCCTTAAGGGGGTAGTACTCGCTTTTTTATGGACCCCCTTCTTCATGTTTAGCATATTAGTTTTGAGGTTTTAAGACGTTCTTTCCGTTAGTTTGGCGATTTTGAGACCTTTCGCCTCATTTTGTATCAATATTATGACCTTTCGTGCCCTTTAGGTGTCGATTGCGAGCCTCTAATTTTTCTACCGAAAAATGTAAACATTTATCTTGAAAGGGGGTCTGGGGGGGGTTCTAAGCTTGATGGAGGTCTAGCGAGGAAACTCAAAAATAAATAAATTAATAAATATATAGACCACAAACCAAGCACTACCCCCTTAACCCTCGCCATTGTCACCCTGCGTAGGCCTATACACGCAACAGTTCCTACCATCCCTCCCTGTCCTGTATTGGGACATACATAAATACATAAATAAATACATAAATAAATTACAAATAATAATAAGTAATTGGATGTTGAAAGGGTTAGTCGTTCCATTGTGTCGTTATAAGCTGTACACGTTTGCAGCACGTTTAGTTCAATACGTTTATTATACGTTATTACACCATACAAACTGACAGTAGACGTATTCTTGTAATTTCATATTACATTGTTTTATATTTCATATATATATATATACACTGATTATTCAGCCCATTAACCCCTTCTGTACCGTCGACATACGTTTTTATTATATTCTGGTTACTACTAGTCGATTTTATTCAATTTAGGAAGGATCTAGATATTGATTGTTGATTGGAGGGCTGTGTGGGCAGGCCCAATTAACCCTGCCACAGACCAATTAAGGATCTCTAGCAATTATATGGCTGAGAACTATCTCAATCAACCCCTTCTGTACCGTCGTTATCCTTTTTATTTTATTCTGGTTACTACTAGTCGATCTTATTCAGTTTAGGAAGGATCTCTAGCAAATCATAAGGCAGCGAACTATCTCAATCAACCCTATTTAACTACCACAAATCCTTCCTAAGCTGCATAATATCGTCTAAATATAACTAGACTAAAACATGACAGACGTCGCTGGTGCAGTTGGCCAAATCAGTGATGTCGCAGCACCGAGTATATTTCGCTCAATAATTGGTATCAGCACTATCTAAGCTTTATCTCATCGTTTCGAGTGAGCTATACAACCGTGTTCCTATCTTTTCACACCCTATTCAACATTTGACAGACATTAATACAGCACACAGCGGTCAAAACGTAATGGCAGCGGAGACAGGACTTATTTGACCAACTGTACAGAAAGGGTTAAAGCTAGACCGTAGTGTTATTTACTAACTATAGTTATACATTCCTTGAATTATATTTTGTTTGGTCCAAAAAATAATATTACGAAAAATATCTTCTACAGTAACCAACTATGATTTACAGACAATTTGAAATTTACTAAATTATCTGCACGTAAAGTTCGATTATTAATTGACACACATAAAGCCACTCCGCCAGCTTCCTCTCTCTCCAACACCACTTCTCCCCTTTCTTCAGAAAATAGGAAAACCCTACGAGGTGCCGTTGTATAGGCTTATCCCTCAATACCTTCACCTGACCTGACCTGACCTATTATGTAAAATATATGTGAATTGTAAAGTATGTGTGTTTTATATGTTTATTTTTGTCACATAGATATGTACATTTATGATATAATTACAGTGACACTACACAGTTTTTTCCCACAACGTTGTTTGGGTGTACCAGTGACTAACGTTGTGGTTGCGTCATCTGTTTACGGGAACCTACTGTAGATCGATATAATGTGTGATTCATTTGTCTATATTAAGTTATGTTTTGTTTTCCCAACTACACCCTCTCGGGCATAGGCTATAGTCTATTCGCTGTAAGTAGGCGAGAAATCATGGTCTCTATCCTCTGTAATTCAAAAAGGGCTAGAGCAAATTGGTTGTAAATTTCCACATCTATTCCTTGACAGACTCTTCCCAAATGGTTATTAGCTCGATCACTCTAGTCGTTTGTGAGTTACAGAGGTTAGAGGTCATGATTTCTCGCCTACTTACAGCGAATAGACTATAACAGCAAGTACATTCAACCGTACATACAACGGTGAAGCCTGTGAGGTCTCGTTCCAGTCTAGGGAGTGAGACATGTGAAGCATGTTGAGATGCAACCAGGCTCCGCTATCTTGCCTTCGCAGGATGCACGGGGCCCGGTTGCCCACCCACGGTTCAAACCAGCCCCATCTCCGAAGCTGCCTCGCCCCAGTGCTTCACTGTCTCATCTCCTAGACTCGGACCCTCACTCTCAGAATGCCACCTATTGAGCAATGAACTCACTAGGCATTGTCCCCCATTTAGGTGTTGACATTTTTCCTGACGAGCGATAGCGAGCCTGTTATTTAGGAGGAAGCTGACCGAAAATGTACAAATATATCTCGAAGGGAGGTCCTGGGAGTGTGTGTGTGTGTGTGTGAGTGTGTGTGTGTGTGCGTGTGTTTTAAGCTTGATAGAGATCTAGAAAACAAACTATACCCTCCCGCCCACTACACCCTCTTTAAGGGGAGATGGGCTGGGTTGTTGTTGTTTGTTTTATTTTATTTTATTTTTATTTATTTTTTTTGGGGGGTGGAGGGTCTATTAATTTATGTATTCCTATATTTCTTATTTTCTTCGCTAGGCCTCCATCAAACTAAGAAAAAAAAAACCCCTAGGCTTTTATCTTCAAGATAAATTTAACAACGAAATGGGGCGAAAGGTGTTAAAATCGTCAAAATCATGGGCCGAACGTCATATAATCTACAAAAACAAATGGGGTTTAACACGAGGGAGAAAGGGGACCAGAATAACGACCCATCTCCCCTTATTAAGACTATCATAGGCCAGTATAAAGAAGGACAGCATAGGGTTGGCTACAGACAGTTGTGACGTTTGGTATTAATGTGGTTAAAATTAATCCTGCATAATAAGGGGTGATTTAGATTAATTAATGTATTTATTTATTCATTAACGTATTTTTAACTTTATCATATATTGTATTCAGCTTCAGCAATTAACAGGTTTCGAAATACCACACTTGACCCTGTTCACTACCATCGGTCCTTATAACCCGAGCCGTACCAGAAACGTCATTGGTATTAGATTCTGGCAACTATTAGACGCCTTTATTCAGCTTAGGAAGGACCTCTGTCAATAATAAGGCTTCAATATATCTTAACCAACCCTTTATAACTACCACAGATCCTTCCCAAGCTGCATAATGTCGTCCAAATATAGCTAGCATAACAAATAGCACACGTCGCTGGTACTCAAGGGGTTAAAACAGCACTAAAATGTCTAAATACAGCTAGAAGAAAATTAAAAAGACGTCGCCCGTACAGAAGGGGTTAAGGGGAGGCAGACCGTTTTTCTGGACCCCCTTCTCCCTAATGTTTAGCCTCACTAGTTTGAGATTATAAGACGTTCGGCCCATTACTTTGGCGATTTTAACACCTTTCGCCCTATTTCGTTGTCAATTTTAAGACCTTTCGTGCCATTTAGGTGTCGAGTTTTTCCTGGCGAGCGAAAGCGAGCCTGTAATTTTAAGAGGAACCGGCCTTCGGCCGGGAAATTTTTCTACCGAAAAATGTACAAATTTATCTTGAAGGGGGGTCTAGGGGCTGTTTTTCTAAGCTTGATGGAGGTCTAGGGAGGAAACTAAAAAAATATATGAATACATTAATTAATAGACCAAACAAACGGTCTGCCTCCCCTTAATATGTTATTTTAGCTTCCTACCTACTGTAGACCTCCATCAAGGTTATAATATTATACATACCCCCAAGACCCCTTTTCATACATACCCCCAAGACCCCTTTTCGAGATAAATTTGTGCATTTTTTCGGTATGGAAACCTCCATGCCAATGGCCGGTTCCTCCTAAATTTCAGGCTCGCTGTCGCTCACCAGGAAATAATCGACACCTAAATGGTGCGAAAGGTTTTAGAATTGCCAAAATAACAAGGCTAATTTCTTATGATATCAAACCTCATGGGGCTAAGCATGAGGGAGAAGGGGTCCCAGCGAAAATACCTGTGTGTAAAACTACTGAGCAGTGTCCAGCCCCAGGCAGGTCCTACGAGAGACCCGAGGATTAGAGGCCATATACAGTATAGTACAGTATATAATTATATATTCGCACGCCATGGACAACTACTTCACCAGGACGCCATTTTGAAGCCTCTAACATGTAGCATATAGACTAATAGCACATAATATAATAACAAAGCCACTCCAACAGCTTCCTCTCTCTTCAACAGCCCTTCTCCCCTCTCAACACTCTTCGAACATGTAGTATACTGACTAATAGCACATATAACAAAGCTACTCCAACAGCTTCCTCTCTCTCTCTCTCTCTCTCTCTCTCCAACACACATAACAAAGCCACTCCAACAGCTTCCTCTCTCTTCAACAGCCCTTCTCCCCTCTCAACACTCTTCGAACATGTAGTATACTGACTAATAGCACATATAACAAAGCTACTCCAACAGCTTCCTCTCTCCTAACAAAGCCACTCCAACAGCCTTCCTCACTCTCCAACAGCCCTTCTCCCCTCTCAACACACTTCGAACATGTAAGTACTGACAAATAGCACATGTAACAAAGCCACTCCAACAGCTTCCTCTCTCTCTCTCTCCAACACACATAACAAAGCCACTCCAACAGCTTCCTCTCTCTTCAACAGCCCTTCTCCCCTCTCAACACTCTTCGAACATGTAGTATACTGACTAATAGCACATATAACAAAGCTACTCCAACAGCTTCCTCTCTCTCTCTCCAACACACATAACAAAGCCACTCCAACAGCTTCCTCTCTCTCCAACACCCATTCTCCCCTCTCAACACTCTTCGAACATGTAGAATACTGACTAATAGCACATGTAACAAAGCCACTCCAACAGCTTCCTCTCTCTCTCTCCAACACACATAACAAAGCCACTCCAACAGCTTCCTCTCTCTCCAACACCCATTCTCCCCTCTCAACACTCTTCGAACATGTAGAATACTGACTAATAGCACATGTAACAAAGCCACTCCAACAGCTTCCTCTCTCTCTCTCCAACACACATAACAAAGCCACTCCAACAGCTTCCTCTCTCTCCAACACCCATTCTCCCCTCTCAACACTCTTCGAACATGTAGAATACTGACTAATAGCACATGTAACAAAGCCACTCCAACAGCTTCCTCTCTCTCTCTCCAACACACATAACAAAGCCACTCCAACAGCTTCCTCTCTCTCCAACACCCATTCTCCCCTCTCAACACTCTTCGAACATGTAGAATACTGACTAATAGCACATGTAACAAAGCCACTCCAACAGCTTCCTCTCTCTCTCTCTCTCCAACACACATAACAAAGCCACTCCAACAGCTTCCTCTCTCTTCAACAGCCATTCTCCCCTCTTAACACTCTTCGAACATGTAGAATACTGACTAATAGCACATGTAACAAAGCCACTCCAACAGCTTCCTCTCTCTCCAACACCCATTCTCCCCTCTCAACACTCTTCGAACATGTAGAATACTGACTAATAGCACATGTAACAAAGCCACTCCAACAGCTTCCTCTCTCTCTCTCCAACACACATAACAAAGCCACTCCAACAGCTTCCTCTCTCTCCAACACCCATTCTCCCCTCTCAACACTCTTCGAACATGTAGAATACTGACTAATAGCACATGTAACAAAGCCACTCCAACAGCTTCCTCTCTCTCTCTCTCTCCAACACACATAACAAAGCCACTCCAACAGCTTCCTCTCTCTTCAACAGCCATTCTCCCCTCTTAACACTCTTCGAACATGTAGAATACTGACTAATAGCACATGTAACAAAGCCACTCCAACAGTTCCCTCTCTCTCTAACACACATAATAAAGCCCCTCCAACAGCTTCCTCTCTTTCCAACACACACACAACAAAGCCACTCCAACAGCTTCCTCTCTCTCTCCAACCCACATAACAAAGCTACTCCAACATCTTCCTCTCTCTCCAACACACACAACAAAGCCACTCCAACAGCTTCCTCTCTCTCCAACACTCCTTCTCCCCTCTAAACACTCTTCGAAAAATTAGATACGAGGTGCCGTTGTAAAGGCTTATCCCTCAATACCTTCACCTGACCTGATCAAATTGCTATTGTATTATGTTTGTGATAACTTGGACATGATTTATCGCTCGTTTCCGTATCGATTATAGTCCAGAATTCGTGACCCCTAACCTCTGTAACTCCAAAAGGGCTAGAACAAATGGGCTGTAAATTTCCAGACCAAGTACCTGGCTGCCTCTTCCCAAACGGCAGAAATATTAGATTGATTACTCTAGTTTGTTTTAAGTTATAGTCTGTAGCTCTTTACTTGTCAGACGTCCTTCCTAAACTGAATAATATCGTATAATTGTTGCCAGCATGTATTGAAAATGACGTCTCCGATACTGAATGGGTTAAAATCGAATCAAGATGTACGGTAGCGCAAATAAGTCATGTCTCAGCTGTCATTACGTTTGGCTCGCTCTGTAATGTATTAATGTCTGCCAGATGTTGAATAGAGTGGACAAGTGTGGGAACATGTTTGTATATCCCACTCGAAATTAATCAACCAAGTTTAGATATTACCGATACCAATTATTGATCAAAATATACTTGGTGCCGAGATATAAGTAACACCCCGCTCTTAACATTAATCATCAATTACAAACTCCAATGTACTTGAATAAACTAATGAAAGCATATGGTCCTCCCGGGATTCGAACTCGGGACACCACACCCAGTACATAAGCACCTAAACCATTACACCACCAACACGGTTAACTTATTTGGCCAACTGTACATCGGCTGCCTCATAAAGTGAAATATATATAATGGTAGACAAAATGGCGGCAGTTGTCAGGTCAGAGATTATTGAAGGGTCTTAGGAGGAGTGTGTGTGTGTGTGGGTGTGTGAAGCGAAAATGGCTCTCTCTTCTGACCGTGTGAAAATTTTTGCTTTTGCGTGAAGTTGTCAAATAGCATGCATATACTGTATATAAAGGCCTTTAACCCGTACAGTACTGGTGACGTCCTTTTCATTATATTCTGGAAACTATTAGACGATTGTTTTCAGCTTAGGAAAGACGTCTATCCATTAAAACACTACATATTACCTCAATTAATCCTTCTAGCTACCCTATATCCTTCTTAATCTCTCTCTCTCTCTCTCTATCTATCTGGTTGTTGACAGTCGTAGGTACGCCTTTATAACCCTGAACAAAGCATCTATGTACAGGCTCCTTTATTTAGGTACTTGGCAGGATTGTCCCCATAAAGGCCAACTCACAACGACTATAAACTGATTTTAACCCTTTCAAGCTCCAATACGCATTTCTTTTCTGTTTCCTGGCTATTGTTAGACCATTTCATGCAGATTAGGAAGGGTATGAGGAAGTCAGAGGGTTAATGAACATAGCCTTCACCTTTATAATGCCCACAGATCCTTCCTGAACTGTATACAATCGTCTAATGATAGCCAGAATAAACTGTCTAAATGCAACTTGATCTTCAAAGGGTTCACAATATTTCCACTCGGTCTGCTGTGGAGCAATGGTAGCGTGTTCGACTCAAGCACAAAAGGTTGCAGGTTCGACTCCCTGGTTGGGCGAGACGGATGGGAAGTCTCTTTATAATATATGCCATGTTCACCTAGCAGTTAAGGGGTACCCCGATGGTTGCGTTTTCTGGACCCCTTTCTCCCTCATGTTTAGCCTCGTTAGTTTTCAGAGTTTAAGACGTTCGGCCAATTAGTTTGGCGATTTTAAGACCTTTCGCCCAATTTCATTGTCAATATTAGGATCTTTCGTGCCTTTTAGGTGTCAAATTTTTCCAGGCGAGCTAGAGCGAGCCTGTAATTCTAGGAGGAACCGGCCTTTGGCCGGCACATTCTTCTACCGAAAAATGTACAAATTTACCTCGAAGGGGGTTCTAGGGGGTGCTTTTAAAGCTAGATGTAGGTCTAGCGAGGACACTAACAAATAAATAAATACATTAATGAATACACCAACAACTAAACCTTACCCCTGAAATGACTTCTTACCATGGAAGAAGTTGCTCTGGAGACTCATTTTGGTACCTTAGTTTCTTTGACAGGATTATTTTATTTTTGGGAGAAGGCCGCTGGGTCTTGATGATAATGCCGACCAAACCGCTGCATAGATTTTTTTCTTTTTTTCACACACCTTTCTCCTTCATATTGAGGCCCATTAATTTCGACATTTTAAGACGTTCACCCCATTAGTTTTGATATATAACATCTGTTGCCTTATTTCGTCAATATTACGACCTTTCATGCCACTTAGGTGTAAATTTTTTCCCCGGCTAGCGACAGCGAGCCTGTATTGTCGGAGGAACTGGCCTTCTGCCGGGATATTTTTCTACCGAAAAATGTAAACATTTATCTCGAACAGAAGTTATTTTATTTTATTCTGGCAACTATTAGACGATTGTATTCATTTTTGAAGGATCTCTTAATAATTACTAGGCTTCGAACGAACCTAATCAATCCTTTTAACAATCACAGATCCTTCCTAAGCTGCACAAAATTATCTAAATATACCTACAATAAAATACAAAAGGCATCGCCGGTACAGAAGGGGTTAAAGGTTCTAAGATTCACATAAGTGTTTCCTGATTATACCCTGTTCCAAATAGGTAGGCCAGAACTCATAATCCCTAACCTCAGTAACTAAAAAAGGGCGAGAACAAATGGGCTGTACATTTCCTGCCCTGTCACCCTTTCAACTCTGGGGGAGGCACTCGTCACAGGCAGTTTGTCTCCCTCATCCACATAAACAAAACATTGAAGAAATATTAGCTCGAACCTTATGGTCAATTGTGAATTATAAAGGCTAATGGTCAAGAGTTTTAGCCTACTCATTTGGAAGAGGGTATAGTGCTCATTACTGTACCCAAATATTATATACCTACTGTACTATATACTTTGACTGTACGATGGTGCTAATAAGTCATATCTCAGCTGTCATTACGTTGGGCTCGCTTTGTGCTGTATGAATGTCTGTCAAATGTTGAATACGGTGGGTATGTGTGGGAACATGCTTGTATATCTCACTCGAATAAATCAAGTTTTAGACATTACTGACACCAATTATTGATCGAAATATACTTGGTGCCGATACATGACTTATTAGGCCGACTGTACCTCCCCACTGCACACCACAGACTGAAGGCATTAGTATATGTTGTTGTTGCATCAGCGTGTTGCCAGGCTAGTCTCCAACGTGAGGATTTGCTGAGTTCAGGGGGCACTATTCGATTTTTGTGGACCTCCTTCTTCCTTATGTTTAGCATATTAGAGTTGAGATTTTATAACACAACCCACAACGAGGGGCGACGCGCTCCTCGGTGCTGCTAGGAGAGTGGCGAACACAACCTTAGGTGACCTTAGGTTAGGTGTAATTTTAGGAGAAACCGGCCTTCGGCCGGGAAATTTACAAATTTATTTTGAAGAGGGGTCGATTTTTTTTAAAGCTTAATTGAGGTATAGGGAAGAAACTAAAAATAAAATTAATATATTTTTAAATGAGCAAATAAATACGCCCATCTCTTATGGGTATACACTAGCAAAGAAGGTGTGTGAAAAAGGTTGTATAAGATCCCTGGGTAGTAACATACCTTTCAAACTGGTATAAGATGGGTTTATTACTACCGATATACCAAATTAGAAGGGTATCAAATAGGTATATGATTGATAGTGATTTACCTTTCAAACTGGTATAAAATGGGTTTATTACTACCGATAATAACAAATATAATAAAAATGGTATGAAAAAGGTATATAAGATAATTTTGTATATTGATAGTGATTTACCTTTTTCTAACAGGTACAAAATGGGTTTATAACTACGGATATACCAATAATGAAATATTGTGTTCTTTTATTTCATACATTTTATTTTAGTAAGCGTTGTTTCCACATAGCGATTTCGATAAGTTAATTTGACTTTATATTGTCTTTGTCCCAGTTTTGGTTTATTTAGTTTGCAAGTTTTAAATTTTAAAGGTCATTTAAGACCATTGGGTATGTTGATAGTGATTTACCTTTCTAACTGGTATAAGATGGGTTTAGTTCTACTAATATACAATAACAGGGTAGCTTATCATGGACACTTTATATACTTTTTTCGTACCCATAGAAGCAGAAGTAATAGCAGCTCTTTGAGGGGAGGTTTAAGTTTTCTTTGTCCTGGACCCCCAATAGTTTTGAGATTTTAAAACGTTCGGCCCATTAGTGTGTCAAATCTAAGACCTTTCGCCCCATTGCTTTGTCAATATTAAGAGACCTTTCGTGCCATGTAGATGTCGATTCTTCCTGGCGAACAATAGCGAGCCTGCAATTGCAAGGCGGTGGCATTTATTTCACCGAAAACAAACAGTAATTGATCTCGAAGGGGAGAGGGGAGGGAATTTTGTTTTGTTTTTGTTTTTGTTTTTTTACTTTATGGAGGTCTATGGTGCAAAACAAAAACAAATAATTATTGATAATACTAAAATAATAAAATAAATACAAATCTGCCGCCCTTAAGTTTCGTCACAGCTCTGTACAGTAAAGAAAGATCAAGTGGTGTATACACAGTCAATTACACACCTTTTACTTCTTTCAGTGTTGACGAAACTCATATATTAGTTTGGCTCAATCGGCCTATCTTTTACCTAATCAATTGAGCTGAAAATTTGTAAAGGGAATTGATTTTTTCCCAACTTAATACCGAGCTGCAAACTAATGTTATCCTGTTTTATCCACGGGTGGTCTTTTTGGATCCCGTCCCTGCTTAGCCTCACTATTTTGGTATTTTCAAGACGTTTCGCCCCAGTAACTTGGCGATAATATATAGCTATGTCCCATTAATATTAGTTTCTGGTTGACAGAGAACATATTTTTATTGATAAAAGTAAAAATTTAGGTTCTAGGAGAGTAAGTTTTTTTTTTTTTGGGGGGGGGGGTTATTACAATTTTAGTATAGGGGACAAAGTTAAAAACAAAAACTAATTTGGTAAAATAAAATATATAAATAAAATATATATCAACATAAAAATGGTAAAGACAGTTGTAGAATTTCTTCATACATCTTTACATTTAAAGATCAATAAATATACTGCAAAGCGAGGACACGTAATTGCCTACAGATAATGTACAGTAAACATTGCAGATAAATATTTCATGCTTTTCTTAAATCAATATAGGACTCTCTCTCTCTCTCTATATATATATATATATATATATATTGACCCTAAAGGTCGAGACATTTCACGAGGTTAATAAAATTATAGCATATTATCTTGTTTTATTAAAGTAGAAAATGTCATATTTGTACAATAAATGGCACATACACAAGTGTAGAATTCACCATGCCAAAGATTAATCAATATTGCAATTTTCTAGACTTACCTGATAACTACTTGGCTTAAGTACACACAGTGATTAAATAGAAAAAAATATATAAAGTAATATATATATATATATATATATATATATATATATATATATATATATATATATATATATATATATATATATATATATATATATATATAATATATATATAATATATATACCTGTATATACATATTACTGTATATCTGAAGTGGCCACAGACCCATATAAGCAGCCCGACATTGGTGGGTGGCTCCAGGCAAAGACAAATACATTTTGGCGTCTAATCCCTGAAAATAGGTGAGGTAGCCCCGAGGATGATAGTAGCGAGATAGATAGATAGATCACTCCACCAACACCACGTGAGTTTAGGCCTATGATGCACGTGGGCCAAGGAGGGATAATTGCTCTGTATTCAAAGATATATAGGCCCTAGACTCTATAATTATCTTGCTGTATTTCACCCATAAAATAGCACCGTGTAGATTCGTTCCAGATTTTTTTCGAAACTTCATAAATGGTCTGAAACTTTCAAACGATAAAGGCCCCATCAATTTTGTTTTATTTTTTTATCCCGACTGCCCCTTATTTTGCCCAAAATATATTGAAAAATAGCGAAATTGGGAGCAGTCGGGAAAATGCACGATTTTGGTCCCGACTGCCCCCAATTTTTGCAACCATGCAATTTATTTTAAGTAAAATATAAATAGATAATTCATGATATTAGAGACAATCACTGCCACGGTTACGTATTTCTATGAGAAGTATCGTCAAGATTATAAGTTTATAATTAGTATTGTCAATAATAATGACTACACTACTTACACGTTGAAGCTTGCACAATGGTAACAGACTGTGAGGCATAGGGGAGAGATGATGGTGGAGGTATTGGACAGTAGTGGGAGAGGGAGGGGTGGTGGTAGGAGTGGGATGGTGGTAGGGAGAGTTGGTAATGGGAAGGGTAGTGGTTGGGGGAGCATAGTAGTGATGGTGGTGGTGGTGGTGGAGCATAGTGGTGATGGTAGGGAGGGGTGGTAGTGGGGGGCATAGTGGTGGTGGTGGTGGATTGGTTGTAGTGGGGGAGCATAGTGGTGGTGGTAGGGAGGGGTGATAGTGTGGGGCATAGTGGTGGTGGTAGGGAGGGGTGGTAGTGGGGGAGCATAGTGGTGGTGGTAGTGGGGGGCATAGTGGTGGTGGTTGTAGGGAGGGGTAGTGGTTGTAGGGAGGGGTAGTGGTGGGGGAGCAGTCTACTGCACCAAATCACCACCCAGCGCGCTCCTCGGTGCCGCTAGAAGTGTGGCGAACACATCACAAGGTAAGGAGCATAGTGGTGGTGGTGGTGGTGGTAGAGAGGGTGGTAGTGGTGGATCATGGTGGTGGTGGTGGCGGCAGGGAGAGGTGGGGGTGGATTGATGGTAGTGGGGGAGCATAGTGGGGGGAGGGGGTGGAAGTAAGTGATGGGTCTAGATATAATATGCCCCCTGGGATAAAATTCCCCAGTTAAAGCTTAAAGCAGAACAACATACAGTATAGCCACACATGGAGGGCTATGCTGGATTATATTAGACTAGTAACGTTAATTTAATTTAGCCTACATTAGGCTTATTAGCTTCATATTAGGCTATAATAACGCAAAGGTTAGCTTAGTATAGGCTAGGATAAGTTAAAACAATTTAGTTTAGGTAAAGTTAGACTAGGCGACAATAACGCTAAGGTTAGCTTAGTATAGGCTAGGATAAGTTAAAACAATTTAGTTTAGGTAAAGTTAGACTAGGCGACAATAACGCAAAGGTTAGCTTAGTATAGGCTAGGATAGGTTAAACAATTTAGTTTAGGTAAAGTTAGACTAGGCGACAATAACGCAAAGGTTAGCTTAGTATAGGCTAGGATAGGTTAAACAATTTAGTTTAGGTAAAGTTAGACTAGGCGACAATAACGCTAAGGTTAGCTTAGTATAGGCTAGGATAAGTTAAAACAATTTAGTTTAGGTAAAGTTAGACTAGGCGACAATAACGCTAAGGTTAGCTTAGTATAGGCTAGGATAAGTTAAAACAATTTAGTTTAGGTAAAGTTAGACTAGGCGACAATAACGCTAAGGTTAGCTTAGTATAGGCTAGGATAAGTTAAAACAATTTAGTTTAGGTAAAGTTAGACTAGGCGACAATAACGCTAAGGTTAGCTTAGTATAGGCTAGGATAGGTCAAAACAATTTAGTTTAGGTAAAGTTAGACTAGGCGACAATAACGCTAAGGTTAGCTTAGTATAGGCTAGGATAAGTTAAAACAATTTAGTTTAGGTAAAGTTAGACTAGGCGACAATAACGCAAAGGTTAGCTTAGTATAGGCTAGGATAGGTTAAACAATTTAGTTTAGGTAAAGTTAGACTAGGCGACAATAACGCTAAGGTTAGCTTAGTATAGGCTAGGATAAGTTAAAACAATTTAGTTTAGGTAAAGTTAGACTAGGCGACAATAACGCTAAGGTTAGCTTAGTATAGGCTAGGATAAGCTAAAACAATTTAGTTTAGGTAAAGTTAGACTAGGCGACAATAACGCTAAGGTTAGCTTAGTATAGGCTAGGATAAGTTAAAACAATTTAGTTTAGGTAAAGTTAGACTAGGCGACAATAACGCAAAGGTTAGCTTAGTATAGGCTAGGATAGGTTAAAACAATTTAGTTTAGGTAAAGTTAGACTAGGCGACAATAACGCTAAGGTTAGCTTAGTATAGGCTAGGATAAGTTAAAACAATTTAGTTTAGGTAAAGTTAGACTAGGCGACAATAACGCTAAGGTTAGCTTAGTATAGGCTAGGATAAGTTAAAACAATTTAGTTTAGGTAAAGTTAGACTAGGCGACAATAACGTTAAGGTTAAGTGAGGCTAGGCTAGGTTAAATTTTTACGTTAGGTTAAGTTAGACTAGGCTACAATTATATTACGATTAGGATGGGATGGGATAGGTTAAAATTATTCGGGCATGTTATCGTACGCTTAAAGAGGGGAGGGGTGGAGGGGAATCGTCGCACATGGTGTTTATAAAGTTTACGACAGATGATTAACCCCTTGTATTGGGGTTCATGACGAGTTTTGACAGTCTCTTCTGGCTATCATTAGACGATTCCATACAGCTTAGAAGGGTATGTGGGGATGTAAAAGGTAGACTGTCTCAATTCACCCTCCGACTTCCATATATCCTTCCTAATCTGAATGAAATCTTCTAATAATTGCCAGAAAGCAGAAAAGAAGTGAGTCTTCGATCCTCAAAGGGTTAATGTATTCTTGCTAAATGTGAAGTCGCGAGAGAAAAGAATATGAAGTGAATTGTTTATACGTTATAGGCCTACTCTCTAATAATTATCCCAAGGTGGCGAAATACTGTATGAGCGAGTCGTCTTTCATTAGTCTATGTATCTTGGCCCGAATAAGCTGTCAAAAGGCGTCACGAACTTCAAAGGGTTAACTCAACATATAATAAACCAGACCACGAACCTTTCTAAATAAAAAAAAAACAATAACACGAACCTTTAAAAAAAAAAAAAAAAAAAAAAAAAAACCTATCCGAGGTTAGGGAGGCGTATTGAACAGCCTATACTGAATACCCTCAACCCAACCACCTGGAAAATAAGATAACAGATTTAGTGAAAGATAATGAGAGACCAAGGAGATTAAGGGGAGACTGGCCGTTTGTTTGGTCTATTAATTAATTTATTCATATATTTTTTTTTTTAGTTTCCTCCCTAGACCTACATCAAGCCTAGAAAAACACCCCCTAGACCCCTCTTTAAGATAAATTTGTACATTTTTCGGTAGAAAAATTCCCAGCCAAAGGCCGATTCCTCCTAAAATTGCAGGCTCGCTATCACTCGCCAGGAAAAAATCGACACCTAAATGGCACGAAAGGTCTTAAAATTGACAACGAAATGGGGCGAAAGGTGTTAAAATCACCAAACTAATATCAAAACTATAGTGGGGCTCAACATTAGGGAGAAGGGGGTCCAGAAAAACGGCCTTCCTCCTCTTAAACGAAATAATTTAGGTGTCGAATATTTTGTTCTGGGCAAGCGATATGTCAAACCTGTAACTTAGAGGAAATCGACCTTAGGCCGAGACATTATGTTTTCTATTGAAAAATGTACAAGTTTAGCTTTAGTCTTCTGAGTAGACATTTTTTAATTTGAAGGAAGTCTGGGAAGATGTTTTTTTTTTTTTTTAGCCTAGGGGACTAACTAAAATGCATTGCTCGAAAACGGCAAAAACAAGCAAAATAATTAATCAAAACTAAATCAAACCCACAACAAGACGTCGGACCAGTCAGTGCTAAGTGATTATTGTAAGTAGGTCATTGTTTTAAGCAGGTAATTATAAAAAAAAACATTAGGAATATTATTCATCTATGGCGATAATGACACCCACAATCCAATGTCGGAAGTTAAGCCTTTGAGAAAATTAGGTAAAGTTAGATTAGGTTCGGCTTGGATGGTTAGAGCAAGTTAGGATAGATTGGATTGTGTTCGTGTTAGGTTAGCTGAAGGTAGGTTAAGGGAAGGTTTATAGTTTGTCCCCTAGACCACAATCAAGCTTAGAATTATTCCACCCCCTAAACCCCCTTTCCAGATAAATGTGTAAATTTTTCGGTAGACAAATGTCCCGGCCGACGGCCAATCCTCTTACGTTACAGGCTCGTTATCGCTCGCCAGGAAATAAATCGACACCTAGATTGCACGAAAGGTCTTAAATTTGACAGAAATGGGGCGACATTTCTTAAAATCGCCAAACTAATGGGGCGAATGTCTTAAAATCTAAAAATCTTAAAAAAAAAAAAAAAAAAATTGGGGTTAAGCATGAGGAAGAAAGACGTCACCGGTACGGAAAGTCTTAATGAACAACACGTGTTATTTGCGGGAACTTCTTCAATCAGATGGTCTATTTCCATTAGCCTATATTCTTGATATCGGAAAACGATTTAATGTAGATTAAATGGGGCAAAGCCATCTGGATTCCTCTATAATGCGTTGCATAAAACACTTAGCTGCAATGTTAAGGCATGTGGTAAGTCAATAATCGGTAATATAATGTAAGTATTATATAATTTAAGTATTGTTATTATTGAGGGTTTTGACTGTTTTTGGAATTAACGGCCATCTTTTATTTGAGCCCTAAATAATTTCAAGCTTAATAAAAAAAACACCCCGATACACCCTCGCAAACTAAAAAAAAACGATACACCCTCACAAACTAAATATATAAATAATTTGATTACGAACTTTTAACCCGTACAGCCCCAGCTGTCAGACGCGTCGTCTGACGCGTCGGCGATGTATGTAACGCACAGCCCCAGAGACCAGAGACGCGCCTGACGCGTCACCCTAATTGCGCCGACCGTAACCTCAGGTGTAGCCACTCAAGAGGGCTCAAATTTGTATGGGAACTGTGTACGTATCCCACGCAACCGTGACGATGGTTGAAAACTCTCAAAGTCCACGTGCGTGCGCGTGAGCACGCAATAACCTGGTTTTTTGGGGTAATTGCCGTCAATTTTTTACTCTTGTAAAATACGTTTTCGGGGGCTCTGTAGGACCATTTTTTAAGCTTTTTGAGCGGTTTTTCGTGGTTTTTCCTTCATTCCTAACCCATTCGCTATTGTTTCTGGAATAAAACAATTTTTTGAAAACCGGCCGGGTTCTGGTGAACAAACATTACAAAAATAGCCGGGGCTCCACGGGTTAAACTGTAGGATCGCTGTCGTTTGCCAGGATGATAAAAAAAAAAAAAAAAAAAAAAAAAAAAAAACTACGGATGGTAACCAAACTAAGTGACAAAAGGCCTGGCAATTTTAAAGGTAAATTTGTATTATGTAGGCCTATCTATTTTGGCTACGAGCTATAGTAATTTAACCCTTTCTGTACCGGCGGTCTTTTTCAATATATTCTGGCAACTATTAGATGATTTTATTCGGCTTAGGAAGAATGTCTACCCGTTAATTTAAAAGGCTACAGATAATCTCCATTAATCCTTTTAGCTACCATAATATACCCTTCCTAAGCTAAATAAAATCGTCTAAATGTAGCTGAAATAATAAACCAAAACAAATGTCGCCAGTACAGAAGGGGTTAAGGTACCGTGACCAGGTGTACTATACAGTCTTGTATTAAGGGGAGATCTCCACTTGAGGGATATTTTTCTGGACCCCTTTCTCCCTCATGTTTAGCCCCATTGCTTTTGAGATTTTAAGACAGTCGCCCCATTAGTTTGGCGATTTTAAGAACTTTCACCCCATTTATGTCACTTTTAAGACCTTTCGTGCCATTTAGGTGTCGATTTTATCCTGGCGAGCGATAGCGAGCCTGTAATTTAAGAGGAACCGGCCTTCGGCCGGGACATTTTTCTACCGAAAAATGCACAAATTTATCTTGAAAGGGGGTCAAGGGGGTTTAATTTTAAGCTTGATGGAAGTCTAGGGAATACACTAAATAACCCCCCTTAACCCTGTCAGAGGAGTTCCATGTGTGTAAGTGTCTTGATGGTGTAATCGTTAGAGCGTGTAAGTTCTGTGCGAGATATTCTGGGTTTTAATCGCGTGCTTTAATTCATTTCATTTGTGGGTTATTGGTGTTAACCCTTCCTGTACCGGTGACGTCCTTTTGATCATATTCTGCCAACGATTCGATGATTGTATTCAGCTTAGGAAGGATCTCTAGTAATAATAATGCTTCGAAGTATCTCAACCAGCCCTTTTAACTACCACAGATCCTTCCTAAGCTGCATAGTATCGTCAAATATAGCTAGAATAAAATATTAACACACGTCGCTGGTACTCAAAGGGTTAAGAACAACACTAATTTCAATAACTACGGTACCTGTATAATTGTCAATACAAATTAGGAGCATATATACCACAGTAAGAGACTAATAACAATGGTCTTTATCACCATTGGAAATCCTTCAAAGTATAAGTAAAATAATCTGGAATTAACCCCTTCAGTACAGGTGACGTCCTTTAACATTATTATGGTTCCTATTAAGGGGAGATATTTACTTTGATCCCTACGTTTTCAGCAAGCTTAAAATTACACACCCTAGACTCCCTTTCAAGATAAATTTGTAAATTTCCCGGCCAGAGGCCGGTTGCTCTTAAATTACAGGCTCGCTATCGCTCGCCAGGAAAAAATCGACACCTTAATGACACGAAAGGTCTTAAAATTGACAGAAATGGGGCAAAATGTCTTAAAATGTCAAACTACTTGGGCGAACGTCTTAAAATCTCAAAAGCAATGGGGGCTAAACATGAGGGAGAAAGGGGTCCAGAAAAAAATCCCTTAAGTGGAAATCTCCCCTTAAGCGACTGTATTCATCTTAAATAGGACCTCCAGCAATTAACAGGCTTCGAACTATCTCACTTCACCCAGCAATTAACAGGCTTCGAACTATCTCACTTCACCCAGCAATTAACAGGCTTCGAACTATCTCACTTCACCCAGCAATTAACAGGCTTCGAACTATCTCACTTCACCCAGCAATTAACAGGCTTCGAACTATCTCACTTCACCCAGCAATTAACAGGCTTCGAACTATCTCACTTCACCCAGCAATTAACAGGCTTCGAACTATCTCACTTCACCTTTTTCCACAGATCCTTCTTAAACGGCAAAAAAAGCCAAGCCAAGTCAAATCCTCTGACATCAACCCCTTCAGCACGATGACGCCTTGTTGCCTTGTATTCTGACTAAAGTTAAACGACTTGAGGCAGCTTAAGAAGGACCTATATATTATTCAGAGGATTTATTGAGATCGTATTTACCCCTTTGAGTCCTAGAGGTAAATAATAAGCTAAAGAAAATCGTCCAATGGTAACCCCGAATAAGACGAACATCACGTCATCGCGCTCAAGGGGTTAACGAAGTAAATAAATCGGTGTTGGGATTGAAAAGGTGATATTATATGGGAGTTACGTTGAAGTGTGTTTAGGGGAGACTGGCCTTTTTTCTATTAATTCATGTATTCCTATATTTCTTAGTTTCCTCGCTAGACCTCCATCAAGCTTAGAAACTCCCTAGACCCCCCTTCAAGATATATTTGTACATTTTTCGGTAGAAAAATGTCCCGGCCGAAGGCCACTTCCTCTTATAATTTCAGGCTCGCTATCGCTCACCAGGAAAATCGACACCAAAATGGCACGAAAGGCCTTAAAATTGACAATGAAATGGGGTGAAAGGTATTAAAATCGCCAAGCTAATGAACCAACGTCTTAGAATCTCAAAATTAGTAGGGCTAATCATTAGGGAGAAGGGGGTCCAGAAAAACGGTCTGTCTCCCCTTAAGTAAAAAGAATATCAGATATCGTAATTGTCATCGTGGAAGTGAAAATCAACCGGTAATTGAACGAACCCTTTCGGCGCATTGAGGGGAGATGGGTCTTTTTTCTGGTCCCCCTTCTCCCTCATGTTTAGCCCCATTAGCTTTCAGATTTTAAGACGTCCCCCCGTTAGTGTGTCGATTTTAAAATCTTTCGTCCCGTTTCTATATCAATATCAAGACCTTTTGTGCCATTTAGGTGTTGGATTTTTTTCCCTAGCGAGCGGAAGCGAGCCTGCAATTTTACGAGAAACCGGCCTTTGGCCGGGCAATTTTTCTATCGAAAAATGTACAAATTTACCTTGAAGAGGGGTCTAGGGAGTTTTTTTGTTAAAGCTTTATGAAGGACTAGCGAGGAAACTCAAAACTAAAATTGATAAATAAATATATAAAGCAAAAAACAAGCACTACCCCCTTAAGGCGGTGTCACACTAACGCTTTTCCCGTCAACTTTTACGGCCAATTATAGTCTGGCACCTTTGAAGTTTAACAAGTAGTAGTGTGCCGTGTATTTCTGAATCACATACCGGCACAGTGACTGGGGGATATCCGTCGTTATAAATACACACAGTAACGTTATTTTATAGGCAACAAGTATCAAATATGGTACGCTATGTTCTAATGTGAATTTATCCTAAAAAGGGAAAAAAACAAGAATGAGGTTACGCAGATACAAAAGAACGTTCATTTCACTAGACACTTTTGCAATTTTAAAGTGCAATATTAAGCCTACGTTCAACGATTCAGTAAAATAATGTCAAACGAACCTGTAAAAATATGCGAGAATATAATTATATATATATATATATATATATATATATATATATATATATATATATATGGTACACAAATAAGTACTACCGTAAAGGAGTAATACGGAGTGAATCAAAACGCATGTGAAGACGTTTGGAGGTTTTCATCCAGAACCAGGGATAGGATATGTTATTGTACAGGGGAAGACATAGAACACATTGGTAGTAGTGGACTGTGGATAACAAAAATATGAAGTCATGTGATAATACACCTCACAAACTCAATTAGCCTGAGAAGACACAATCAAACCACACTACTGTACAGCTCGAAATTCATCAGACCAATGCAGAATCACTCATACACATCCGTGGATCTGTGTGTGTGTGTGTGTGTTTACCTATTTGTATTTACCTATTTGTAGTATACAGGAGTTGAGCTTTTTAGGCTCGTATTGTCCCGCTTCCTGAGTTACAATTATCTAACTTTGCCTTAAAAATATGAATGTTTTTGGCACACACCACTTCCTCTTCCAACTGATTCCATTTACTTATTGTAATGCCCTCGAAAATGTCCCGCAACCACAATAATGTACTACCCGAGTTGACGTCAGGTATAGCGTAAAATAGTCGTAGATGGTAAGTCCAATAAACTCATCACGTGATAACACCACGAGACTATCACCTGGTTCTTAAAAATCGGACTAAGGTTGCTATACTTTTAGTACGTCCGTGGTAGTACAGTGGGTTAGCGCGCGGGCCTGGTGGTGATGGTGGTGCGTCACTAACCAGGGTTCGAACCCCACCCAAGGCATCTCAAAACCTGTGGGTTTTTAGGAGGGTTAAATTCCCTTCAGAGGTTCGTACCCCGCGCCAGGTACCAGGAAAGGTTGATCCTAAAGGTAGCCTGGGGACAATTCCCATTCCTATTTAACCTGGAAAAACCTAGCATTTCATTGGTGGCAGCGGTGGGATCGTGACCTGGTAGCTACGTGCTGGAGCACCCGTCACGCGAACCCTATACCAAGAATTGAGATGGCTAAGGTAAAAAGGCTACGATACCTTACGACCTTACGAGGCTAGGGACTAGCCTAACTAAAAAGGAATGTGGTGTAATGCCCTCGAAAATGTTCCGCAACCACAATAATGTACTACCCGAGTTGACGTCAGGTATAGCGTAAAATAGTCGTAGATGGTAAGTCCAATAAACTCATCACGTGATAACACCACGAGACTATCACCTGGTTCTTAAAAATCGGACTAAGGTTGCTATACTTTTAGTACGTCCGTGGTAGAACAGTGGGTTAGCGCGCGGGCCTGGTGGTGATGGTGGTGCATCACTAACCAGGGTTCGAACCCCACCCAAGGCATCTCAAAACCTGTGGGTTTTTAGGAGGGTTAAATTCCCTTCAGAGGTTCGTACCCCGCGCCAGGTACCAGGAAAGGTTGATCCTAAAGGTAGCCTGGGGACAATTTCCATTCCTATTTAACCTGGAAAAACCTAGCCAGGAAAGGTTGATCCTAAAGGTAGCCTGGGGACAATTTCCATTCCTATTTAACCTGGAAAAACCTAGCATTTCACTTATACTTCTGTAAGGGAAACTATACTTTCTCACATCTCCTTTACATCTTCCTTTCATTAGCTTATATCTATGCCCCCTAGTTCTACCATTATCTTTCACAATATAACCCTTCTTGTCCACCTTTTCGAGTCCTCTCACACATTTGTACATCATAATCATATCGCCTCTCTCCCTCCTATCCATTAGAGATGGTAAATCTAATTTCTTTAATCTCTCCTCATATGGCAATTCTCTCAGTTCTGGTATCATCCTAGTTGCAGCTCTCTGAACCTTCTCCAGCTTCTTTATATGTTTTTTTAGATGTGGTGCCCACACCACTGCCGCATACTCCAGTCTTGGTCTCACCAATGTTTTTATTATTTTCTTCAGCATCTCCTCGTTTATATAGTTAAAGGTTAGTTTTATTCTGTGTGTTTGTTTGTGTGTGTGTGTGTGTGTGTGTGTGTGTGTGTGTGTGTGTGTGTGTGTGTGTGTGTGTGTGTGTGTGTGTGTGTGTGTGTTTGTATTGTACGGTTGGTCGTGTTTCCCGTCATTACGTTTTGCTAGTTGTGTGCTGTATTAATGTATGTCAGATGTTGAATAGGGCATGCAAAGATAGGAACATGTTTGTATATCTCACTCAAAATGATGCATTAATGCTTAGATAGTGCTGATACCAATTATTGATCGAAATATACTTGGTGACCCGATATAAATTATTGATCGAAATATACTTGGTGACCCGATATCACTTATTTGGCTGGTTGTACAACCATCTGGATTTATCTACAGATATAGCGATATTTTGCATTATCATTAGAGTATACCAATTTACAATCTTAAACAGCGTGCCTTAGACTATTATAGTGAAAAACAAGAAGGCAGCTACTGTATGTTTATGAGTGACTGTACACTCGGATACCACAGTCTCTAGCCCACTCATAACATTTCGCGGATCCCTTGTTTTTCTTTATGCAATTGTAACTACCTGAATTGATTTTTGGATAGAACTTGCTTTTCAATAAATGGTAGCCTATATTTTGTTTTGTAGATGATGTATAGAAAATTATATTCATAAATTGGTTTCCAGATATATACTTCCATAATTAGAAATAGGTGAAGTCCTCGAAAATATATGAGTGGGTTAGAGACTATGGTATCTGAGTGTACAAAGCTTTTATCCGCTCAGCCACCAGTCGCTCCGGGGTTAATGGCTCGCCTGTAACCCCCCTCCCCCCCCCCCCCCCCCAACGGAACTCGTCACATTCACAATATTGCCTGCAAATTAAACAGATGGTTAGTTATTGAAGAGTTGCTGCTTTGTACTCGATGTATTTAGTACTGTTGAATGTAGAAGCTACATATCAACCTATCATAGATTTAATTTAAATTATCTATTGCAGACGACTAGGTAAATAACCGCAAAACAAGGTCACAGAGAACGTAAAAACCAAACACGACGGTATACGCGGAAATTATGTTTTTAAAGGTAAACGCAAGGATTTCAATTCCCATATTTTCCAACCATTCACATATCTCTTTCTCTCACACACACTCACATAATTATACTGTATATATATGGTGTTGTTTCAGTCGACGTTTTCATAAAATTATGACAAGGTGTATTCGTCAGGCAATAATAAGACTATTTTATTCTATGACTTTCAGGGTGAGTATACATAATTACGGAGATATTACACATACAAAGTTATCGATAGATACAAAAATAAACAAAAAGGCAGTCTAAGGGGTAGAAACGAATATTTCAAAGCTAGCGCAGGGCAGAAAGGCTTTGTTTACACGTGGATAACATGGTTAGAAAAGTGTTGAAACATTTCGTTGTTACCCCTTCGACTGCATTTTGTTTAAATCTATCGAAAACTTTCGATGTGTAATATCTCCGTCATAGAATAAAAGTCTTATATTGCCTGACGAATACACCTTGTAATTTATGAAAACGTCAACTGAAACACCCTTTACCGTATATATATATATATATATATATATATATATATATATATATATATATATATATATATATATATATATATATATATATATATATATATTATATACAGTGTATATTATTCAAGAGCAGATGTGGAGATCAGCAGGACATGTAGCAAGAAGGGGGGACAATAGGTGGAGTAGGCCTAAAAGACTAACTGACTGGATCTCCAGAGAAGGAAAGCAAGATAGAAGACCAGACAAGAGGTGGAGAGACGAGATAGAAAAGAGTGCAGGGGTAACATGGCAACGGCTAGCAAAGTCTCGGGAGGCATGGAAAAGGTCCAGCAGTGGACTCCTAATGGCTGGTGATAATGAATATATATACAGTATATATATATATATATATATATATATATATATATATATATATATATATATATATATATACTAACATGCATCCTTATTAATAACCAATGATAATTGCCAAAAAATCCATCCATTGCCTAATATACATTTGTTTGAATATATTTGTTAGTTAATGAACCTCTGCGCTGATGGTTAGTGTCAAAGGAAAGTTTCACCTTATCCAAATTCCAAACTACTAGGTAATATTTTAAAATAAGTTAATATAATCGACATTAAAAGTTAATAAGAACATAAAAGATAAAAAGAAAAACAAGGAATACACAGCATTTTGACGTCACTATGCCTCAGACATAATAGAATATAAATGCATATACAGTACTATTAGCTTCAAGACCATGTTAATGTTTCACCCACTGATGCTCAACAGCTCTCGAGCGAATCATCTCTCAACACTTGCATAGAAACGTTGTTGACAGTTTTGGGCTATTTTGAGAGTGCTTAGGGGAGCGAACATGTCCATAACCTGGGGGCATCCAGCAGGCTCAGCCACTGCTCACCTGACTACATGTATATTGGATGCTGTACCTGAGCCACATCATGTGTATGTATACATACTAAAATATACATTAAATAATAGACATAGACACGGGATGACGGGCATGTACAATGGCCAACTGGTCAATTATTATGTTCCTTCCAACAACCAACTATACTCCTAAAATCGATTAATGAAATTTACAAACACATGTGGCAGTCCGTGGATTCGAACCCAGGACGCTCACACCGAAAATCAACACCTTATGCATCGCACCACGAAGACAGTTACGAGGCCAATCCCTTTCATAACCAACCCATTACTCACTACAAAATGTTCCAGATAATCCATTGTTCCAAAGCTGATCATATTACTAATCATTATATTCCCATATAATTGCCTATATTTGTTTCTAAAACGAAACTATCTAGAGTTCTAGACCAAATCTTAAGCCATTAGTACTGATTAGGCTATCTCCTAGTTATTCAGTGTTAAATGTTAATTAATGTCTCTATTATTGGTACCCTTCATCCACTTAACCAACTCTCTCATAACCCTAGTCAACAATAATAAATACACCCATCCTGACTGCATACGCATGCCGCGTACATAAGGTACAGTACCACCACGCATGGCATGAGATGCTGATTGTCCCCTTTAGGTAACTTGTAGTATTTTAAACTTGGATCTCTTAAACGTAAACACAAATTAACTTAAATTGCACTGACGTCTGATAACTAAACAGACTAAATACATTCAATAAGCCAAAAAATGGCTAAAGCTTTGGTCTCAAACCTGGGGGGGACCATAATTTATCTCGCACAGAATTTCCAGATACCACGTGATGGAATAATTATATAGACACCTAAATATATTGTACTACTAAACACTCAGCGAACAGGGATTGGCGCAACTCTAAAATCATAGGTGTATTGACATTTTAAGGTCCTACAACAGTTCATAATATTAGGGCGCAGCGAACACACGTGACTCGGGAGGTGCGACGCGGTGGTGCACAGAGTTGTGCAGCAGAGGAGCGGCCCGGACCGGCACTGAGCCACTGACACCCTCCTCCTGCTCACACACCGCCCGACCACCAGTGATGTATCAGTGACGACATCATGACGACATCGCAGTCAGACGGCTGCTAAGCCAATGAGGAGGCGCAGGTCAGGATGAGACGATGACGTCACGGTGCTCGTGCGGGCTCGGCGACTCCCCGGCTCGCTCAGTTACCCACAATCCCCCGTCCCGCCAGTCCATGTCGCCGCCCCAACCAGTCACCACCGCTGCGCCGACGTGACAACACGCGCGGTCCCATGCAGCGCTCAATTGAGGATATTAAATCAAGATTATTGACGTGCACTGATCTCGAATACAATGTAAGGATCTTAAAGAGTTACAGAGTCACTCCAGCAGTTTAAAAACTAGGTTTTGTTAACACAGCACTGTAGTTTAAGCTCGATTCAATCCGCCATGGCTGACAACGGCCGTCAGGTGGGGCACAATATATCGTCCAATTTCACAAAAATAAAGGCACTAGACGGCGTTTTAACTGAATGTCCAGTGTTTCCAGTATGGAGAGCAACGTTGTGTAGTGAGAAGACTGGCGTATGCGGTAGTGATGTGGAATGTGGTGAGGGTGCGACCAACATTTTCACGGGTCCGGTGTGGCGGCTGCTCTACCCCGACTCTCGTGGCTGCTGCACCACGCATGCGCCCTCCACCTCAGGACCTACCCCGCAACACACTCACATTCAACCATCACATTCTTGTTTTTGGTGATAACTTCCTTGAACCTCAATTTACCCCGCTGATATTCCACATGGCTATAGATGTGTGCGATCAGATGCCGTGGGGTAGTATGAACTGAAGGAAAGTGGTGTTATATGGGAGTAAATGAGGGTGTGAGTGATGTGGGTGAGTTGCGGGTGCGGTCGTCGGGGTGGGTGGCAGCGAGGTGGTTCTCCAGATTCACCCGCACCTCACGACATGGCGACCGTCCGTAGTCCTCCGCCATCACCTAGAATTTCGTATATGCTGCTACTTTTCCATGGCTTATTATGTAATAAAAGTTAATTTTCTGGCTCTCTATCGTCCCTGCGGAATTTAGAAATAACTTTGAACCATATTAGAACCTCCAGAACTTAGAGGGAAAAAATACGAAGTTATTTGATTACGTAATCGCCTTTGTATTCATGTAGGCTACTTCATATTTTCCAATTAGTTGATTATCTACAGCACAAAATAATGCAATTTTCTAGGATTTAAAATATGATGCCTAAATAACAGTGATCAACCCCTATAAGTACTGACTGGACATTCTCGCAAAGCCCTTTGAATAAACTTTTAATTCGACAAGAGCATATTTACGTGGTAGTTATTTCTGGAGTGGGTCGTCAGGATAGTACACAAGTTGGTTGGCAAGTGGTGAAGGGAAAGGGTTGATCTTTGGATGGGTGGCGAGGGACGAGTGGTGTAATGGTGGTGCTGCTGACCCAGATGGGATTTATATGCTGGGCCAGTGGTAAATTAATTCATACCAGGTGATGGGTTCAACTGTAACCTTGGTAGGACACATTTAACACTATCCAACACTGCTTACCTTGTGTCATTTTTACCGATCGGATGGCTGACCATGAACTCTTTGTGGCGCTTCCTGTTTTCATTTTATTTTCGTGTAGGATAGCATATTCTTAGGAAAAGTACCCAACACATTACTTTATGTTGGGAATTTATAACTTCGGGATGCTCATGACAAGTTTGAGTGAGAAATGGGTTGATTTCCTATCATGTCTTCCCCCAAAGGACCCCCATCTGTTTTAGGGAAGTTGATAGTTTGTATAGATACTAGCCTACTACAGTACTACACTTGCACAACAAATACTGGTTTATGTGTAAAGTAGGCAATACGCTCAACCCAGACAGGTTTCTTGTCTCAAAGAGAAAGTGATGAAGTTCTCCTGCAATCAGAAATATCTAGCCTAATGTGACTTGCAGAATATAATGCAATACTTTGTTTAGACTTGGATATAATAATGTAGGCCTGGTAACATAGTAGGTAGGATACTGATTACCTTTTCTTATTTTGTATAGGCTAGACCTATACCTTGTGTCCTAAGGCTTATCTACTCTTGCTCATATGATAACTTGTCACACAATTGGGTAAAATTCTAGTTTCATGTACACAGCGACAAAAGGGAGGCGCTGTTGTAAAGGCATAGCTTCCCGACCAACTATGAAGATCAGGGAAATTGCTGGGTAAAAGACGTAATATAATGATAATAAACTACATTAACGACATTAGCCTAACCTAACAACCTTACCTAACCTAACCTAGTATTATGTAATAGCTATGGTGCCGCATATGGGGAGAAAATATTATTTTTATTTACAGTAGGTATAATTCCTTATAATGCATTTCCGCCGCTTTGGACATATATAGGAATTAAGTATGGTATATGACAACTCTAAAGTAGCCATAGAAATTTATGAGTATGCTGTGAAAGCGAAACTAGAATTAAACCCAAAATTGCTTACATATTTAATAAGATCAAAATGAAAATGCAGTTGGAAATTAAACTAAAATAATGTCACATTTAGGGTGAAAATCTGGGTAAGATTAGGAGTAGTGGGCGTACCACTACCAACATACAGCATAACTCTTCTATAAAACATTAACCTAACCAAACAACCTAACCTAACCTAGTATTCATGTAGTACTAGGCTAGGTTAGGTTAGGTTAATGTTTTAAAGATGATTTATGCTGTAGTCGGTACGCCCACTACTCCTTATCTTACCAAAATCTGTTCTATCAGAAGTTAAGGAATGCTAGAATACTCGGCCCACGGGACAGCTCGGCCCAGTAAAAACGAGACAGCTCGGGCCCCGTGTTAATTACGAGACAACTCTTAATTAACCTAACCTAACCTACACATTATGAATCGAGAGAACTAGCCTATGACATAATTATACAATAAACAAACATTTCGCCCACATTACACACACGCCATAAACGGAAGGCCATGTACGCAGCACCAAATCCTGTCCTCTGCGCATGCGTGAGATTCTTAGGCCCCTTGGCACAATTTTTTTTCCCTTTATACTCTTATATTATCTTAACCTAACTTAAATTAAATTAACCTAACAGTTGAGCCTAAATAACATAATAAAATATTAGGGAAAAGGCCGCGCATACGCAGAGGACAGGATTTTGGTGCTGCATACATGGCCTCACCCATAAACCCTCCACATAGCTCTCCCCATCCTAATCCTGACTGGTCTCGTCAAATTGCCCCATAGCAAAACATGGGGACGAGCTGCCTCAAATAATGGGCAGAGTTGTCTCGCCGTCGTGGCAGAGTTGTCCCATGGGCAGAGTCGTCCAGTCACCGAAGTTAAGGTATTATTCAAGCAACCTTTCGTGGCGATGCGCACGCTCTGGGTGACGTTCGCTTCTAATTTGACTGCTTTTGGGTTGAGGTCCCCCCCCCCCCATGGACTTACTGTCTTTATCATAATTATATTACCAGCAGGGGACAATTTTTGGAAATAAAGGTCAAATTAGATGGGTAACTGTCGTGGTAGCGAGTATGTGAATATCGCTATGAAAGGTTGCTTGAGTTTTACTGATATTTAGATTGGTGAAGTTAGGTTGGATATTTAAATTTTACGGTACATTTGTCTAAAACATCCAAAATTGCCTATTGAGGGTTGATCCATCTGTGGTTTTACTGCTCATAATTTTCATCCCAAATTGGAATAATAATAATAATAATAATAGTTCTTAAAGCTGGCGCATGCGCCAGCTAAGGATAACCCAATAAGGCCGATTAGGCGTATTTCCATTGGGGTCCTGTACTATTACCCCATCCCCTTGCTCATGAGGGACGGTAACGACTCAGTGCTTGTGAAAAATCTTTAATGCACCGAGCGTGGGCGCGATCCTGGGCCTTCTGGGTGGAAGTCCAAGACGCTAGTCACTACACCAGCGAGCCGCTGGTGGAACTTGTTCCATCCAAATGAAACTACTGTACTGTACTAGGGGCGTTTCGTTCGTGGCCACCCCTTCGGGGATCATGGCTTCAGGCAATAGATATATCACTTATAAGCTCATCGGTGGTCTAGTCGGTTTGGTATTGGACTGCTAAGCTATGGCCTTGGTTCGAAGCCTGGACTGGTCATACGTTAATTTTTTTAATTTGATTAGGCCTACCATGACCTGTACAAAACACTGTCCATCCTTGGGTGGGTCAATAATGATGGCCCTCACCCCTTAATTTAGAGAGAAAATGGTTATAATAATAATAATAATAGTTCTTAAAGCTAGCGCATGCTAAGCCAGCTAAGGATAGCCCAATAAGGCCGATTAGGCGTATTTCCATTGGGGTCCTGTACTACTACCCCATCCCCTTGCTCATGAGGGATGATAACGACTCAGTGCTTGTGAAAAATCTTTATTGCGCCGAGCGTGGGCGCGATCCCGGGCCTTCTGGGTGGAAGTCCGAGACGCTAGTCACAACTTACTTGAAGTCGTCTAGAGGTCCCGTCCTCACAGTCGTGGTCCGCCACCGCTGCGTCCCTTCGAAGGAGGTCCGTCTGGTCCGGTATAGAGTTTGAGGCCGCCCGGCAGTTAGCAGTGTATCCAGACACTGGTGGTTCATCTGGGAGGGTCTTTAGAAACTTGTCTAATAACCCTTTGAACCTGTCTACTGGGCAACCTACTATGTCTCGTACTTCCTTGGGCAGCGAGTTGACATTTTTTGGTCCATTGTGGCCTAGGCTGGACGCAAGGAGGGATCTCACTCGTTCTGGTGCCTGTGTTGGGAGGGATCTCCTCTCACACTTCCTTCCAGTCCGACCATTTTGTTTTTCCTGGAGTTCATTACCAGTTGGATCTGGAACCAGCTTCTCCAGGATTTTCCACACATAAATTGTGCAGTACCTGTCTCGCCTTCTCTGCTGGGAGTACAGCCCTAGCTTCTTGAGCCGGTCCCAGATGAAGGTCCTTCATCCCCCGAATGTTTCTAGTGAAGGACCTCTGGACGGACTCAAGATCTCGTATGTACCCCTTTTTGTGTGGCGACCATAGTTGACTACATTTTTTTTTTTTTTTTTTCTATATTCCAACTTACTTCCTCTCGGGCATAGGCTGAGAGCCTTAACATTCACCGCTTTACAATGAACAGTGAAGCCCGTGAGGTCTTGTTCCAGTCTAGGGAGTGAGACATGTGAAGCACGTAGAGTACAACGTGCACCTGCCACCTTGACTTCACATGAGGCACGGTGCTCACTCATGGCCCGAAACGACCCCATCTCTGAAGCCACCTCGTTCCCGTGCTTCACTGTCTCACCCCCTACACTCGGACTCTCACACTTACACACACACAACGCCACCTGTTGAGCAGATAACTCACCAGGCATTGCACCCCTATAGCATATTTTGAATATGGGAATATTCATACAGTGCCATTTAATCAGGGAACAATGAGGGTATTTTATTGACGTTTCGGTGGGCTTGTGGTAATGCACTGATACTAGGTACAGCACAAATTCCTTCCCAATAATATCTTCCCATTGATACATCGGGATTTGAACCCGGGACCTTTGGATTACCAGGCCAGTGGCAAGACCACTCCACCACACCTCCCCTAGTAGTCAAGGAAGGGTTGTACCATAGACCTCCAGAGAGTTAGCATTGTTTCTTGTTCCCTGGAGCAAATTAATTTATGTATGTTCTTAAAGCAGATTATATGTTTTTCAAATGATAAAACGGTGCAGGTTTTGGCATTTTTTAAGAATATATGCATCAAAGCCTATATATAATATACTGTATTGCTAAATAATATATGCATCAAAGCCTATATATAATATACTGTATTGCTAAATAATGGCCACAATTTGCCCCAAAACACCACAAATTGAATAACAAAAGGGAAAGTGGTGATGGATTGGTAATGTATGTATGTATTATTCTCAGGCACATACCCATGATACCCCATTGCGGGGGGTGGCCGACACGAGATCGAGTCCGAACAGAAACCACATTTAAAATTAATATTCTCAGGGTCCCGGACCACTTTCGCGTTCTCTCGCCCATTTATCTGTCTCGTCGAGTAGGAGAAATAAACTGGAAAATTATACAAAGGGAGAAGGATTCTTAGCCCCATGACCCCCAGAAGGAAAAGTAGGACAGTGAAAGAGACAGACAGAAACAGCTATGGTGACCTGGAATTTGTCACCAAGCTCTTCATGGAGCACATGAAACTCGATAGGGAAGAGTTCAAGATTTCAGACACCTCCAGGCTACACAGGAAAATTCCCGATGAATCCAGCCAGCTGCGAGACTACAAGGTGGAACCAAGACTTCTCAGGGTTAGGTTTGAAGCTGAAGAAATGGTTGGGGTAATAGTTAGGGCCGCACCCTGCCTCGAGTCAACAGACAACCACATCGCCAAGGGAATAAGGATATTTAGGGATAAGACAGAGCGAACGGGAAGAAAGGAAGACTCTGATCAATCTAGCTGTGAAGAGAAACGAGGAGAACAACAGCGAGGAATTCAAGTGGATCGTGGACTACAAGAAAAAGGAGGTGATTAAAGTGCCAAAGGAGAATTCAAGGCAGAAGGCATTTCGCCAACGTAAATACAGGTAAACCAAGCAACAAACACCCACACCAGACCCTGAAGTGCCTATACACCAACCTAGATGGACTTGGTAACAAGACTGCTGAGCTTGAAACACTACTGAACAATGAGAACCCAGGCCTCATCTTCCTAACTGAAACCAAAATTAATCACGAAATGCTAAGCGGTAACTTTTTCAATGTTCATAAATACAGCTTCATAAGAAAGGACAGAGAAATCCAAAATGCTCCTGGGGGAGGCGTCGTAATACTGGTCAGGAAGGAACTTATTATAGATGAGACATCGGTGAGTGACCTTGTCAATCATGAAGCACAAGCGTCTGTCTGGTGTGAGGTAAGGAACAAGGAAGGGAAAAACAGTCTTAGGTACAGTATACAGACCACCTTCCTCCTCAGCAGAGAACAATGATAAAATATGTGACCTCATTAAACAGTGAGACCAGCAACAAACGTGCACAAATTCTAGTGTGTGGCGACTTTAATTATGGTAACATCACCTGGGAAGACAATATGGTGGTAAACGGTACTCAAGGACATAGACAAGCCGACAATTTCCTGGAATCCGTAAATGACAACTTTTGGACCCAGAACATCAAGGAATGGACCCACCTATGGGAGACGAACAACCCATCGAGCGACCTCATCTTCACCAAAACTGACTGTGAAATTGAAAACATGCGTTACCTGCCACCAATAGGACTGAGCAAACATGCCGTTCTTTCTTTTACACTCTCCACTGATACCATATCCAGGGACCAGGAGGGTGTCCCAACAAAACTGAATTACCACATGTTTTTTGTTGTTTTTTCTATATTCCAACTTACTTCCTCTCGGGCATAGGCTGAGAGCCTTAACATTCACCGCTTTACAATGAACAGTGAAGCCTGTGAGGTCTTGTTCCAGTCTAGGGAGTGAGACATGTGAAGCACGTAGAGTACAACGAGCACCTGCCATCTTGCCTTCACATGAGGCACGGTGCTCACTCATGGCCCGAAATGACCCCATCTCTGAAGCCACCTCCTTCCCATGCTTCACTGTCTCCCCCTACACTCGGACTCTCACACTTACACACACACAACGCCACCTGTTGAGCAGATAACTCACCAGGCATTGCACCCCTATAGCATATTTTGAATATGGGAATATTCATACAGTGCTATTTAATCAGGGAACAATGAGGGTATTTTATTGACGTTTCGGTGGGCTTGTGGTAATGCACTGATACTAGGTACAGCACAAATTCCATCACAAGGAAAGGATGAAAGCACTGTTCATAGAAGTGAACTGGGAGAACCTCTTCAATGGGAAAACAGCAAGTGAGAAGTGAAACATATTTCGGGAAAATTACGACAAAATTGTGAAGGAATGCGTGCCAGTCTAGGAACAAGCAAATTTCGCATGCACCCAAGTGGATGACTAGACGACTGCAGATGATAATAAAAAGGAAGAAAGAAGCATGGGGAAGGTACAGGGCCAGAAAGAGTGATATGAGGCGCGAACAATACAACACAGAAAGAAACACAGTAACCAGGGAAGTGAGGGCTGCCAAGCATGACTATGAGAGGAAAGTTGCTCTGGACTCAACATCCAACGCCAAACACTTTTGGGCCTATGTCAGATCTAGAACGACTGCCAAGGAAAAAATCACCAAGGTAAAGACCACAAATGGAGACCTAACTGAAGACTACAAAGAAATCGCTACTGAAATGAACAAAGCATTCAACGGAGTATTTGTGCAGGAGGATACACACGGAGCAACACCAGTGCCGGACACAATATTCCAGGGACCCAAACTACAGGACATCATAATAACCAGGGAAGCTGTTAGGAAACGACTACAAGAACTCAACGCCACTAAAGCACCAGGGCCAGATAGAGTGTCTCCGGTGATTCTCAAAGAATGTTCAGATATTTTGTGCGACCCACTCCAGGATATCTTCAGCACATCCATTGCGACGGGCGATGTTCCAAGCGACTGGAGAAGGGCTAACATGTCACCCATTCTGAAAAAAGGCAGCAAGACCGAACTACAGGCCAATATCGCTAACATCTATAGTGTCCAAAGTCCTGGAGGGTATCTTACGACAAGTCATCGTGGGACACCTTGCTGAGAACAATCTCATCAGCGACGCACAACACAGATTTAGGAGCAACAGGAGCTGCCTCACAAACATGTTGTGCTACATCGACGACCTAGTAAATAATATTGATAGTGGTAACTGTGTGGACATAAACTATCTGGACTGTGAAAAGGCCTTCGATCGGGTTCCCCACCAGAGACTTCACACGATACTGGAGGCAATGGGAATAGGTGGAAATATCCTGAAGTGGATCAAGGCATTCCTTTCAGATAGGTTCCATAGGGTTACCATAAGGAACTCCCCGTCGGATTGGCTGCCGGTGATGAGTGGAGTTCCTCAAGGATCAGTGCTGGGCCCAATTCTCATCTTGATTTATATTAATGACCTTGTTACCAACCTCGAATCAGTAACTAGTCTTTTTGCAGACGACGCGAAGATATACAAAACCATCAGGACAGATGCAGACGTCGAGACCCTTCGGAGAGACATGGAGAGATTGAACGAGTGGAACAGGAAATGGCTCCTAACATTTAATGCAGACAAATGCAAGACTATTCACATTGGGGATAATAACCCGAAAGAGGACTACCAGCTACGCGGGACAACACTCCAGAAATCTTCAAATGAAAAAGACTTTGGCATTATTATATCCTCAGCACATGTCGCTAAAATCGCTGCACAAGCAAATAGTCGTTTGGGCATAATTAAGAGGAACTTCTCCATATTGGACAAAGAAATCCTTGTACCACTCTATGTGTCACTGGTGCGCCCGATCCTCGATTTTGGTGTCCAATGTTGGTCACCCTACCTAATCAAGGACATACAGACTATTGAGAGGGTGCAGCGAAGAGCAACCAAGATGGTCCCAACCTAGAAGAATTACCCTACGAAGAAAGGTGTAAGGATCTTGGCCTCCAGACACTAAGGGACCGCAGAAAACGAGGGGACATGATAGAAACATACAAACTTCTACATGGCTATGAGGACATACCATACACCAGGTTTTTCCAGAAAAATAACAACCACCTACGGGGCCACTCGACTCGCTGAAACTCTCCAAACCAGACCACTGGAGAACGACACTGAAGGGGAATTGGTTCTCTATCAGAGTCATCGACGAGTGGAACGCACTCCCAGAGAGTGTGGTTACAGCGCCAACGATTGCCAAACATAATAACATAATGACATGAGAGGCACTCAATTCCTGGCAGCAGCCTCCACAAACCAAGACCACCCACTAAACTACATGGCAACACACCCACAGACACCAAGAAATATCAAAACAACACCCAGCACACGGTATCACACACAATTATTGTCCTCTCTCCCTCCCTGCCCACCCCGAACCAACTTCCAGAAGCACATCCATACTCATATCTCTCACCGATCCATCCACTCACTCACAGACAACACGCAGCTGCATGCATGACCTCCCGAAATCCATCCTTCCGAATCCTCCCTTCCTCGCGAGGACAGAGTCCACCTGGCCAGGCTGAGATGCGGACACCATCCAGCTCTCCTGAGCTATCAGAAGAGACTGGATGACTCCGTTGTCGACGCCTGCCCGGGATGTAACACAGCACCCCATACCATTAAACACATCATAGAAGACTGCATTTCACACAACCACTTACGCCAAAAACACAATCTACACTCAATGAGAGCTCTGTGGGAAAGCCCGATCGTGGCCATGGCCTTTCTCAGGGACTCGGGGCTGTTCGGCCAGGCAGCTTAGGGAACAACAACAACAACAACAACAACAACAACATAAACAACATAATAACATAACCTAGTTAATATTGGCTGACCAGTCTTGGAGGTGGGGTTCACACAAGAAGCCTGCTTCTTAATTCCCCACTATCATTCAATAGGTAAGGTTGAGTAGAGGATGCCAAACCTCATTACGGATAGGACCAGCCGAATGCTAGACTACTCGGCCCACGGGACAGCTCGGCCCATGGCGAGACAGCTCGGCCCAGTGTTAATTGTGAGACAACTCCGCCTTTCACAACCCTTATTTGCTTCGACAACATAAAAACGATATAGATGGCTATATTGATAATTTTGGAATCACTAAGTCCCTATCTATTTATGTATCTATCTTTTAGTTTCATCAAACAAGTGACAATTCATTAACTTTTATTTCTCGTATTGATAATTTTGGAATCACTATGTCCCTATCTAACCTAACCTAACCTAACCATAGCATAACATGGGGCCGAGCTGTCTCAAATAATGGGCCGAGCTGTCTCGCCGTCTTGGCCAAGTTGTCCAAAAGTGGGCCGAGCTGTCCGAGCCGAGTTGTCCCATGGGCTGAGTCGTCCAGTCACCGGACCAGCCTTTTAGGGGGTGGTTCCCATTTGTGGATTTGTATAAATTTCACAGGATTTGTAAAATGATGTCATTTGTGCAATGTGTAATTCACATTTGCATATTCAAACTGTTTCTTATTTTTCCATAATATTTAAATATTGCAACCCATTCCTCCCTGTGTCAATGTTAAAACCAGCATTATTTTATCATTAACCTAACCTAGTATATTAGGTAGCATGTCAAACTTTATAGCTAATTCTTACAGCAGGCGTAAATACAAAATATTTTTCACATTTAGGGATAGGCCATTGCAAGGTTATGGTCTTTGAAAGGGGTGCTGCCACAGAGTGTGAGGTGAGGTTGAACGGTCAGGCTATGGAGAATGTCAGCTCATTTAAGTATTTGGGCAGTGTGTTGAGTAAAGATGGGAGTATGGATGAAGAAGTGCGGGAGAGGGTGCAAGAGGGTTGTAGGAATGCTGAAAGCAGTAACATGAAATAGGGTGGTCAGCATGGCAGTAAAGAAGTCCTTGCATGACGGTGTGATAATCCCACACGGGAGCGAAGCATGGACGTTGGAAAAGAGACTCAAACCAAGAGTGAGAGGGTCTGAAATGAGTTACAACAGTATAGTACTTGAGAAGTGCGTGCGGAGTTACATGGAGGGATAGACAGAATAATGAGTTACAACAGTATAGTACTTGAGAAGTGCGTGCGGAGTTACATGGAGGGATAGACAGAATAATGAGTTACAACAGTATAGTACTTGAGAAGTGCGTGCGGAGTTACATGGAGGGATAGACAGAATAATGAGGAAGTACGAGAGAGGTGCGGTGTGGTTGTAGATGTGCTGGAAAGTGTGAAAAGGAACCCCTTGATATGGTTCGGCCATGTGGAACGTATGGGAAGCGAGAGAATGACTAAGAGAGTGAGGTAGAAGGATGGAGTTAAGAAGTATATGAGCAAAGGTGGTGCTGGATGGGAGGAGAGGCGTCGACTGACTGGGGGCGTTTCGTTTGTGGCTAACCCTTCGGGGATCACGGCATCCGGCAATAGATAGATGGATAGATAGGCCATTGCCAAGGAAATATATTAACTTTTATATAAGAGCGTAGTGGAAATAGTGTTTAATTTTTTTTTTTTTTTATATATACCGGTATATATATATATATATATATATATATATATATATATATATATATATATATATATATATATATATATATATATATATATGCCTATACAGTATACCGGTATACTGTTCATGTATAGGCTACAGTATTGAGATGACAGCCGGCCAAGATACCCACCCAGGCGTCAGTCAGCCTGATGTGGCACAATGGCCGGTAGAATAAAGTTGCTCTCTGATGACCGTACTGCCTTCAGACCCTCAGTACGGACAGATACGGGGCAGACAAACCAATACAGGTACTGTATTATGTACAATTGTGAGCCTTCATAGGGATAGGCCTACATCCATTTGATCTGTATCGAACACCTGAGACAATTCTATGCTTTACTATATCCCATACTTCTTATTGTGGCATTAAATCATTATGGATAAGACTTGTCAGCTTTGGTAGGCAACCCATCTAGATAAGACACCCTTATAAAGATCCGAGTGGATGGGACTCGCCAACCTTGGTCAGCAACTTGTCTAGGGGAGTAAATCTTAAGCAAAATACCAAAGGGCTACGCGCTCATAGGTGCCACTTGCAGGTGACGAACTCTACAGTAGATATAATAGAGATGATAAATCCTCACTAATGGTTCTTTATGAATTATTTGCTGTAAATGGAAGTCCATAATGTTATGTGTTTTCTTGTACAAATTTTGGTTAATTTTTGTGCATGCCTATATTACAAGAATGTATGAGGGGTGCACTAATCCCGATTAATTTGGTAAAATGAACGTAGTTGCTGCTGATTCAAAGAATCAATAATCTGAGTGATTACCACTGACTGCAACGGTCCTGAGTGATTGGTATGAGGAACTGCCAACCTTGCTGAGTTGGCAAGAGTAACCTATCCCTCATTTTTGTTGCTTTATACTGTTTAACGATTCTGACCTTCATAAATTTACAGTAATTATATTGATAATTAATCTATATATTGCTAGATGCCTTGATCACGAATTGCTCCACGATACTTTTTAATTTTGTTAGCTGGTGCTCCTCCTCCCACCCAACACCCACTTTCACTCACATACCGGTACTGTACCTTCAACAGCATCCTTCATCTCATTCTCATACTCTAGTCATTCACTCTCCATAGTCCATACACTCCACAATACTCTCTCACTTGATTTATGTCTCTCCAATACTGATAATTAATGCTGAGCTTATTTTCTCTATATAGTTGTGCAGTTGGCTAGCCTATGAGAAAACTTGGCGTAGAGGAGTGGCTGGTGCGTGTGATAATGAAGATGTACGAGGACTCACGAACGGCAGTGAGGTTGAAAGGTGTACTGACTCCTGAGTGAGGAGTTTACAGTTTGCGTCGTAGTCTACCAGGGCTCTGTGTTAGGCCCTCTACTCTTTGTTATGATTCTGGAGACACTATCTGGTGATTTCAGAATTGGGCTCCCCTGGGAACTGCTATACGCAGATGACCTAGTACTTATCACAGATAGTGTGCGGGATGCCAAGGCCAAGTTCAGAAGATAGAGAGAGGGCATGGCAAGTAAAGGGTTAAGAGTAAACATAAATAAAACCAAGGTTTTACACAGTAGTTTGGGGCTGGGAAAGGTCGAAAAAAGTGGTGCATACCCATGCGCAGTATGCAGAAAAAGGGTGGGCGCGAACTCAATACAGTGTAGCGTCTGCCACAGCTGGGTGTATCACAGGAATAAGTCCGAAATTGAGAATTTTGTATGCATAGTATGCAAAGGCGAACTTGTATTCAATGACCGGCTCGAGAGTATTAACTTTGGCAATGAGGCACTGGAAATGGTGGACAAGTTTTGCTACTTGGGTGATACCATCTCTGCCGGTGGTGGGGCTGAGGCCACCAGTCCACCACTATCGCCATGATGCGGCTGGGGAAAGTTTAGCGAACTTTTGTCACTACTCACCATGAAAAGACTCCCTCTCCCCTTGAAGGGAAAGGTATACACTTCATGCGTTTGACGCGCAATGACATGTGCTTCAGAAACGTGGCCTTTCAAAGTGGATGATATCAACAAAATGGAACGCAGTTAGATGAGAATGAGGAGATGGATGTGTGGTGCCAAACTGCAAGATAGGATATCAAGTGTGGAGCTAAGGAGAAGGTTAGGTATCAAGAGGATCAGTGATGAGATGCATACTATTTTATAGCAGTCCATGAATGTGGAGGGAGCTGCACCAAGGGGCGGACCAATACAGACGTGGGATCGGACTTAGCGGGCTGATTTAAAAAAAAAAAAATGACAAGTGAGGCAGCTCTTGACAGAGTTTGCCTGGAATGCTGCCATTAGGACGCGAGACCGGAACCACATTTTGTGTAGAGCAGTCGGGTCTTTAAATTTGTGTATGTATGTAAATTAATAGTGTTCACCACTCCAAGTACTATAGCCTTAAACAATCCAATACAGTATTGCCATCAACATGCCTATGGACAACACTGCTATTTTGAATTGTGACTGTTGACTGTGCATTTATAGCACCGATTGTCAGATCAGTATGAAACAAATCACCGCGATTGTCAGATCAGTATGAAACAAATCACTGATCGCATAAATTGATGCACCCAAATTTATTGTACCAATCAATTTATTATAACTTGGCCCTGACCTCAGTTGTGGTGCTCCACTGCTGCGGCTGTCTTATATATCTTCTCAGATCTACCTATAAGGGTAGGGGTGGGGTTCTTGTTTCCTTCATGTTTATCCTTATTAGTTTTTACATTTTAAGATGTTCGCCCATTCATTTGGCGATTATAAGACCTTTCGTGCCATTTAGGGTTTTATTTTTCCTGTTGAGCGACAGCGAGCCTGCAATTTAGGAGGATTTTTTCTACTGAAAAATGCACAAGTTTAACTCAAAGAGGGGGTCATTGGATTTTTTTTTAAGCTTGATAGAGGTCAAGGAAGGAAACTTACATATAATAATAATTGAATATATATTAAAAACAAAAATCCCATTACAATACTGTAGCTGTCAAATCTTTATGATAAATAAGTTTGAAATCTAGAGAGAGAGAGAGAGATAATAACCCAACATTACTATGGATATAAACAAGTACAGTACAGTAATACACTACACGTTGTAGGCTCTTATAAATAAGTGAGAACTGTCAGGGATTAGTGACAGTAGATTAGTTTACGATCAAGGCTGTCGATGACCTATTGATTTAGACCGTAGCTACCGGTACTTAAGCCAGTGTCGCACAAGCAATTTTTCTGGCAATTTTTTCAGGCAATTGTAGTTTGGCATCTTTTGAGTTAACGTTTTATATTCTTTCAGTTGACGGAAAAGGCGCCCATGTGACACCGGCTTAATACAGTACTGTAATTTATTTTTGTGAATTTGATAGGTTTTTCATTTGAGAACTAGGTACGGTAGTTACCATGGATAGGCCCACCAGTGCCTGGGATACCGTTTATCCTATTTGGTCCATTTCAGCTTTTCGTTTGTGAATGGGGTACGGTAGTTACCAGTGCCTGGGATACCGGTCCTCCTATTTGGACCATTTTAGACTCATGGTAGCTACGGGACACCATAGCGCCAAATTCTGTCTCTGGAATGGATGCTTTGGTGCATTTGTGATCGTTCCATGTTTGCATGGAAGTTGAAACTGGAAATGTATTTTCACCCCCTATCGATTCTCTCTCTCTCTCTCTCTCTCTCTCTCTCTCTCTCTCTCTCTCTCTCTCTCTCTCTCTCTCTCTCTCTCTCTCTCTCTCTCTCTCTCTCTCTCTCTCTCTCTCTCTCTCTCTCTCTCTCTCTCTCTCTCTCTCTCTCTCTCTCTCTCTCTCTCTCTCTCTCTCTCTCTCTCTCTCTCTCTCTCTCTCTTTTTATTCATTCATTCATTCATTTAGCGAGAGAGAGAGAGAGAGTATATATGTGTGTAGGCTATTTGTGTTGGGAGGAGGGAGAGATGCAGATGGTTAGATGGATAAAGATGGGTAGATAGATAGATATACACCCATTTCACTTCTACAGAAACCTATACAACCTAGTCGAATCTCTATCTTTAGTAATATAAATTTTTAAATTGGTGTTGCTTAGCTACCGCTCTCTGCTTCACCTACAGGCATTTCCCCTATAGCAATATTGACCCATTGATTTGTCGTCCCTCAATTTATTCACTTATCAATTATTGATTTGAATTACTTACTGTATATCATTTGCATCATGTTTGATTCATACAAAATATAAACATTATTAGGCTATACTGATACCACACTTGCATTTTTTCCTTTTAAAATATGTATTCTATTCATTCACTATATACTGTAACTACTGGGAGCTTCTTTATTTACAGCACCATAGGGTATATTATGCTACTGGTATGTAATGCAGTTTTGATCTTCATAACATAACTAATATACAGTATGTTTCACTGTTGAAACTGTAGGATACATTATAATATTCTGAAGTTGTTTGATTTATGCATTGATTTAGTTTAAAGTTAAAAGACTGGTCAAAAAAAAAAAAAACACATATTGTATCATAAAGACTGTACAGGCTCTGTAGTGTATCAGAGTGTGTCTCGGCCTCCAACCCAGAAGACCAGAGTTCAATCCCACACTCAGGTATGAAGGTCATTCGCATACACTGTTAGTTGGTACCATTTCCCTTGAGCAAGGTAATGCGTAATAGTATCTGGTAATAAACTTTGGTCGAGCACTATTGAATCTCGGAGATTGGGCTAGAAAGAAATGGCACTTAATAATTAAAGTAACCTGAACATTATTATTATTATTATTATATCATAAAGGTTTATTGCCATAAGCCCTTAAAACTTTAATAATTGAAAGACCCAAGCTATCCTCCAGTCACAGATTTACCCTTCATAATAACACGCTTCACAGGCAAGAACTTCCACAGCATAAAGAGTACAGGTACCATAATAATTTATGTACTATACTGTACATAAATTCTAGATACCGGTACAGTATTTGTTTTGCGATGTTTTTCTATTATGTTGTGATGTCCCTATTCAGGCTCTGTCTCGAGTACCCCCCCCCCCTAAAAAAAAGGAAAAATGGGGTAAGTGCCAGAGTATATACAGTACATACATACATTAATGGGGTAAGTGCCAGAGTATATACAGTACATACATACATTAATGGGGTAAGTGCCAGAGTATATACAGTACATACATACATTAATGGGGTAAGTGCCAGAGTATATACAGTACATACATTAATGGGGTAAGTGCCAGAGTATATACAGTACATACATACATTAATGGGGTAAGTGCCAGAGTATATACAGTACATACATACATTAATGGGGTAAGTGCCAGAGTATATACAGTACATACATACATTAATGGGGTAAGTGCCAGAGTATATACAGTACATACATACATTAATGGGGTAAGTGCCAGAGTATATACAGTACATACATACATTAATGGGGTAAGTGCCAGAGTATATACAGTACATACATACATTAATTCTGCTGTTGGATATCAAGTTAAAAGGGCTCAAAGTAGGAGTGCAAGAATTCCGCCATTCAGCATTTTTTTTCCATGTAGGTTTATCAAGTAGAACCCCTGCTGGATCCAACTGATTACCATTATCTGATATCTGTGAACATGACAAGTATAATTGACATTTTCCATTACCTGCACAGGCTGCACTATAGGCATTTGCCATGGGGCATAGTCTACTCGGGCTGACACCTATAAATCATGGCATAGGTTTTTAATCTAAATAAAAATAAAGTACAGGTACTGGCAGGGTGGCAAACGAGATACGGTATTTATCCCCCCCCCCCTTTTTTTTTTTTTCTTTTTTCTTTTTTACCGTACTAAATATGAACAATAGACGCCCTTCCTGTGAAGGGGCATGAACATTAGGCATTTGTTACGAATTGCTAGGTCAAGTTGCCCGGGGTTTAAATCTACCAATAACATTTTGACAGCGACCCTTTGATCAGCAGCTGACGCTTTACTGTCACGGCTCGTGACTAAATATACACTTTTAAATTTATGCTTCACAGTTCTTATTGTATCCTTGAAAGTGATACAATGGCCAAACCAATGCAATTTCATGTAGATTTTCCTGTATTCTTTTTCATATTCATTCCAGTCTTTAAACTAAATTGTCCCAGTTTGACAACATGCCCTTTTCTGTGTTGCAGGTCACAGATATGGCAGTCTGCTTGGAACTCATCAGCAAACTGGAGAGAACTCCCGTCACAAAGGAGGTTTTGGAGGTGAGATTGCTATATTTTGTTAAGTAATCTGTACAAATTATCATTACCAAACAACTGTCTTAGAGGAGGTTGTCACGAATAAAATGCATCCAAGCGTCCTTGTCGTTAATTTGAAGGCACCCACCTCATCAACATAAAATCCAATAGACCCTGAGGTTTCTCACTTGTCTTGTAAGGGCAGGGTTTATATTTGTAATATATATACTGTACAGATTTATATACTGTACAGGTATATACAGTATATAGTGGTGGGATCCTGGTCCATTCATCTACCCCTTATGGAGGAAAGTTTATATATATATATACCGGTATACTGTATATATATAAAATATATACAATATATATACAGGTATATATGAAGCCCTCCGAATCATAAGGGGACCAACCGACATTTTTTGAATTTCCGCACCAAGCACGTGGCGCCATAGCCCAACTTCTCCCCTACACACTGGTAGTCGTTTGGTACCCTTAAGACGAAAACTGTAAGAGTGAGAGTCCTGGACGTTAAGGTAACTTTTTCGCCTTTCGGGAACACTCACCAATATCCTGGGAAAAATATAACGTGACACAAGGGGTCCAAACGACACTCAGTTAATCCCTCCATACTCTCACTCTCCCGTACGTAAAAGTACGTTCACTTACCCATACCCTTGTACTTACCTGATAATTATTAACTACTTACCTGCCTTACCTGGAGTATGGAAATTGGAGGCTTGTGGGTGGGAATGATGGAAAATTACGTACACTACCCAATATCAGTGCATTATTATCTTTAAAAGAAAAAACTCTTGGTCAAAGTGCTGGTAATGTTAGATTTTGGCCATTTTGGCCATTCAAAAAAGGGGATAATTTTGGTTTGGGTGTTTTTACTAAAAATATAGACGTGGAACCCCCTATTTTTACATGCTGGGATGAAAGAGTAGTGTTTCAGCTACCTTCAGTACAAATATGAAGAGGGCACCTTACCGGGTTAAAGAGTTACACATATTTTGAACTGCCAAACTTTGACCTTGATTTTCTCAGAAGTAAGAAAATGGTGGTTGTTCCCCTTATGATTCGGAGGGCTTCATATATATATATATATATATATATATATATACCGGTATATATATATTAATATATACAGTATATATACAGGCACTGTATATATATATATATATATATATATATATATATATATATACTGTATTTATTATATATTTGATGACAAATATTATAGCCAGGGCTATGATTCAAACCTCTACAGGCAGGAGGTCTATCACCAATACCACTCTGATGGTTAAAAGGAGAAATCTGGTACTTCTACCAGTGTTTCACCCCAACCACACTCGAGTGGGGGATAGACAGTCTTTTAATCAAAATCCGGCTCCCGTAATGTTTAGGGGAGCCGGATTTCCCCCCTGAGTAGGTCTGGATGCTTGTGGTAAGCATTGAGCGTGGTTACTGGAACACTGCCAAATTACCACAAAAACTATGGGGTGTGTGATAACGTGGGTGAAACGTCTTTGACAGCTCTCTCTGTATTCCCTCCAAGTGGTAGGTGGACAAAGATGCCACGCATCTCTTACTTATAGTGTAGCTAGTCCATGAATATGGTTAAAGTTAGTGTATTTCTTGTTTCCTGGGTGATAGTAGTATCTAGTATAATGCCCTTGTTTTCAGAAATTCATTGAAGGCGTACTATATTTTAATATTCCTTTTCTTCTCTTTTTTCAGTCCACCCGACTAGGGCGATATATTAATAATATAAGGCGTCGAAATGCAGACCATCAGGAACTGTACAGACGGTTGAAAGACCTGGTGCGAAAGTGGCGGAGAGAAGTGCTAGCAGATGGAGTCAATGGGGCAGCTGGTGCGGGGCCACCTGGTGGGGCGGGGCCGGGGGGTACAAGCGTAGGTGGAGGGGGAACGGGGGGAGGGGCAGGTAACGGTCACCCCCTCCCCCCTAACTCCCCCTCATCCCTACCGTCCAGTGGCAATACCAGTCCAGGGTTACTGCTCTCTGCTCCTTCGACGCCCTCCACCCTGGTGCAGCGTACCCGGATTTCCTCCCCCACCCTCACCACCGCCCACACCTCCCTCACCGCCGCCCACTCTGCCCGCCCGCTCAAGCCCATGTCTCCTGCCTTACTCCGGAACAAGGGCCTGAGCCCGGGCTTGGCGTCCATCTCTCCAGCCATCACCCCGCCCCTTACAATTCCCTCCCACCCACGTTCCCGCCCACAGTCGCCCGCCGTCAACCCTGGCATGCGGCAGCCACCCAGAGCGGATGCTTCGTCTTACGCACCTAATACTGAAAATGTAGCGAAAACTAATTCAGCCAATAAGAGGCTTAGAAAAGATGATGAGGATACTAGTGATACTCCAGTGGCCAAGCGACCTAGAAATAATGTACCAGTAACTAATGGTTTTGATGAAGACAGTAGAGACAGTTTTTCCAGTGCTATAAGTGGTGACTGTAGATATCCAGGTGATAGTAGTAAATCGAAAAGACCAAGTAATAAGCACACACACTCCAAAAGAAAACTTATTCCTCCCGATTCAATTGGTGCTGGTATGTCAGACCAACTTCAACAAAAAATGGCTGCTCTTCCAATGTCGACCAAGGCCACCAAAGTTAAAACCACCTCTCAAATTGTGGCTGAACTAGCAGAACGTAAAGGTGACAGCAAACTGGCCGAGAGGGCAACTAAATTAGAGGAGCAGCATGTTAGGGAGCTGTCAAGTCCAGCAGCAACTTTGGGCATGGGTAGAACGGTAGACAGTGCAGTAGTGACACGGAACAAAATGGACCATTTGCAGCGTTTTCTCAGATCTCAGCCGAGTCCAGCCTCGGATGATTTGTCTGTGGTAGATGACGACGATAGAGGCTCCATGTCAACTGAAACAGAGGCTCGTGAGACTGCGAGTGTTCCACCTTCCCCTGCACTCCCAGTTATCATACCTAACCCAATCCCCTGCACGCCAAGCAATTTGGATTTATTAGGGGTTATGTCCTATGAAACCGCTGAAGAGATTCTGGCCCGACTTCCTCCTATAGATGCCTCTACTATAGTATGGGAGGATGAGGAAGATCAAGCACAAGAACAGGAGGAGAGATCTGGGAGTCCTGATGGAAGTGGATCAGAGGGTAGTGACAGTGAAGACGAGATAGACAAACTGGCGCGAATGTCAAATAAGGTGCCTCCAGAAAAGGTTGAACTGTTGCATTCTAGTAATCTGGATTGTCAGAATGGAAATTTTGGCACGGATGGAAAGTTTCGCGAATGGCATGAAGTTATAGTAAAAAAAGGCTACCAAGATGATCCCTTGGTGGTGTTGCCTTATGTGATAACTGACTTTTGAAACACAAATTGTTTACAAGGAAGTGTGGTGGCAGGAGGCAGTTTGAGAGGCTACCTTAAACTTTTAATCAGACGACTTGTTTACTTTATTAATGCTACTGCCAGATTAATTTACTCGGCTTTGGAAGGAGTTAAAGATTATCTTGTTTAACACCATACCATATCTCTGACAGGTACTTCCGAAGTTGAATATAATCGTCTGGAGGTAGGTAGAATAAAGCAAAATAAGGCATCATCTGATAAATGGGGTTAAATAAAAAGGGTTTGTCATTCAGTTGCATATTTTCTCAAACCATGTTAGTCTATTCTTGTTAGTCTGTTTGTATTTTCTGTGTGTGATATTCATTTATGTTTTCCTTGCATAAGTCTTGAAAGTGTATCTATATGTACATTGATATATAGTTAAATAATGGCAATGTTAATAATGCTAACCTTGCTTTAGTTGCTTCAAATTTTTTTTTGAAGACAACCTGAAAATATACAAGAAGTTTTAGGATTAAGTCTATACAGTGCCTAAAAGAATGTGAGTTTAGAGTTTTAGTTTCTGTAGGGATAGTCATGCAACCAGTCAACAAAAATAATAGAATGCATGTCGATACGTTATCCCTTCAACACTAAAATCTATAACTCACTTATTTCTATTCACCTATTATGAAGTCAATACAGTTGCCTTCGGAAACTTTTCCATATCCAAGGTGAGGATGATATATTTGTTAATTTGACATTAACCCCTTCTGTACCAGTGACGTCTTTTTAATTTGATTCTAGCTATATTTAGAGGATTTTATGCAGTTGAAGAAGGATCTGTGGTAGTAAAAATGGTTAAATGAGATAGTTCGAAGCCTGGTAATTGCTGGAGGCCCTTTTTAAACTGAATAAAACTGTTTAATAGTAGCCAGAATAAAGTTAAAAGAGACGTCGCCGGTACAGAAGGGGTTAAAGACAGTAACTTGAACATGGCATTTTGCACAGTGGCCAAGTTTACGACGGATAATTGAAATGGGGTAGAATAGTCATGTGTGAACCCTCGATTCTATTGGTCACTGAATTAGTCCACTACCGTGATAATTAATGTACTAGATATTCTTATTCAAATAGTATATACTGGTAATGACATTTTGTTCTAGATCTACATTAGCTAGGCTATTCTGTATCAAGGGGTTGTTTTCCTTCATACTCTTGCAATCATTAGATGCTCCTTTTCATACAATTTGTGTTATCTTGATTTATCAACTTCTAAATTGCTTTCAAATATTGCTTCATTCCCCAATTATTAAAGTTGTTGTTGTTGTTGTTGTTGTTCCCTAAGCTGCCTGGCCGAACAGCCCCAAGGCCCTGAGCAAGGCCAAGGCCATAACCGAGCACCCCAATTATTAAAGTTATGCTTTCTGTTACCAATTTAAAATTGATTCTGCTTTGTAATCTGTGATAATGGCTGCATAGTTATTTTACTTTAACTTAATGCAGAGTTACTTTAAATTAATGTGGATCAGTTTGATTTAGACAATAGTGTAGTTTACTGGGATTTATATTATAAAGGTGGGTTCTGTTACTTACATTAAGGGAGCCTACCTCGCTTTTTTTCTCTTTCTCTCCCGCTCTCATTGGCTTGTTTGTATCCATTCGGCCCCATTCATCCTACTGTTTTAAGATATTTACCCCCATCCAGCTGTCAATATTTTCCTGGCGAGCGGTAGCGAGCCAGCATATACATATTTTTGTTTTGACAGCAAGCTAAATTTGTACATTTTTCGATAGAAAATTTCTCCGTACAATGCTGGCTCGCTATCGCTCGCCAGGAAGAAATCGACACCTGGATGGGCATAAAAGTCTTAAAACAGTTGGCTGAATGGTGCCGAATGGATACAAGCCAGGAAAAGAGAGAAAAGGAGAAAAAGATAAAAAAAAAAGCCGGTGACCCCCTTAACATTTTATGGGTCATCCTTACATCAGACTCCATTATTTTCAAGTGTGGGCAGGCTTAGAGTCCCATTAGATTCGAGGATTCACATCTACTCCACAAGTGCTGTGAGCTAACATCTTAAGGGGAGACGAGTCGCTTTTCTAGACCACCTTCTCCCTCATCTTTAGACCCATTAGTTTGGCGATTTTATGAACTTTGGCCCCATTTCTGTCAATTAGGTCTCTATTTTTTCCTGGCGAGCGATAGCGAGCCTGTAATTTAAGTGGCATTGGCCTTCGGCCAGGACATTTTTCTACCAAAAAATGTTCAAATTTATCTTGAAAGGGGGTCTAGGGGGCTTCATTTTAAGCTTGATGGAGGTCTAGCGAGGAAACTAGAAAAATAATAAATAAATAACAAAATTGGCAAAAAGTGAAGGATCTCCCCTTAAAAGAAAATGTGTTTTTTATAACTTTTTGATAACCAGCCCAGCAGCTACCGGTATATATTACATACTGTATATGCACCAGTAATTTAAGACAAAAGTTGAAAGATGTTGACAGTAAGTAAAACATTCATACTGTATTTTGGGTATATGAAATCTGGCTGGTTGTCGCGCTTCTGTGATGGATCCGTGGTTTGAAAAAAAGATATAATGATGTGAAAGGAAATGATACTTTGTGCTCATGTGTATTGTCATTTCATGCCAAAGAATCAACATTGATGATCTGTAAACAGAAACATTGGGTTTCTGTATAAGGGTAATCCTCAATTCCTCCATGACTAAGTTAGTTGCATTCCTCTACTGTGAATGGCAAAGGAACATTCTTTTGTTTTTGTTTTTAATCAGCTTTCCCATATGACCAGCTGCTGCCTTAAGACTTTACTTGGACTTTGCAATTTACAATGAGAGATGATGGTGGGCTGTTTAGTTACCGGATATTGACCCCTTCAGTTTACGATGACGTATAATTGACTAATGGTCGCCAGAAAATAATTAAAGGTGTGGCAACGTATGCTGAAGGGGTTAGGATACACAGAGTTTTCCCGAGGCCATAATCTATTATATAATGGTACTGGTTTTTTATATGTCTGGAATCCTTAAAACTTGGTAATCACATAAGTACATTAGTGTGTGTACGTGCATTATTCCTGTTTAGTATGTAAAGCAGTGTGTTCTGTTGTAAGTGATAGTCCCTCAATCACAGATTACAGTACAGTATAAGAGTCCTCGTATATAACATATACAAACACATTTAATACACTATGCTGTTATTGTGCATTAACTGATAATATGTCGCATTACTTTATTCTATTCATTACGATGAGTCTACAAATTGTGACCCTTACCTCGTGTAGCTCAGGAGGGATGGAGCAAACTAGCTGTAAAATGCCACACATATGTGACTTCACAATTTGTAGAAATACTATAGTCTATTCGCTGTAGCTAGGCAAGATATAACCTCTAACCTCTGTAACTCAATAACGACTGGAGTAATCGAGCTAATATTTCTACCATTTGGGAAGAGTCGGCCGAGGAATAAATGTGGAAATATACAGCCAATTTGCTCTAGACCTTTTTGAGTTACAGAGGATAGAGTTCACGATTTCTCGCCTACTTACAGCGAATAGACTATAGCTCGATTGCTCAAGTCCTTTTTGAGTTAGGAGAGGTGGGGATCAATATTTCAAGACTGGTCATAATGGACTATAGCTGCATAAAGAAAATTACAATGAATAACAAGCCCATACTATGCAAGAACTGTGACCATTCATTTATTAAATCTACCGTTTTATCTTACTAATTTTGTCCACCATCCTTTTCTCTGTGTGTTCACTTATTTTGGTGACTAAAGTACCAAGCCTAGATACTGTTACTTGATTTGGTATTGTATTTTAAACTAATAAGCATTCAAGATGAAAGTTTTGCTTGTGTATTCTATGCTTTATCGTTTATTATGTGTTCTGTCTTTCAATTACTTAGAAAAGAAAGATTATAAGTATCTATTCACTATGCCATAATTGTCTGATGCCATTAAAAAGCATATGGTGCACTGGAAAAATTTAGTTTTATGGGTTAGTTTATACTCTTACTTTGCTAAAGGACAAATTTAATCATACTTAACCAAAGCATTGATGAAAAACAGTAATTGGTTGTCTTGTGTAATTGTACTACTGTGGTCAATACTAAGTTTGACTAGTACTAAAATCTAGTGATCAAGGTAAGAATGCAAGTGTCCATTACCACAACAAGTTAAATATTATAATGTTATTGGATGTTTTGTAATTTATAGTTTTGTTTAAAAATACTATGGATTCATTCCTAGGAGAATACAAGAGAAGTCCAATAAATTTACAAACACTGATTATAATTCTCTATGTCCAAACCATTTATGCTTTGTGGTACAGTCAAAACCAATAGTTTGCTGTCACCAAAGCATTGATGTTTATTTTGCAAGTTTTGTATGTATGTACTGTATGTATATACTCAGGCACATACCCCATAGCTGGGGGTGGCTGACTCGAGACCGAACCAGAACAGGGACAACACAAAACAAATAAAAACAATACAAATACAAATTCACACACATCTAGGTTGCCCAGGTTCCAGTCTCAGAAGGCAGACACGCAGCTCCCCAAGCCAGGCGCCTGACTGACTATTTTTAAGTACAATTGGCGCCCGACCCCCTCTCCCAAATGACCGCGTTATCACTCATCTATTCACAAGCATTCTCCATTCATTCTTATTTATTACCACTTCTCTTGCCTGATCTATAGTCATTTCTCTATCTTCCAAATCTTGTACTGTATTACACAATCTCTCCATCTCGATGGAGGTTTTCCTACCCCTCTACCTCCCCTTGCATCTGACTCACATATTCTCTTTGTAAGCCTTTCATCTTCCATTCACTCAAAATGTCCATACCAGAACAGCTCCATTCTGGCCGACAAGGGTTCCTGCTGTTCCACTCGCCTATGTATCTCTTCTTTCCTCAATCTGTCTCTACACATACTCCTCAAGTAGTTCATCTCCATCACATCCAACTTTCTTCTCTTGTGCCTTCTAAGCCTATTTCTCAGCCCCATACATCACTGTTGGTACTACTATCCCTGGATACATTGTACTTCTAGCTTTCATTCAGAGATTTCTCACCTTCCACATACTTCCCATTGCTCCGAAAACTTTCCTTCCTTCACATAATCTCGATCTTACCTCCATTTGCACACCTGCGTCCCTGCTTATCACTCCTCCCAGATATCTAAAACACTCCAGTTGTTTCAGTGATTTCCCATCCAGCCGTACACTTACATGAATCCTATGAGCACACCATTACACACCACCACTTTACTTTTATTGACATTCATCCTCAGCTTCCTCTTCCCACATACCACACCAAACTCCTTGACTACTCGCTGCAGCTTCTCTTCAGAATCCGCCACCAATTCTGTGTAGTCAGCAAACCGCAATTGATTTAACTCCCAATCTCCACCATTCTTTTTTACTTGTACAACAAGTGACTGGGAGGCTCTCCGGCAGTACTTCTTTGATTTCCCATGGAATGATTTCTGCTTCCGTGGCCGGGGACCCTCGGAGAGTGCTGAACGCATTACCGAGGTAATCCTATCGGGCATGGAAGCATACATTCCATTCTCTTTCGCTCAGACTAATGCTAAAAAATCTTGGTTTACTCACGCCTGTTCTACTGCTGTCCGCAATAAGGAGGAAGCATTCAAACGGTACCGACGCCTTAAAACTCAAGACTCTCATTCTTCTTATGTTTCTGCCCGGAATCAAGCCAAATCTGTTCTTCGACTTGCCAAACACTCTTTCATCAATAATAAATGCACTGAATTATCCAACTCTAGCTCTTCCCAAGCTTTCTGGCATCTAGCCAAAAACCTCTCCAACAATTTCTCTTCCTCGTCTTTCCCTCCCCTTTCCCACTCTGATGGCACTACCATCACTTCTTCCTCTGACAAAGCTAAACTCTTCGCGCAAACTTTTGCTAGAAACTCCACCTTGGATGATTCCGGTGCTATTCTTCCCTCTCCGCCCTCCTCTCTCTTACTTATGCCTAATATCCTAATCTCTTCTAAAGATGTACTTTCTACCCTCTCTGGGCTTAACACTAATAAGGCGTACGGTCCGGACGGTGTTCCTCCTGTTGTTCTCAAAAACTGTGCTTCCGTGCCGACTCCCTGCCTAGGTAAACTCTTTCGTCTCTGTCTATCCTCTAACGTCTTCCCTTCATGCTGGAAGTTTGCTCACATTCAACCTGTCCCAAAGAAGGGTGACCGCTCTCAACCCTCCAACTATCGTCCAATTGCTCTCATCTTTTGTCTTTCTAAAGTTTTTGAAACTATTCTTGCTTCCAAATTTCTTAAGCATTTCTTCTCATAATCTGCTCTCAGATCGCCAGTATGGCTTCCTTAAGGGTCGCTCTACTGGTGATCTTCTTTCATATCTTACTAACTCTTGGTCATCCTCCTTTCGGGACTTCGGTGAGACTTTTTCTATTGCACTAGACATATCGAAAGCCTTCGATAGAGTCTGGCATAAATCTTTAATTTCTAAACTACCCTCCTTCGGTTTCTATCCCTCCATCTGTGCCTTTGTCTCTAATTTCCTTTCCGGCCGTTCCATAGCTGCGGTTGTGGACGGCCATAGTTCACTTCCTCACCCTATAAACTCCGGTGTTCCTCAGGGCTCTGTCCTATCTCCTATTCTCTTTCTAATTTTTATAAATGATCTCCTTAACTGTACCTTAATTCCCATTCATTCATACGCAGACGACTCAACCTTACACTACTCCACTAGTTTTTCAGAACGCCCCAGCCAGCAATTCCTCAACGATAAACGTAATGAAGCCATAGAACTCTTAAATTCTGATCTAAATACTATTTCCAATTGGGGCAGAGAAAACCTTGTTAACTTTAATGCCTCCAAAACCCAATTTCTCCATCTATCTACCCGTCGGGATCGCCCAGCGGACTATCCCTTATTCTTCAACAATACAAAAATCAACCCTTCATCTTCTCTCAATATTCTTGGTGTCTCTTTTTCTTCTGCTCTCATTTGGAAGGACCATATTACCAGTCTTGCTAAGGCAGCCTCCCAGAAGCTGGGTGTGCTCAACCGCCTTAGGGGGTTCTTTTCCCCAGCACAGCTTCTTGCTCTGTACAGGGGCATAGTGCGCCCTTGTATTGAGTATTGTTCACATGTGTGGGGAGGTTCCTCTCACACCGCTCTCCTAGACAAAGTTGAAAGGAAGGCCTTTCGTATCATTAACTCCCGTCCACTCACCAACTCTCTGCAATCTCTCTCTCTCCGCCGCAATGTTGCATCTCTCTCGCTATTCTATCGCTACTATAATAATCAGTGTTCCTCAGAGCTATCCCAGTGCATACCACCTCCTTTACGTAGGGCACGTGGTACCCGTCTTGCAACTCAATCCCACCCCTACTCTCTGCAACTCTCCAACCCAAGAGTGAAATGTTACTCTCAAACTTTCTTCTACTCAACAGCTGAGCTCTGGAACTCTCCCAGAATCAGTCTTTCCCTCTTCCTATGACTTAAATTGCTTCAAACTCCGTGTGTCCAGGCATTTTGGCTCGAACGTCCCTTGATTTTGGCCCTGTCACTCTTTCAACTATGGGGGAGGCACTCGCTATAGGCAGTAATGCCTTTTGCCTCCCTCAATCACATAGAAAAAAAAAAAAAACAAAAAAACGCATTTCCACTAATTATAAAAGACAACTTAACCCGTACAGCCCCAGCGACGCGTCGGCGATGTATGTAACGCACAGCCGCGTCTGACGCGTCACCCTAATTGCGCCGACCGTAACCTCAGGTGTAACCACTCAAGAGGGCTCAGATTTGTATGGGAACTGTGTACGTATCCCACGCAACCGTGCTGATGGTTGAAAACTCAAAGTCCACGTGCGTGCGCGTGAGCGCGCAATAACCTGGTTTTTTGGGGTAATTGCCTTCAATTTTTTACTCTTGTAAAATACGTTTTCGGGGGCTCTGTAGGACCATTCTTTAAGCTTTTTGAGCGGTTTTTCGTGGTTTTTCCTTCATTCCTAACCCATTCGCTATTGTTTCTGGAATAAAACCATTTTTTGAAAACCGGCCGGGTTCTGGTGAACAAACATTACAAAACTAGCCGGGGCTCCACGGGTTAAAGCAGTCAACTCTGTGTTCATTTTTTTTTTTTTTTTTTTTTTTTAGAAAAAAATACCATGGCTCTATGTCAAGCAGCTGAAAGAGCCGAACTCTGTTTAGTGTGCGTTCACTTGTCTAAATAGTGAGATCAGAATAATGTACTTGATTGCACTTATTTTTAGATCAATCCCATCACACAGATACAGATCTTTAGCTTCTCACCCAATTATGATCATCATCCATTCTCTCCACATGCCCAAACCAACCAAGCCTGCTCGTGTCCACCTCTTCACTGTAACTGCCTCATTAGTTACCATATCATTGGGATAGACCTCGCATAGACCACAGAGTGGTCTAAATAGAGCAGTGAAAGAGGACTTCTGGAACTAATCGGTGTCGTTCCGGGCCTCCGTGAGGAAGTATAACCGTGTTAAGCCCCGTCTACACGATTGAGCAGTGTCCGGCGGGCTGTGCCCCTTCACCGGGCAAAGTCTGTTAAACATGCTTGCGGTGTTGTCCACACGGCAGCCGGGCAGTGATTGGCCAGTCAAAGTCTGCCAGTGGTCAGAGTAGGAGCTCGGCAGGGCTGGGTCAGTGGATCACCATGGTCCCCAACACCAATAATCACAGGACAGTTATATAACCTATATATCCAAGCAGATGCCAATAGGAGGGAGTGTATATCGGCAGAAGCTCGACTGGAGGCAACACCTCATGTTTGTTTCAAATGGATGCAGCTACACTTATTTGCAGTACAGTATACTAAAAGATTATCCAAGCATAGTTTGTCTCGCATTATTCCTGAAACTTGTCGAGCAATATACGAAGTACTCAATCAAGAGTGCTTGCAGGTGAGATTTATAGTGAGATGATCCAACCTAAGTTTACATAAAATTATTAAATAATGCAATTGCGGATGGTATATTTGAAATCGTCTCGTAGTTGCGATTCCAACGGTATATACATATTTTAATTTTGACCAATTTTTAGGCTCAATAGGCCTATTTTAAAGTTAAAAATCTCCATACGCGAGTTATCTATGGATGGATTTTGTTCATTTTTTTACTATAAGTTCACTTTGACACACTGAATCGAATGGCGCAAACATAATTGAAATCGGACTATTAGTTTGGGATTTCGATTTTGAGTTTGCCTTCCTGGAGGGCCCAGGGGACCGTTTTTTGGAATTTTAACAGTCCTCTGTAGCCCAAACTATAAGTCCTAGGGAATTCTACTTGGTGTCATTCGATTTTTCTCGACGAGCTGCTTCTATATATGCTCGTAAGATTGAAATTTCGACCAGCCATTCGGCCAAAATCTAAAATTATTTTTGTCCAAAATCCCTGCGTTTTAGTTTAAGCCCAGGCAAATTTTTGCACTTGGCGGGCGACTTTCGAATTTCGATTTGTCATGGGTATATATGGATTCGTCTTGTCATTAGGATTCCAACGGTGTATGAATTTTTAATTTTGACCAATTTTTAGGCCGATTTTAAAGTTTAAAATAAAACATAAGACGAGTTATCTATGTATGGATTGTGTTCAAATTTATAGTTACCCTCTAATAGTAATAAAAGAAAATGGGTTAGCTTAGGAAATTAAGGAAATTAAAAAAGGAAAATTTTTGCACTTGCCGGGCGACTTTAGAATTTCAAGTTTTCATGGGTATATATGGATTCGTCTCGTCATTGCGATTCCACTGGTATATGATTTTTTGTTATTTTGACAATTTTTTAGGCCCAATAGGCCTATTTAAAAAAAAACACAGACGAGTTATCTATGTATGAATTGTGTTCAAATTTATAGTTACCCTCTAATAGTAATAAAAGAAAATGGGTTAGCTCAATTGAGCGGACGAGTTTTCTATGGACGACGCTTGGCTGATTTTATGGGTAACTTCTTTAGTTTTTATGTTTGATTTTAAAGTTTAAAGAACCCATTGACGAGTTATCTATTTATGGATTTTGTTCAAATTTTAACCATAAGTTCACTTTGACACGTTGAATCGAATGGCGCAAATAGAATTGAAATCGGACAATTAGTTTAGGATTTCGTATTTGACGACCTCCCAGAAGGGCCCAAATGACCAGTTTTTGGACTTTAAAAGTCCTCTGTAGCCCAAACTATAAGTCCTAGGGAATTCTACTTGGTGCCATTCGATTTTTCTCCACGAGCAGCTTCACACATTGTCGTAGATTGCATTTTGGACCAGCCATTCGCCCAGAATCGAAAATATTTTGGTCCAAAATCCCTTAAGCCCAGGAAAAATTTTACACTTGGCGGGCGACTTTCGAATTTCAAGTTTTCATGGGTATATATGGATTCGTCTCGTCATTACAATACCAACGGTATATGATTTTTTAAATGTTGACCAATTTTTAGGCCCAATAGGCCTATTTTAAAGTTTAAAAACCCCATAGACGAGCTATCTATAGATGGATTTTGTTCAAATTTTAACCATAAGTTCACTTTAACACGTTGAATTGAATGGCGCAAACAGAATTGAAATCGGACAATTAGTTTAGGATTTCGTATTTGACGACCTCCCAGAAGGGCCCAAATGACCATTTTTTTTTTATTATTATTATTATTAATTTTTATTTTGCCAATCAAACATACAATATATGTTAATTTTACAATAAAATAATATCATGGCTGCGCCTTTTGAGAACAATCTCTCTTAAAGGCACCTTGAATACAACTCGATGGTTATTTTACATACAGTAAGATTATTAAAACATATAATATTATATAATTATAGCTAATGAGGCACAGCCCCAGCCCCGCAGCCACAGCAAGAAGGGATTCGGAACAGTGGCCAGGTATAATTACCTAGCCACCACCCCGAACCACCCCCCACCCAGACCGCTGTGGGTAGAGCAGACCCCAGCCTTATATACAGTACGGTACCTACATATTGATCAACACCAGAACAGTATCTTAATTTGTTTCCGATATAAAGGTGATTGTAATTTAGGGTTGTGGCAGTTTTATTGTCAAATGTTAAGTAAGATTAATATTTAGACATTAGTGAAGATTTGAGTGATATTTTGAAACTAGGCAGAGTGGGTTTATTTTGTAAGTCAGGAGACAACTGACTTTAAAAGTCCTCTGTAGCCCAAACTATAAGTCCTAGGGAATTCTACTTGGTGCCATTCGATTTTTCTCGACGAGCAGTTTCTATACATTGTCGTGGATTGCATTTTGGACCAGCCATTCGCCCAGAATCGAAAATATTTTGGTCCAAAATCCCTGCGTTTAAGCCCAGGAAAATTTGTGCACTTGGCGGGCGACTTTCGAATTTCAAGTTTTCATGGGTATATATGGATTCGTCTCGTCATTGCGATTCCAACGGTATAAGATTTTTTTTATTTTGACAAATGTTTAGGCCCAATAGGTCTAGTTAAAAAAAAACACACAGACGAGTTATCTATGTATGGATTGTGTTCAAATTTATAGTTACCCTCTAATAGTAATAACAGAAAATGGGTTAGCTCAACTGAGCGGACGAGTTTTCTATGGACGACGCTTGGCTGATTTTATGGGTAACTTCTTTAGTTTTTGTTATATTCGATTTTGAAGTTTAAAAAAAACATTGACGAGCTACCTATAGATGGATCTTGTTCAAATTTTAACCATAAGTTCACTTTGACACGTTGAATCGAATGGCGCAAACAGAATTGAAATCGGACAATTAGTTTAGGATTTCGTATTTGACGACCTCCCAGAAGGGCCCAAATGACCAGTTTTTGGACTTTAAAAGTCCTCTGTAGCCCAAACTATAAGTCCTAGGGAATTCTACTTGGTGCCATTCGATTTTTCTCCACGAGCAGCTTCTATCCATTGTCGTAGATTGCATTTTGGACCAGCCATTCGCCCAGAATCGAAAATATTTTGGTCCAAAATCCCTGCGTTTAACTTAAGCCCAGGAAAAATTTTACACTTGGCGGGCGACTTTCGAATTTCAAGTTTTCATGGGTATATATGGATTCGTCTCGTCATTACAATACCAACGGTATATGATTTTTTAAATTTTGACAAATTTTTAGGCCCAATAGGCCTATTTTAAAGTTTAAAAACCCCATAGACGAGCTATCTATAGATGGATTTTGTTCAAATTTTAACCATCAGTTCACTTTAACACGTTGAATTGAATGGCGCAAACAGAATTGAAATCTGACAATTAGTTTAGGATTTCGTATTTGACGACCTCCCAGAAGGGCCCAAATGACCAGTTTTTGGACATTAAAAGTCCTCTGTAGCCCAAACTATAAGTCCTAGGGAATTCTACTTGGTGCCATTCGATTTTTCTCGACGAGCAGCTTCTATACATTGTCGTAGATTGCATTTTGGACCAGCCATTCGCCCAGAATCGAAAATATTTTGGTCCAAAATCCCTGCGTTAAATTTAAGCCCAGGAAAATGTGTGCACTTGGCGGTCGACTTTCGAATTTCAAGTTTTCATGGGTATATATGGATTCGTCTCGTTATTGCGATTCCAACGGTATATGAATTTTTTTATTTTGACCAATTTTTAGGCCCAATAGGTCTATTTAAAAAAAACACACAGACGAGTTATCTATGTATGGATTGTGTTCAAATTTATAGTTACCCTCTAATAGTAATAACAGAAAATGGGTTAGCTCAACTAAGCGGACGAGTTTTCTATGGACGACGCTTGGCTGATTTTATGGGTAACTTCTTTAGTTTTTGTTATGTTCGATTTTGAAGTTTAAAAAACCCATTGACGAGCTATCTATAGATGGATTTTGTTCAAAATTTTAACCATAAGTTCACTTTGACACGTTGAATCGAATGGCGCAAACAGAATTGAAATCGGACAATTAGTTTAGGATTTCGTATTTGACGACCTCCCAGAAGGGCCCAAATGACCAGTTCTTGGACTTTAAAAGTCCTCTGTAGCCCAAACTATAAGTCCTAGGGAATTATACTTGGTGCCATTCGATTTTTCTCGACGAGCAGCTTCTATACATTGTCGTAGATTGTATTTTGGACCAGCCATTCGCCCAGAATCGAAAATATTTTGGTCCAAAATCCCTGCGTCCACGAAAATGTTTCCACTTGGCAGGCGACTTTCGAATTTCGAGTTTTCATGGGTATATATGGATTCGTCTCGTCATTAGGATTCCAACGGTATATGAATTGTTTAATTTTGACCAATTTTTAGGCCCAATAGGCCTATTTTAAAGTTTAAACACTCCATAGACGAGTTATCTATGGATGGATTTTGTTATTTTTTTTACCATAAGTTCACTTTGACACGCTGAATCGAATGGCGCAAACAGAATTGAAATAGGACAATTAGTTTAGGATTTTGATTTTGAGTTGGCCTTCCTGGAGGGCTCAGGGGACTGTTTTTTGGACTTTAAAAGTCCTCTGTAGCCCAAACTATAAGTCCCAGGGAATTCTACTTGGTGTCGTTCGATTTTTCTCGCCGAGCTGCTTCTATGCATGGCCTTATATTTCATTTTCGCCCAGCCATTCGCCCAGAATCGAAAACATTTGTTAACAAATGCCTGGGTTTAATTAAGCCCAGGAAAATCGATTATTTTGGTCTGATTTTGACTATTCAAGATATGGTATATTTGGAATCGTCTCGTCTTTTTTTTTTTTTTTTTTTAAGATAAATACATTTCATCATACTTATAGGATTAATATTAATAAAATATTCATAATATTGTTAATAATAACTTATCAATATAAATGGGGACGCTCCCCATACTTTATTCTGAAGCTAACATTAAAGTCATACCATCAGTGACATTTAATAAGTGATTTCACACATTACATCCTGTTTACCTTCCACCAATTTTCCTGATTGATACCCATATAATAGAAGGATAATATATATATATATATATATTTATTAAGCCCTTCTGTACCGGCGAAGTATTTTTGTATTTGTTTTGAGCTACATTTAGACGATTGCATTAAGATTAAAAGGGTATATGATAGCTAAAGGGATTAATTGAGATCATCTGTGGCCTTTTAATGGGTAGACGTCCTTCCTAAGCCGTGTAAAGACTTATTATAATTGCCAGAATATAATAAAATGGATGTTACCGGTATTGAATGGGTTAAAGATCAAGCTACACATTTATTTCCCTCCTTCCACGGGCCCCTTTATCCCCATTCCCCCCGGCAAACTGCCGGGCAGTTCGACTTGGCCTTCCTGGAGGGCCCAAATGACCAAATGACCGCCGGCAAACTGCCGGACAGTGCCTGGTGATTTTGCTCAACTGCGTGCACGGGCATATCCCTGGTTTGCCCGGTGAATTTGCCCCATATCGAACATTTCCCTTGTGCCCGACGGGCAGTGCTCGATCGTGTGGACGGGGCTTTAGGTGACAACCTAAATGGGTATTTGGAGGCATATGCTGATTGATATACATATATGTATGGAGGGAACGGGTACGGAAGGAGAAATCTGGACGGGGAATGCATGCTGGAGTCCTGTGTTGTTCTCAACATGGTTGTGTGTAACACTTAGTTCAAGAAAAGGTACAGTCATCTGATCATATACATTGCTGGTGATACCAGTAGCCAGAATATTACTTCTTGGTGAACAAAAAAGGTTGAAAGTGGGTTCGAGATGTAGAGGTCATCCCGAGTGGAGAATGTATCTCCCAACAAACTAGTTTGTGTAAATAAAGATCCTGTGTGCATAAGGTGTACCTATCTAAAAGAAAAGTAGGCTGCTTGTTAAATAAAGCTGAATATAGGATTAGGTTTCTTAATGAACTGGTGGAAATGGATAGGAATGGGGGTATAAGATTTCCTGGTGGTGGAATAACAAAGCTGAAGTTGCAATAAAGGAGAAAAGAAGATACATCAAACCATGGCAGAAAGAAGGCGTATGGAAGAATATCTGGCAGCCACATAAATTACAGAAAAAAGGGATATGAAGCAAAAAAACAACTATACGGGTTAAAGTGACTGACCAAGTGTGCAACACAGGTAATCCCAAATGGGATTGTCAACCTAGTTAGGTAAGTAAAGGATGTGAGTGAGCAGTGTATCAAGAATGACAATGGAGCCATTTCTTATGCTGAGGAAGAAGAAGAGATGCCTGGAAAGTACACTATGAATGGCTACTAAAAATGGAGTTTGAGTGGAATAGAGAGCTGCTCCGCATTGAAAAGCCAGTAAGTAGGCCTATCCCCCGCCCCTCAATATGATAGCGCCAGCTGCTGTGAGCAGCACAATAAATAAAATGAAGCACAAAAACATTGCAGGGCGGTCTGGCATTGTCGCCGACATATTAAAGGCTTCAAGGAGAACAAGGAATGAGATTGGTCACGGTATTAGGGAGGAGAGTATTAACTGATGTTTGTCATACAAGTGTAATAATACATGTATAAGGATAAAAGGGATTCTTTAGATAAGGGTAATTATAAAGGCCTAACAATACTTGAGCAAGTCATGAAAGTCTGTGATAGGGTCTTTGAAGGTATGATTAGTGAAAGCCTTTCTATCGATGATATACACTCAGTTTTATGCCAGGCGTGATACAATCGATGCTATCTTCATAGTCGGGCAATTGCAGGAAGGGTACTTAAATAAAGATAAGCATCTGTGTCTCATGTTTGTAGACCTGGAAAAAGTCTTTGGTAGGGTGCTCAGGTATATCATGCAGTGGGAAATGAGAACACTTTAAAACTGATAGACTGGCTGGTTTATGTGATAATGATGTTCAAATACTCACAAACGGCAGTGAGAATGAAGGTTACTGATCGAGGAGTTTATGGTTAGTGTTTGAGTCCATCAGGGCTCTGTGTTAAGCCCACTTCTCTTTGTGAAGGTTCTGGAAGCACTATTTAGGGCTCTCTTGGGAACTGCTATACGCAGATGACCTAGTTCTTATTGCAGTTAATCTACAGGATGCCAAGGCTAAATTCAATAGCTGGAGGGAGGTCATGGCAAAAAAAAAGGATTAAGAGTTAATCTAATTAATGCAAGGTCATGCACAGTGGACTAGGGCAAGGAAATGTATAATAAAGGGGTGTATAGGCCTACCCATGTGCAGTATGCAGGAAAGGGGTGGAAATTAAATACAATCAGTGTAACATCGTTGATACATGCATCATGGGAAGAAATATTGTACTAGGACCTCTGTTAAGGAAGAAGTTTGAAATTGAGAAATTTATATGTGTAGTAAACAAGGGGGAGCTCGTGTTGAATGACCGACCCGAAAGTGTCAACTTTAGTAGGGAGTCGCTGGAACAGGTGAACAAGCTTTGCTACTTGAGAGATACCATCTCTGCTGAAGGTTAGGACGAAGCTGCCACTATTGCCAGAGTTAGATGTGGCTGGTGAAAGTCCAGAGAACTAATGCCAGGTGTAACCAAGAGAAGATTCTCACATGTTTCCCTTGAAAGGAAAGGTGTATGGTTCGTGTAATAGAAGCATAATGATCTATGCTTCATAACGTGGCCGGTTAAAGTGGATGATATCAACAGAAGAATAAGAATAGCGAGATGGATGTGTGGGGTCAAACTAAAAGATGGGATATCTAATGAGTCAAATAGATTGTTAGGTATCAAAAGTATCAGCAATGAGATGCATAGAAGTGGGCTTGGATAGTTTGCACAGGTAGAGAGGATGGATTCTCTAAACTGTGTAAGACGATCCAAGTTTGTGAACTTGGAAGGAGTGACACTGAGGGCTAGACCTAGAAAGATATGGGATCAGACCATACGATCTAATCTCAAATTAAAAAGCCTGAAAAGTGAGGCTGGTGAGAATAGGGCTGCTTGGAACGCCACCATTAGGCCGTGAGATGTTGTTTCTATGTGAATGAGGGAGACAAAAGGCAGAACTGCCTGTGATGAGTGCCTCCTCCAGAGTTGAAAGAGTGACAGGGCCAAAATCAAGGAACGTTCGAGGTAAAATGCCTGGACTCATGGAGTTTGAAGAAATTTAAGTCAAAGGATGAGGGAAAGATGGGTTCAGTACCAGAGCTCAGTTGTTGAATAGAAGAATGACTGAGAATATCGGTTCACTCTTGAGTTGGAGAGTTTCACAGAGAGCAGGGGTGGGATTGTGTTGCAAAACAGGTGCTACATGTTCTATGTAGGGGGTTGGTATTTTCTGAGAGAGCTCTGAGGAACACTGATTATTGTAATAGCGGTAAAATTGTGAGAGATATGCAACAGTGCGGAGAAGAGAGAGAGAAAGATTGCAGAGAACTTATCCTAGCTGCCCATCAAATTTCGTGAAAATCTCTGGATCGCCTCCCAAATTGAATCAATTCTTCCTTGGCACATATCCTACCTGCCCAGCAAATTTCGAGAAAATCGGTTTATAACATATCAATAGATTTTGCTTACAGGCAAACAAACAGACAGACAAACGGAGGTGAAAACGTAACCTCCGTCCAAGTTGGCGGAGATAATTATAATTTACAGAAGTGCTAGTGAGTGATTATTTACTTTATGTATATTTCTATTGTGTCTATTTACTCAGGCCCATTCCCCATTTTTTTGTTGGAGGGGTGGGGGGGACTCGAGACAGAGCCCGAGCAGGGACAACACAACACAAAACAAAAACAATGAACACACAAAACCAAATTCACACACACCTAGGTCCCCGAGGAGAACACCCAGAGACCATGGATCACCAAGGTCACTCCAGCACTCCCCCGGCCCCCGACCTCCCGAAGAAGTTCCGATCTCAGCAGGCAGACATGCAGCGAAGCCGCCGCCACAAGCCCGCCCACCACACTTCCAGGCGCACTCTTCATATATAGCCTACCGGCTCCCTGGGCCAGGCGCCTGACGGACTATTATCTAGTCCAACTTGCGCCCAACCCCTTCTCCCAAATGACCATGTTTTCACTCATCTATTTACAAGCATTCTCCATTCATTCCTGTTTATTCCAACTTGCGCCCAACCCCTTCTCCCAAATTACCACGTTTTCACTCATTTATTCACAAGCATTCTCTATTCATTCCTGTTTATTACCACTTCCCTTGCCTGATCTATAGTCATTCCTCTATCTTCCAAAGCTACATGTCCTACACAGTCTCTCCATCTCAATGGGGGTCTTCCTACCCCTCTATCTCCCCTTGTATCTGAATAACATATTATCTTTGTAAGCCTTTCATCTTCCATTTGTTCAACATGACTCCTCGGTAACAGTATCAACAGAGGACATAATAGCAGCCATCGACAAGATTGGACCAAACTCTGCAGCAGGACCAGACGGCTTTCATGCCCAACTGCTAAAAAACTGCAAACATCAGCTAGCCCTGCCTCTAAAACTGCTGTGGAGCAAGTCCCTCCAAACTGGATATGTACCACAATCCCTAAAAGAAGGTAATGTCACACCAATACACAAAGGGGGTAGTAAAGGCATAGCCAAAAATTACAGACCAGTGGTGCTGATGTCACACCTTATTAAAATCATAGAAAGAACAATAAGAGCTAAGATGGTCAGCTTCCTGGAAGATAATGAGGCGTTCAACGAGGGGCAACATGGCTTTAGAAAAGGCCGCTCCTGCCTCTCACAACTACTATCACACTACGACAAAATCCTACAGGATATTCAAGACGGAGAAAATGTAGACGTCATATATCTAGATTTCGCCAAAGCTTTTGACAAGGTGGACCATGGGATCCTTCTACATAAACTCAAATCACTGGGAATAGGGGGAGACCTTGGAAGATGGCTCCATAGCTTCATCACCAACAGAAAACAAAGAGTCACGGTTCAAGGAAGCCTATCAGAAGCAGGTGGGGTCATCAGCGGAGTACCACAAGGATCAGTACTGGGACCTCTCCTATTCCTCATCATGATAGGAGACATCGACAGGGACCTGGAACACTCAACAGCCACATCGTTTGCAGACGACACCAGACTCATGAAGAAAATCACCTCACAACATGATGCTCAGCTACTACAACAAGACTTGGACAAAATCCTGAAGTGGGCCAGAGAAAACCACATGGCCCTAATCGGACACAAGTTCGAGCTTCTAAGGTACGGGAACAAGAGAGCACTACAAAACGACACCAACTACAAAAGCGGACAGCAAGAAATTACCGCCAAGGACACAGTGAAGGACTTGGAAGTAAATATGAGCAGTGACGCCACTTTTTCCCAGCATATTACCAAAGCCACAACAACAGCAAAACAAATAGCAGGCTGGATCCTGAGAACCTTCCACACAAGAAATGAGAGGTGTATGCTTAACATTGTGGAAGTCACTGGTCCTACCACGACTGGAGTACTGCTCCCAGCTCTGGTCTCCCCAAAAAGTAGGAGAAATAACAGAAATTGAAGCCACCCAGAGGACATTCACCAGTAAAATCCATGGGTTTCAACACTTTAACTACTGGGAGAGACTTAAGGAGCTGCAGCTGTACTCACTTCAAAGACGTAGGGAGAGATACATCATCATCTACGTCTGGAAGATTTTGGAAAAAAAGGTACCAAACCCAAACATCCAAGAGACTCAGCACCAAAGGCGAGGGAGGCTGTGCTATGTGAGGACTACGCCGGGATCAACACAAAAAATCAAATCCCTGATCCATCACAGCTTTACATACAATGGAACCAGACTGTTCAACTGTATACCAGCCCCCCTCAGGAACATAACCGGGGTGTCTCCAGACACCTTCAAGAAACACTTGGACATGTGGCTGGCCAAAATACCGGACCGGCCACCAACACCAGGATACCCCAGCACCAACTCCAACCGACTTCTGGAATGGAGAGTGGAAGAAAGGGAGCTGCCTGGTCGCAGTGGAGCCCCAGCTCAACTGTGTCACTAACGGACGGAATACAACTAAGTGTAACTAAGTGTAAGTGTATACCAGCTCAGCACCCTTCTGTCCACTCTGGCCGGCATATGTTCCTGCTGCCCCACTCTCGTACGTATTTCTTCATTCCTCAATCTGTCTCTATGAGTCACTCCAAACACACTCCTCAAGCAGCTCATCTCCATCACATCCAGCTTTTTTCTCTTCTTTGCCTTCAGTATATATATATTTATTTATTATTTATAAATAAATTAATTACCGATGACCATATATCTTCCCATCCGACTTAAGCACCCTCTTTTTATATCACATAATTGGTAAGCATAAATATAAGCTACACATTTCAGGGAGTATGTAATTTGTAAGAATGGAAAATAAAGGAAGGGGAGATCCGCCATTATCCACACAGGATGTAGCTAGCAAAATATATATTTATATTTTCTAAACGTTTAGGGTGACCCATTTGATAGTATATCTCCCGGACATCCCACTTTAGGGATTCGCAATATTCTTATTATATATCCTGATCTCTCGACTTCTGTGTATGTGGGTGTATGTTCGTGAGAAACCAGCATAAGGAAAAAGAGACAAACATAAATAAATAAAGAGGTATAATGACAAGAAAAAAAAGATGCATAGAATATCGCTATAGGGTATACTGTATAATTATTATATAGTTGTACCAGCGTAATATAATTGTATGCTTCTGTCTCTTAAAACCCTTGGGACTATGACAGGGACATACATTATATATATATATATATATATATATATATATATATATATATATATATATATATATAACAATATGTAAATATTACCATGTTATTATAGGGCTATATTTCCCTCCAATTTTTCCTTTCTTAAATATACTTAGCTTTTGCTTACTATTTTAGTTTTCTTTTGTTATTCTTCCTCCTTAGTTCGATTAATCTTCCCGAATCTAGATCCAACGTATACCTTTAAATATATGTCCCTAGATTTATCACAACTGGACCAAATGAGATCATTCAACATACTTAGCTATCTTAGTATATCTATAACATCTTACCCAAAGTCAGAGGTTGCCTATTTTTACCTAATGTTAGCCTATATAGCTAATTCAGAACATTAATTATCACGAATCAGAGCTAGTATATAGGCCTATACCTTACTTGTCTACAGTTAACCCAGTACCAAACCTGTAGGCCTATGTATAAACATTCTTAATAGTCTGGTATTGATTTATTCAAATGATTAAATTATTTGTTTTTCATTTATAATTGATTAAGTTGATTTGGTCTTTTTCCTGGAATCCCCGCCCATCATGCTGCCCGAGAACAATGATCTGCAGTTCCCCCAATAAAGTGAACTGAGCCAATTAAAACTACTAAAGTTGTTTAACAACTTAAATTTTTAAAGTTATTTTGACTTTGAGTGATACGAATTTATAAAAGTTAGTGTAGGCCTAATGTGCTAATTTACATAGTAGTTATTGACTACACACTTTACTAAGGCTAATGTAGGCCTACTGGGGTTGTGAAAAAAAAAAAAAAAAAAAAAAAAAAAATATATATATATATATATATATAGATAGATAGATAGATAGATAGGCCTACAAGTAAATTTAACTTTGTTTGGGGACCAGCATGATGTAGCCTAGTAGCCCTACAGTATATGCTTATTGCCTTTTTTCTTGCCTATTTTTGTAGTTAATCTGACAATCCTAAGCTTGATTTTATGCTTAATATATTTTAGAATACTAGTCTTATTACAAGATATACATGATTACGTTTCTTGAATAAGAAAACCCTCTTCTCTTAACAATATTCAGAAGTATTTAGACCACGATAATAATCGAGCATTTGAATCCAGCGCCTGTTCACCAAGGCCGTCTAGGTTTTTCCCAGTGTCGACCGTCTGAAATTTCCTCTCATTTCCGCCTTCACAGAGCTAGCCATAGTGGATTTCAGTACTGCGCGAGGCTCTTAATCTGTGTGTGACTCCCTGTGGTCTATTTGCCATGTTACTCGACCATGGAATTTCAGTTTCCCATCGAAATTTGGGAACAAATCCTTTGTTGCCTCCCTTCTCGGGATCTATTACGAGCCGCTTGTGTATGTCGCCAGTGGAGACATCTAGCGAGCAGGTTGGCAACTTTGTATATCCTGTGATAATCGCTCATAAATTTTAATGAAACGTTTGTCTCAGAGCAAGGTCACATTTGTTAAATAATAATTACTTAATATAACCTATTTGCTAGTAAAATTGTAAAATACGTGTACAAAACTGTCAAAATAATCGCTTTGTATTTTTATTTAGTTTCCCTTAAGATAGGCCCTATGCTTATTGTGGTCATAGAAAATGTTACCAGTACTTTATTTTAGAGGGTACCTGCCATAACATTATTGAGAACAAATTCCCTACTTAAATGTGTTCCCTTGCTACCAAAAGTGACAACCAAATCACAAGAGAATCTAACTAATCTATTAAATATATCCACCAACTTGAGCCTCGCATGCAGGAGGCTATGAGTTCGATCCTTGCTTTATTTGACATTCATCCTAGTATACCCTCCCCACCCCATGGTATACATCAGAGGTGCAATAGACCAATGTCGCATTTACATTGTGAATGCTATCACCTAATCAACATGGTCGAGCTGATTACACTGATTACAGACTACATCCACATCCACAGCCATTCCAATAGAACGAAAGAACATACACATGTGCCTCACACACTATGCACAACAATGGGTGGTTGAAATAGCATAGCAATCCTCCCTCGAAAACAAGCTAGATAATTGAATTAATTGCCTCGATGGAGGAAATTTAATCATGGGGGATTAAAGTGTTTAGCAAGACATACTGTATAATATATGGAATTACTTCACGAAAACCTGATTACAGTTTCCTACCTGTATATACTTTGTAAAATGAGAATTCAATATCTGCTGCCTAATGACTAGTGCACTACTAATGATTATCTTACAGGACAATTGTAATTCACAATACCGATACCGTACTTTTATTTTGTTCCCAGAGTATGTCGCCTACGATGTCAGTCTCTACCCCCTCGCCTTCTGGCAGAGCTGAGCTGCGAGTGTTCCACCGCTCTTCCTGCACACCTAGGCCCACCTGACTCACTGCCCAAACCACTAGAACCAGCCCATCACTCTTTCAATCCAGCACAAAATACACCTTCTTCAGCTAATACTCAATCCGAAGTAAATTCTTTGTCTGCTGGTTACCAAATCACAAATGATGTAACAAATAATGGACATATCAAGTTCCCATCTACTGGTGAATACATGCAGCACCGAGTTGCCCACAGCCACTCACCGACTCCGCCTTCTAACAGTGAGGATATGGAAGGTATGTTAATTAATAGAGAATAAAAGGTAATGGTAGAGAGATGGCTGGCATCTGGGAATAGACTGAGGTAACGTGGGATGGTGCCTTGAAAGGGGAACACTGTGAATAATGTGTCTGACTAACGACACTACATTCGACATAATGATAATGTAAAACTTGCAAAATAAACAAACCAAAACTGGGATGACACAAGATAACGCAAAGGAACTAATCAAAATCGCTATGTGGAAATAACGCTTAATAAAATACAATTTTGAAATAACACATGGAATAAAACATGGAATACCACCAAAGGTAAGCAAGGCACACGTATACAAGGATGCACCAAAGCCTTTAATAATGATAATGATGAGCAATGGCAAAACAGTTTTTCTTTCTATTTCCTATTGTAATATATTATCAGTGAGGGAAAGGGAGAGTTAGCTTTTCCTCATTTAAGACTATGGTCTACTGTGTCTCCGGGTCGCTTGGTCCTGATATTTGGAATTGCTTGTAGGCTACACTTGCCTTACTTTTCTTTTACCAGGACGATCATGGTAACTTATCCTAACACAAGACGGAAAATAACATCTGTCTATCAAACCTCATAATTATACAATTGATTTTTTTTGTGTGTGTTTTTTTTTTATATTTCTTAGTTAAAATAGGACTTCAGAGGATATCAACCCTTTTGGATTATTTAGCCAGCACACTGTAAGTCAAGATAGCAGCAGGACTGGAGCCCCTTTTCGAGAACTCCAATCCCTTGTTAGGTTTAGTTGGGCTAGAGTAAATTATGATGATTGTACTGGCAAAATGGAAATAGTGAGAATATACAAACTCGCCCAAATGCCTAAACTCAAATATTTTTTTATCTTGGATGATATTTAACTCCCTTGGCAGCTCAAGTCTCGATAACTAATGTAAAACTGTGAAACTACTATGTCTCTGCATCATATTATTGCCAGGTTTTCGTAATCAACAATACATTAGGCTAAAAGAACGTTTTACTAGCGGAGTAATTAAGATGGGAAAAAGCCAATTTCTTAATTTCTCACCAGTTTAAATAAAATAGACTATAGGTATTAGCAGTCCTATATAATGTTATTCTATGTGCATGAAGGAGACAAATGGCAAAACTGCATGTAACAAGTTTCCCCCAAGGTTGAAAGAGTGATAGAGAACTGAAATTAAGGTACATTAGAGGTAATTTAGGTGTGTTGGAAAGAAGTGTGGTGTGCTTGTTACGTGTAGTGAAATTCACAAGTGCATCTTTCCCTTTCTCCTGGATTTGTAGCAAACCTGTCCGAGAATGGGTGCGAGAGAGGTGACCCCGATTGGCTCCAGATGACCCGGATGGTGACCCAGACTCACCTGACCACCACACCCAGCGACTGTACCATCATCAGTCAGGTCAATGGCGTCTCCCTGCTCGCCAGCTCGTGTAAGTTAGGTCACTCTACTACATCCAGCCCAGCTATGCAATTAGATCTTAACCCTTTCTGTACTGGTGACATCCTTTATATTTTATTCTGGCAGCTATTAAAGGATTTTATTCATCTTAGGAAGGGTGTCTACCAATTAAAAGGCTACATACTCTCTCAATTAATTATTTTAGCCATCATACTGTACATCCTTCCTAAGCTTCATAAAATAGTCTAAATGTAGCTAGAATAAAATTAGAAAGACGTCGCCGGTACATAAGGGGTTGAAGTATTTTGTAGTGATTCAGTCAATTAGTTTTATTCCAACAACCGATTAAATGACGAAAGATGAAGAGCTCCGTTACGTTATTTGCATGTTTAAATGGACCAAAACACCGGCTTCCCTTATGACTAAAGATATCAAGATGTTTTCCCAGCTTAATAAGTATGTTTATAACAGTTCATTAATTTACATTGTATTTAATTAATATATATCAGTAATAATCAAATTTGCTGATCAAATAATCAAACTCGTTTCGTTGTACTTGTCGCCAGTGTTTCGTACTGCTACTGTTCAATCTCTTCTGTACCGGCGACGTTTTTTTCCTTCATTTTATTGTAGCTATATTTAGACGATTGTATGCAGATTAGTAAGGATCTGTGGTAGTTAAAAGTGTTAAGTGAGATAGTTCGAAGCCTGTGGAGACCCTTTTTAACAAAATAAAATCGTCTCATAGTATCCAGATTAAATTTAAAAGGATGGCACCGGTACTGAACGGGTTAAGTTACTATCGTCGACCACTGTTGCCACAAAACTGTGAACCCGCACTTTGTCGCGGCACCAAGAAGAAAACGGGTCAACGAGATACGAACCAATATTTGGCTTCAGATTCGGACATGATTCGGTGTGGCTGTGTGAACGACTCCCCCTTGAAGCTTTGTCTAAATGTCCGAAACATGTACTGTGTCGGTAATTATTGTTATGTTACAGAAACTGGATTATAATTATCAAAGTTAATTTTAATGAATCAACACTCCATTAAGTATCCTACATTCATATTGTTAATAATTCGACTGTGCCAGACACCAAAGCAATACAAGTTACTCGATGTTGGTATTTCTACAACTTAGAGGGATATTCGTAGTGCCAGTGAATTAATTATATTGACTATTGTGTGTAGTTATATATATGATCAAATTTTTAATATCAAATTTGCTGTCATCAACTTAAAAGGATAATGTGAGTTACAAGCATATATATTTGCTTATGTCATCTCCTTAGCTATGTAAGTCATTTCTTAATATAAAACAAATCATCTAGCACTACTCAGAAAAGGATGAACACATGAAATACTGCAAATTAATTATAGGTGGCACGTACTCGAGTATTATAAACCTCTTTCCAACGGGATATCATTATTGACATAAACATTATCGTCGAATTTTGAATAACCCTATGTGAAATTATGCAGTTTGTGAATGACCCTCATAGTCATTGAATTACACTTAAATAATGTGTCGCTTCAATTGGTCTTTAGCCATTATGGGTTTGTTTGCACCATTATAAAGAACCGTGAACGAACTTTTCAAATATATTTTTTTGAATGATATTAATTGTTGCCAAATAATATTACGAGCTAAGTCTAAAATCGGGTAATTTACAGTGTGAGTGTATATGTGTGTTTATCTATATATATCTATCTATCTATCTATCTACCTATCTATCTATATGTCTTTCTATGTATCTACCCATGCATAATATCAATCTATCTCCCCAGCGGAGTTTCTGGTGTTGGTGGAGAAGCCTGGTGGTCAGAGCATCATCAAGCTATGGGGAGGGCCTGGGAGAGAGTGCCACTATACCTTCGACAAGACTATTAACAAGGTAGGCCATTCTTATGACACGGTTAACTATCTGTAACATAAGCAACACTTAATTCGCCACTGTATTAATGTCGCCACTTGTTTGAACCCACTGAGCCCCGTCTGAAAAGTAACTTAAAACACCCAGTCCCAAGCATTATTATTATTTTTTTATAATGTTCAACAAAATGGGATGGCCCAAGGTGGTTTCTGTGGGCTGCCAACTTTCCCCCACATCCTAAGCTACCATGCGTCCAAATTTGAGACCCCTATTAGCCTTTTGGGAGGCCTAAAATTATTGTGATAAGGTAAGAATAGCCGACGTCCAGTGGCCGTCGCTAGGACTGTGCGTTACAAAAGTAGGTGTCGGCCAACAGACGTCGCTTGAGCTGGATGGGTAAACAATCCCCAGTAGTCCTTTCTATTTAAGACTGGCACAACTCGGGTAAATTACAATTTGGCTTCATGTCTATCAATATTAGGAGGGTTGGTTATGGAGAGATTTGGGTCATGTCTTAAGTACAGATGGCGACATTAAGGCAGCATTTTTGCTTATGTTAATTTACCTAGTTTAGCTTGTGATATTCTTTGCTTTAATTTATATAATACAAATTCCAACCAATATTGATTTAACATTAGCTGTGTTTATAATGTGAAAACTGGCCATAATGAGTCTACATTACGAAGTGTATCACCATTTCAACCTTAACATCAGTAGTTTTATAATACTCTTGGAGTTGGAAGTAGATAAGCCCTAATTTATTATAGTGTAAAAGTTATCACTATTTAAATATGGTGCATACAGGTGAACTAATTACCGGTGCACAGGTATGTGTCATGGAGGGTGAAGGTGGACCCCCCGTGCTGGCAGTATGTGTGGAGAAGGAACTACAATGTCTGATGGTGGACGAAGACCTCGGGGGCCTCACCCCTATCCCGTGTTCTCCGGCTCTCTCTGTGGATTCCAGACTATGGTAGGGGCACTATTTATCTAGATGTTGAGGGCGAACAGTAACTTTCTAGTGTAGCTCCACAATAATAATATTATTTCTATTGAAGCTACTAATAATGTCATAATAACTAGTCATACAAGTTTCATCGCTGTTTGAAGATATTGTATGTGTAAGTAGTAGAGCCTTCTTACGTTTTACTCAGTAACAGTATGGCTGCTTACTAAAAATAAATGATTTGGATTTAGACCAGATCACGCGTCTCTGACTGTGATGACCCGATTAATGCATTTGAGACCCTCAACCAGAGATTAGCTTTAAAATTGAAGTTTATTTGTGTGATTACTAAAATATGTAACAATTAAGACATATTTGCAACTAGGTTATTATTTCAGTTCACTTCAAGTTATAAGATGGGTCACTCCGGCCACTTATCACTGCAACCTCCAGCTAGGAAGGTCAGGTTGCCTAGGAAGGTTAGGTTAGCTAGGAAGGTCAGGTATGGTATGATATATTAGGTCACCAGGAATGGTATAATAACTACCCTATCATAGACAATAATCGTGATTAACAAGACAAATATTTAGCTTTACGCAACGCATCTTCGTTTTCTGCGCAGCTGCGATGGTCGGATGTTGGTGGTCTCTCAGCTGACCAAGGAGTACCACCTGTCCGTGTACCAAGCCGAGTTCCAGGGAGGAGGATCAAGCTCGTCTTTGGGAATGCAGATCCAGTTTTCTCTGTTGGGCCGCATCACCACTTCGTCGCCCCCGCTCTCCTGGGACCTTTGGAATGGTTTTGTTAGTTGACGCGTGCTTTTCAATGTCGCTTCTGTTATTAACCCCTTCTGCACTGTCGACATCCTTTTTACTTCATTCTGGCTACTGCTAATCTATTTTATTCGGAAGGATCTCTAGCAGTCATAAGGCTTTGAACCATCTCAGTCAAGCCTTTTAACTACCATAAATGTCCTGATGTGGCGGCATCTACGCCGTGGGACCACCTCCCGGAGCTGCCAACCGCGGATGGCTGCCGACCCTCCGCGGCCGGAGACAAGATCAATCGACCAGTGGAGGACAACCGGATGCCGGCCGCGGGGAGCAGTTTCGGGAGCCAAACCGTCACAACTATCCCCTGCCCCCCCCCTGGGGGCACGGGTCCTTGGAGTGGCTTCGGTCGCGCCGGGAATTTTCACACCTCTCACACCACACACACACATCACACAGTTTTTCCTACACCGAGAAATGACTCTCCGGCTGTCATTTCTCGAAGACTTCTTCTAGCCGGAGACATTGAGAGCAACCCAGGACCCACGTACACATACATATGTCCAACTTGCTCAAAACCCATCACTTCGAGTCGCCACACTAAGGGTTCAGTTCTCTGCAATTCATGCAGGAACTGGACCCACTTCACCTGTACAACACTTGCCTCCAAGAAACACTACACGAACACCTGGACCTGTTCCTCATGCCCCTCCCTCTCCCAGTCAAATCCCTCGCCTAAAACCCGTCCACCTCTCCTCCCCAACCCACCTAGCCTTCCCATATCATCCACTCCCCCCCCTAAAACCCGTCCACCTCTCCTCCCTAACCCACCTAACTTTCCCATACCATCCACATCCTCAACTCAACACACCACACCCCATCCTAATCCATTCCAACCCCCATCTCCTGCTCCCCAATCCCCACCCCCACCTCACCCATCCCAACCTCCAGCCCCTCCCTCACCCCCACCCCATCCTCGTGCAGCAGCACCCAACATACATCGTGCACATAACATTAACATTCTCCAATTGAACATAGATGGCATTAACACAAAGAAACACGAACTCTCACACTTCATCAAACAACACAACATACACATTGCCATCTTACAAGAAACAAAACTCCGCACATCACAAAAAACACCCACATTTCATAATTTCACCACCATCAGACAAGACCGGGCTGTCGGCGGGGGCGGTGGACTCATCACCCTGGTACACAATGAAATATCATACATAGTAACCAGTGTACAAACCAAATCCCTCCTCCCCCCAAATGATAACACAACAGAAATACAATCAATTAAAATACGCACTGGCAACAAATCCAACATAACCATCATAAACACATACATCCCTCCCCAAACATCCCCTACAGTACCAAATGAATACAGACCACACTTACAACACATCACAAACACCCCACACATCATCCTGGGTGGTGACTTCAACGCCAAGACGTCGGCCTGGTTTGTCGACAACCCCGACACAGACAGAGGGCTGGTACTACAAAACCAAACAGATAACCTCATCATCCTTAACGACATCCATCAACATACCCATATTCCTCACCAAGCCCTCTATAACCCATCATCTCCAGACATCACCTTTTGCTCCCCAGAACTCGCCCCCACAACATCCTGGAGGGTGGTCAGAACCTTAGGCTCTGACCACCTCCCGATCATTATCACCACCAAAACCAGACTCACCCCAGCTAGCCACAAACACACATACACCAATTATAAAAGAGCTAACTGGGAAGCATTTACAAATGAGACAGAACAACACTTCACAACTCTAAACAGTACACCCATCACTAACATCAACAATGCTGTACACATACTCAATAAAACTATCCAAAACGCTGACAAGAAACACATTCCAAGAGGTAACAGAAAAAGACACAACCCCAACTTCACACCAGAAATTCAAAACCTCATCAGACAACGCGACACACACTGAAACACTCCCCAGCACCCCACACACAAGACATCACACAACAAATTCAAGCACTCAACACCCAAACTAACAACAAAATACAAGAACAACAAAAACTAAATTGGAATAACTTCCTACAAACACTTGATCACAAAACAAACCCCAAAAAACTCTACAAAACACTAAACAGCATCACACTTTCCAACAGCAACACAACACAATCACATGCTGCAATCACAACAACAGACTCTACTCCTTCATGTAAACAACAAGCAAACACTCTCATCAATCACTTCTCACATGTCAGCCACCTAAAACCTCACAAAGACGACCGACGTGTCATCCGACGTAAGAGACAATTCCCCACAGACCCTGACTATACACCCTTCACCAATCACCAGACAAAGCATATCATCAACAATCTCAAGCACTCACCCGCCTGTGGCCTAGACAACATAAGCAACATACACCTCAGACACCTGGGACCACAAGGCATACAAACACTCACTAACATATCAAACTACAGCTATTCACACAACACAATACCAGACATTTGGAAGCATGGTATCATCATCACATTCCCCAAACCCAACAAAGACCCCACGCTACCCTCCTCGCACCGCCCCATCACACTCCTTTGCTCCCCCTCCAAAGTCATGGAACGCCTAGTATTACAACTAATTACACCCGACCTACCCCTAGCTCCAACACAACATGGCTTTAGGCCACTGCACTCCACAAACACTCTTCTCACAGACCTTACACAAAGAGCTTTTGATGGCATCAACTCAGCTAGACCACCACACAGATCACTATTAGCCACACTCGACATTAGTAAAGCCTTCGATGCCATCCCCCGCCACAACCTAACAAACAAAATCTACAACACAAACATGCACAACAACACAAAAAGGTGGCTGGCCAACTTCCTAGCAGGCAGATGTGCACACGTATCTTTTGCCGGTCAGTCATCTAAAATCAGAAACTTTCCAAACGGAGTCCCACAGGGATCCGTCCTATCGCCCGCACTCTTCAATCTGTACATGCACGATATAACTACACCCAATACTCCCCAAATAAACTTAGCCTCCTATGCAGATGACATAACACTCACATGCACACACCATGACCCAAGAAGAGCAACAGATCTCCTTCAACCCTATCTCAACACACTACATGGCTGGTGCACTACAAACAGACTGAATCTAGCCCCAGCCAAATCCACCGCAACCCTGCTCACAAGCTGGACAGGTGAACACGAATACATCCCTCAACTCACCATAAACAACACACCCCTAACACATACACACACACCCAAAATCCTAGGAGTAACATATGATACTCATATGACATTCAAACAGCACACCACAAACATTAAAAAGAAACTGACACCCAGACTTAACGCCCTCAGGTCACTTGCTCACACAAAATTTGGACACAACAAAGAAACTACCACCACAGTATATAAACAATACATAAGATCAGTAATGGAATACGCAAGCCCAGCCTGGGCTTCTAACCTAGCTGAAACACATCATAAGACCTTACAGACTATCCAAAACAAAGCCCTGAAGATCATTACAGGCTGCACAGCTACTGCACCCACAGATCATCTACATCAAGAAACCAAAATCCTCAAAGTCAAAGACCATCTGGACATGAGAGGCACTCAATTCCTGGCAGCAGCCTCCACGAACCAAGACCACCCACTAAACTACATGGCAACACACCCACAGACACCAAGAAATATCAAAACAACACCCAGCACACGGTATCACACACAGTTATTATCCTCTCTCCCTCCCTGCCCACCCCGAACCAACTTCCAGAAGCACATCCATACTCATATCTCTCGCCAATCCATCCACTCACTCACAGACAACACGCAGCTGCATGCACGACCTCCCGAAATCCATCCTTCCGAATCCTCCCTCCCTCACGAGGACAGAGTCCACCTGGCCAGGCTGAGATGCGGACACCATCCAGCTCTCCTGAGCTATCAGAAGAGACTGGATGACTCCGTTGTCGACGCCTGCCCGGGATGTAACACAGCACCCCATACCATTAAACACATCATAGAAGACTGCATTTCACACAACCACTTACGCCAACAACACAACCTACACTCAATGAGAGCTCTGTGGGAAAGCCCGATCGTGGCCATGGCCTTCCTCAGGGACTCGGGGCTGTTCGGCCAGGCAGCTTAGGGAACAACAACAACAACAACAACAACTACCATAAATCCTTCCTAAGCTGCACAAAATCGTCTAAATATAGCTAGAATAAAATATAACAGACGTTGCTGGTACAGGAAGGGTTAATATTTCTTTTGAAAATATTGCAGTATAATATTCTTTAGCAATATGTTTCATAATTTACTATATCAGTAAACTCATCAAACTAATTTACGACCATATAATATCAAAAGTATTTTTTATTCAGGCTAACACTTGAGATTCTTAAAATCATTAACTTATATCAATATATAAGTAAAATGATCAATATCTCCTGTGGCTTCAATATAATAAAACCATCTTCTCTTCAGGCAAACACCTGCAATTTATTATGTCATCACCACTGATCTTTATTAACAAAATCTGGATGGTTCTTTTCCCAATTGATATGAAACAATCAACTAACACTTACCACTCTATACTTTCATCGAAAATGTTTAAGTGGCAGTGATTTAGCTTCACTCATTTAAAAAATGGAATAACATGTAATATGATTAAATAAAAAAAAGAAATTAAAAAGGTTGTGAACGATCAATATGAGAAGAGCAACTCCAAATAGATGAAGAAGACATTTAATCACTAATAATTGCATTTACACTATTCCCTCCATGCTGCGGCTTTTATTATTTACATGGCATAACGCGAGTGGGGCGCCATCCAGATTCTAGTTTTACCATCAGTAATGACTTAACAATTAATAATTAGTTATCATTTAAAAACCTTAGCAAACCTATCCTGTATCGCAGGTGACGACACTGGTATCTGGCGGCCACGTCTCCTGCCACACACTATCTGGGGCGTTGGTGGGAGAGTCGCCGCTGTACAAGGACCTACGCTACCCCAACCCTACCCTGCTCTCTCATGGCCTGGTCCTCGCCTCCACCATCACCTCCAGGGCCCTCCTCTGTCAGTATCCATATGCCTCCAGGCCTTTAAGGGGGGTTCACGCAAGCACTTTTTCCGGCAAGTGTTTCCTCGGCTGTTTTAGTTTGGGCAGCATCTGGATGAAAGTTTTAGAAGTATTGAGCTACCGGTACCTACAGTATATATTCTACTTTCAGTTTAGTTGCCAATACCATTGCATAAGAGCTCCAAAATGTTGCCATAGAAGTTGCCGAGCAATAGTTGCCAGAAAAAGCGCTTGCATGAATCTGTCTTAAGCATGAGATATATCCGATTTAAGGGAGAACATCTCTTTAGCATTCTACCTCTTTCTTGGGTTAAGGGGGCCCACCTCGTTTTTTTCTCTCTCTCTCCCTCTCTCTCAGGGTTGTATCCATTCGGCCCCATTTAGCGTACTGTTTAAAGACGTTTATCCCCATCCAGGCGTCGATTTTTTCCTGGCGAGCAGTAGTGAGCCACCATATTTTATATAAATCTTTGACAGCAGGCTAAATTTGTAAATTTTTCGATAGAAAAATGTCTCCGGCGAAGCCCAATTTTTCCATCCAATGCTGGCTCGCTATCGCTCGCCAGGAAGAAATCAACATCTGGATATAGTTGGCTAAATGGGGCTGAATGGATACAAGCCAGAGAAAAAGAGAAATGGAGACAACAAAAGCAGGTGACCCCCCTTAAAGGGCTGTGATGGCTGCTGGAGCCTATACACCACCCCACTTCTATTTATATCATAGAAACCTGGTTTTTCCTGATAATATGTTAGAATTAGAAATGATTTTGTATTCATGTCCGCCTAATTGAGTTTTTTTATTTAGGAATCTGACCGAGATACTTTTCGGTTGTTTGGTCAAGCTAAAATGCACCCAGAAATATAAACTTGCTCTGTCAGGTTTGACCATTTTACAGTAGGACTTTACATCGAACGGATTCCTCATACAAGTACTGTATCTCCCTCTTGAAAGTGTATACATTGCGTAACCGATTGATACATTTTCTCTAGAGAAAAATAAATACCGGTACTTAAATTATTTGAGTAACAAAATTCTTTCGGCAATCATGTGTAGCATTTTGTTACTCAAACTGATCTTAACCAGTTTGAGTAACAAAATGCTTTGGAGATTAATGAGTGCATACTCATTCTGTATTTTTTTTTTGACCAATATATTATTACGATGCTGCATAAGCAATATATCTAATGTCCCATATTATCCACAAATATCACTCAAGCAACATCATTAAGTCACTTGAAAAAGTGACACATCTAATGATATTTTAAAACTTATTTTACATCAGACTGCTTGACATGTTAATCTTGATAACATTGAAAATAGTCAAACTTTATATTTACTATTTATTATTAAGCGTCAATGAAGGCTGGACTAATTGGAACGCCTTCAATTATTTAATATAAATAAAATAGATATACCTCTGAACTGATTTAGATATAGAATTGTACAATACTCGGTTTAGCTTTCTAGGTATAGAATTTGTAGCAACTTGAGAACAAATTGTTTCTCATGTTTAAGAGACTTTAAAGATTTAAAGAGACGTTGTATATGATTAGTGCTCCATGTCGGGTAATCAGTGATTACTCGACATGGAGCAACACTATTGGGTGACCAAGGATCCAGTGTCTCGCACATACTTCAAAAAGGCTTTCAAACTGATGATAATGATAAAAGTTGAAGTAGCAGAAACAATTTACCGATACATTATGTGCATATGTAATGCTTAGCGTACTGGCACATGGACCATGGCCACAACTACCGACTGATGTGTGAGAGTGTCCTGACCAGCTGGGTACAGCTACAGTATGTGTTGGGTCCGCTGACTCTGTATACACTTTGCAGCAACAAGACTAATTATTTCTTCCTGTGTATAAAATATACAACATAAAATATACAACAGTTGGATTGCTTTTGTTTTTCTTTTATAGAATTTCCAGGAAATGGATTAATATTCGTTTTATTATTATTATTTTTTTTTTAAAAGACCTCCGTCTACGTATTGTGAAAAACCTGTTATCCTCCGGCAAATTGTTTTATTTGTATACAAATTGTAGCAGTTGGATGAATACTTTTGTTATGTCTACTAAATCTGTAGCTATTTGATTAATTTTGAGATTCTGTGTTCAAAATATTCAGCGTACTGGCATATGGACCGTGATCGTGACTACTGGCTGATGGGTGAGAGCGTCCTGACTGCCTGGGTACAGAGGGGCGTCGGCTCCATTGGTAATGCCAGTAGAATCACCGACACAAGGAATAGTAGTAGTGGTGGTGGGGCCAGGGATGGGGTGGGAGAAGACAACAGAGGGAAGGAGAACAATGATAATAGTCCCTCCAGCCCTCGCTCATACATGGAGGTAAATAATAACATTGTTTATGTTTAACACCTTCCTTTTAACTTTATTATGGCTACTATTAGACGATTATATTTAGTTTAATAAGGGCCTCGATCACGTAACTGGCTTTGAATTATCTCTTTTAACCCTTTTTACTACGACAGATCCTTCTTAAAATTCATAAAATCGTTTTAGTATAGCTAGAATAAGTATAGCTAAATGTCGCCGGTACAGGAGGGGTTAAAGAGTAATGTATCTCTACTATTACACAAATGACCATGTTTTTAAAAATCACAATATCTGTCATCATGAAAACCTTGCCATAGGTCATTAACCAAGATGGTGATCAATTAAATTTTTTGCCAGTCTAAAACAGAGTATAACTCTACTTCAGTACATTTTAAGTAAGAGTGACAATGTTCATTTACTTTTAAATACCAAGAACTAATGGTTGTAGATTACATTCAGTAGCTATTTGTGACAGAAGGGTTTACTGTCGATGATAATATGATCTCATTTACACTCAAAATAAACCAATATATTCTGTTGTCGCTAATATAAAATGTAATCTCCAAACTATAGAATACATAAAATAATGTAATAAATTTATGCATGGGTCATGTAAAAACAAATCTCCAAAGCTATGGCTCATATCTATCTTAAAATCCGTTCTCTGCAGCCCAACAGCAGCTGTATCCTGACACTGAACAAGGTGCGTGTGGGGGCTGCCGTGTTGGAGGAGGTCACTGTCTGTCATTACCGCAGGGGCCTTGTCTACTGTGGCACAAACCAAGGTAAGTCTGTCTCTCACTCTCTTAATCTCTAGATGAACGTGTTGTACATGAAGTAACATAATATATAAAGTAATAATGTAAATTGGGCAATGTTAGAATAAGAAAAACTACGGTATATAATTCATTGCATTCATCCAGGTCGTTTGCTGGTCTACAAGATCCAGGACGAATTGAGCCGAACTGTCCTCAACAACAACAACAACCAGACAAACGGTGGTGGGAAGAGTGCGGATCAAGCGGGCTCGTCATCTGGTGAGCGGATCAACTGGCGCATTATGGAGTGCTGTCAACCATCCCTCTTCCTCACTCTAGCCCAGCGCCCCATTGCTCGACTCAACTCACATTTCACAAAAGCGGGCGTTGTTGTAGCCGTGGTGGACAGGGGTGGGAATTGCTATGTCGTCACTATTCCATATACCGGGCCTTCTCAATCTCTAGTCCACTACCCTTCTTCTTGTAACGTAGAACCATAAATGTGCAAGCATCTAATTGACCTAACCTGACCTAAGCTAACTTAACTTAACCTGCCCTTCACTATCTCACATACTAAAGCTTCTCGACATTTATTGCACTACCCCTCATCTTGGAACACATAGCCAATAGACATGAAGGCTTAGAAGTTGCACCCCATTGACTTTCTTAGCTATCTTGAATTGCATCAGAGGGAGTGCTAACATGGTGGACCGGGGTGAGAAATCACAGATGCAAAGGCTCGTAACCTAACGTGACCTGACCTTACCTCTAGTATCTTATATACTGAGGCATCCCAAACTCCAATGCGCTTGCCCTCGTCAGTGGGAAGAAGCGGGTTTGTCATCTGGTGAGGGGATCAACTGGTGCATTATTAAGTGCTTTCAACCATCCCTCTTCCTCTTACCGCCTTACCTCATATCCCAACTTCTAGTACACTACCCCTCGTCTTGCAACATAAAACAATAACATTGACGGCTCCAAACCTAGCTTAACCTAACCTATCATTCATTCTTCCATATATACCAGGGCATCACAACCTCTAGGCCACATATTAAGTAATATCATTTTAGCTGCTTTCACTTTCAATTTTGACTCTCAAGTAAAGCCCACATCTTCCTTTGTATGTAATGGTTGGCTTTAACTTATGTCAAGTATATATTTATACCTTTGTTGAACTTGTGGCATTGAAATTACAAGCAGTTTTTGCTTTTGAAGAATAGACATATTTATCGATACTGAAATGAATATTAGCAAGTAAATACATGTGAACTAAATCATGGTCTCTAGTCACATTTTGCTTTGTAAGAAAAATGCACACCCAACCTGCAAACCTCAGTGACACAGGTATTGTGTATGCATTTTTTTTTTTTTTTTTGTTGACGCTATCACCTCTGTGCTTGACCACTGATCTTACTTGATATTTACTCCTTAAGCCGTCTATTTTTTGATAAGTAATGGAAGAATGTGAAACTATGTCTCTGCATCCTACTACTTCCGGGTTTTCGTAATTAGCAACATATTTGGTTATAAAAACGTTGTCATAGCTAAGTAATTAAGATGGGACAAAGATAGCTTCGTCTGCTCTCCAAGCCTTATTGTCTCAGAACCCAAATAATACAAGTGATATATATTTCTACATATACAACAGTTAACCCATTCAGTACCGGTGAGGTCCTTGTCATTTTATTCTGGCAACTATCAAACGATTTTATTCTGCTTAGGAAGGATGTCCACCCATTTAAAAGGCTACACACGATCTCAATTAATCCCTTTAGCTACCATACATCCTTAATAAACTTCATAAAATAGTCTAAACAAAGCTGAACTCCAATAAAAAGGACATCACCGGTATAGAAAGAGTTAAATTACAATAAACAAAAGACATGTCAGTTACAGTATTATGTCAGTACACAGTATGAACAGTAAGATACATTATGACAGCATGTGTTATCATTAAGGGGGAGATAATGCTGATACATATATTTTCGAAGTTGTTTTGGATTGAATTGAACTTTGTTATAAATTTGTTATGTGATATTTATATTTAGGAGGTTCTTTAGCATTTTACGAGGCTTCTAAATGCTTAAGAACTACTGACTACAACTGTACATTAGTGGCAATAAAGTTCTTAATATATATATATATATATATATATATATATATATATATATATATATATATATATATATATATATATATATATATATATATATAGTATTACATATATAGCTTTTATGAATAATTATTTATATATTTGATACCTAAACAGGCTTCCAAAAGGTCGAGTCACATGAGCGCTTATGCCGGCAACCTTTTTTAACAGCTCGGTTCTGAAGTAATTTAAATTAAGGTTTATAAGGAGTCAGTTAGCTAGGACAGTCTAACACCAGTATAATTATCAATAGTGTATGAGGAAAAGAGCCTCTAAATGCTGCCAAAAGAAAACATGTCGATCCACTGTCGCCGGCAAAAGGTCTTGTGTGACTCTGGCTTATTGTTTATGATGTTACTAATACTCGTTTATGGAATAGAGCGATTTGATAATGTGCAAGCTACATTACATATGCTTATATATACTGTATATATACTATGGGGTGGTAATTTATTGCAGTTGTGATTATCCCTTGTATTTATTAGGAATGCCATTAAATACATCTTTTATGACTGTAACTCTTATTCTACCTACCTTCCACTTCAGCTGACAGTACTACCAGTTAACCATATCGCCTCAGAGATCAACCACACTATACCATTCCGGGTCAGAATGCAACTTGGGAGTACAGAAAAATGTTACTGTTCTCCCAAGTACTACCAACCTTAATAATTTTGGTTGATAATTCTGCATAAATACACAAATATGCTGCATATACATATATAGAACCATGTATACACCCATGCTTATGTACAGCTCTTTGAGTTAGCTAAAATCATAGGCTGCACTATCGGACACACTCACTATCGGACACACTCAACCATTGTTCCAGAAAGATTTAGTGCCTCAATGAAAAATGTTCGGAGCATCACTGAAACATTAACGAGTTTTTTATCCTTTCGTTTCAAATATTATATTATGTAGATAGATAGGTAGGTATGTAGGCTGTGTAAATGGACAATAGGCAGCTATATAGATTGATTGATTGATTGATTGATAGATAGGTAGGTAGATAGATCGAGTCGGTGAAGATGCAATACCAATGGGTACAACTGGTGAGTGGAGTGATAGACAGTTGATATACAGGTATGCAGATAGATTGATAGATATATAGCTTGAGTGATAGGTAGGTACGTAGGTAGGTTAAATAGGTGGACACATAGACATATATATGGATTAACTAAATTATTGATATGTAGGTATGTAGACAGATAGATCGGTATGTATGTGTGTTAAATAGGTGGAAACATAAACATACATGTAGAGTGTTTGACTGATTGATTGAACGATTGATAGGTAGGTAGGTTAGATAAGTAGATATAGGAGGGATGGTGATCACTTTAAAATTCATAGTACATGCAGAGGCACTCAAGACACGCAATACAACCTACTAAGGGAAGATGAGAGTCATATATCATTACAACGAGTTTCCCATGAGAAAGATCTTGGAGTGACCACAGATGAACATCTAAATTTCCAAGACCATATACAAGAGAAGGTGAACAAAGCCAATCATATTAGGGGCATGATCCGAAGATCTCTTGTGCATTTAGACATCCCAACATTGAGAATATTTTATAAAACAATAGTGCACCCTCATCTAGATTATGCTCAGTCAATCTGGTCACCTTACAAAATGAAAGAGAGCGTACTCCAAAGAACTTTAAAACCGGTGCCAGTATTGAAGTCATTAAGCTACGAGGAACGCCTCAAGACGTTAGATCTTCCAACTATATTGTATCGTCGATAACGCGGCGATATGATAGAGACGTTCAAGCTAAATCAAGCACCAACCTTAAACTCAAGACAAGAGACGGCCCAACCAGAGCAAACACTTAGTACTTAGTAGAGCTTAGTACGACACTGACTTTCAATGAGTTTCATTTAATAATGAAACTCATTGAAAGTCCAAAGGTTCTGGCAATATTAATTTATAAAATTCAAATTTAATGAACCTTTATTAACCATCTCGGGTCGTCACTTAGCCTTGGAGTCTGAAGTAGAGGGTGATCTGGACATAAATGTATAACAAGACCAACTTCCAGTAACTACGTAAGGTTACGTAAGGCAGTAAGGTTTTGAGAGACAGATGGCAATTTACCGTCAGTTGCAATAATAAGGACTATATAATGTTATCTATATTCTTAGTTTACCATCAAGGTCAACCCTCAAAACATTGGAGAATGTTGTTGTTGAAGAGGTGTATATTTGTGATTGTAAGTGCAAGTGTATGTGAACGTTGCTTATGTACAGTTGCTCACCTACACAATCATTTTGGAAAATTTTCCGATTAACACATGCGCGAGTTTTCCTAACAAAACATGGTTTTTCCTACTGTATTTCATGTGATTCATTCAATTTTAGAACCCATTTGTTGCGGAAATGTCTCGTTTTGGCCATACACCATCACCCCAACAATTTCCATATTTTTGTCATTAACCCAAGCTAACCTAACCTGGGGGCTGCCGCCCCCATACCCCCACTGGTCTTAGCATTGATATAGAGGATGACAAAATACTAAAAATATGATGGAATAGTGAAACAAATTTAGATCACTGATTCAAGATGGCCGCCTTTCCTATATTTAACCCACACAGTCCAATAAAATATAATTTAATTTCCGCAGGTAATGACATATATAGAAATTATGTATGAATCATAAAGACTGTATATATGTTACAAAGATTGAGATATCTCGTGCATGTGTCAATAGAAAAACAACAAAATTACATACTAGTCTAGAGCTGTTGGTGCGATTTATCACCTCCATATTTTTGCCGTGAACGCAATTCCCGGTACTCCTACCCGTGAAACACAATGTAATGTACATTCTTGGCACTAGTCCATTAATGACTAATATGTGCATAATATTTAGTGTTAGAGGCGCTTGTAAGAGTAAAGTCCATGATACATCGCCACTTTATGTTTTCGTCTCCCAGGTTTGTTGACTACCTGGCCGGTCCCGGCGGTTCGTTCATATCAACTCGCGCACGGGATTATCATATCTCAATCTTGGTAATGCCCCCTACTGGCAACATAGATGATGATTACAATATGTCCTGGATCCATCCGGATCCCTAATTATGCCCCCTTTAAACATACGAACGTCTGAGCCAAATGTTGCCTCAATTTCGTGCTGTTTGCATACTTTTGGGTAAATTAATTGGCCTGCGGTATGTTTGGGTAGTTTTAGGTATATCTAGAGGTCCGCCTGCAATCGTGTGTTTATGTTGAGGAACGGGCGACGTTCGAGTGTGGATCGACCCGCATTTATCATATGTTATGTCTTTAATACATCTGGTAAGTACAAAACTTGGGTCGAGTTTCCGTATTTATGTACTAGTTATTAAAGGTGTGGACAATGTTTTTTTTTACCCATAATCACTCGTTAATATCTTAACCTCTCATTTTCACTGAGCTTCAAACCCCTCCCCACTTTTTGTTTTTGTTGTTTTATATATTCTCGGTGTAATGGGGCCGTATCTTACTGATTTATAGGTTTTGCCAATAATATTATTGTAGAAAATATACAGAGACACCAGTATTTTTAGGTTTAACTATAAAAAGAACACCTCTAAAAGCGGCTAAAGTAATCAAGATTTTTACCTAATTTTGTATATGGAAAAAAAAATAGCACCATTGACTTCCAATAATAATTAGTTATAGAACCGTTTATTTATCTATAATGTAACAAACTAACTTGTAATTCAATTTAATCAATTATGCAATATATCCTTCCATACATTGGTTATGGAGTGAGGACGAATGTATTGGGTCAACTGTACATATTGTGTGTGTGAAAGTTAGAAATGTTGCCGCGGCTAGTAGATATACTATAGTCACCGCGTTCATCTTAATTTTCTTTAATGATGTTATTATAGAAAATGTATATTATAACGGTAACTTTACAATATATTATAATATTTTCAAATACTTTTACGAAATTTTATTGATTAATATATGCATATGTAAGTTTATAGTACATCAGCATGCACATTATCTCAAATATTAATATATAAAGCATATACATAAGGAAATTTCGCCACCAAATTATACTTAGGCCTATGAGTATGACCATCTCGACAAGTTGACATAAGATGCTCATCAAAATTTCTAGACAAGTATATACATCTTGATCGTCATACCGAATAGACGCGAAAGCTTTCCTTGCAATTAACTCGTACTTGGTAAGGGAGTTGGAGGGTCAAAGTCTTGGTGGGATGGACACCATGAAGCGTGATCTGGACGAATACAAGGATGAGGACAAAATAATCCGAATTATTGGTGGGGGCATCGATGGAGAGGCATCATTGGTGACCTACGAGGGACAGGCGGCTGTTCTGAAGGTCGGAGACTTGGGTCTGGTAAACGAGCTGTTGTCAGAAGCAGAATGTATGTATGATGTGAATGGAGCAGGAGGTACACCAAAGCTTTTGGCTGTCAGCAAGGATGGCAAGATGCTGATAATGGAGTATTGCAAGGGACCAACACTCAGTGAGTTTATTAGGATCGGCATCGAGGAGGACATTGATACCGTTGCCACCCACATAAAACAAAACCTTCAGGTGTTGCACAACTCTGGATATACACATAATGATGTCCACAGTGGCAATATCATCGTGTGTGGCACCCCTGGCCAATACTATACCCGGCTGATTGACTTTGGTGAGGCTCGGAAACTGGTAAAACTGGATGCTGAGCGTGATATAAAGATGTTCGACAGTATGGTGGCTTCTGTGAAAAAGTCCGTTCAAAACTATCGGCGAAGAGGGTCGGGAGTAGTTTGGTGATTACGGCAGATTGTGGGAAACATGATTGTGTAAGAAGTAGCAGTCTGACGTTTAGAGGTTGCATTTTATATAGCCTAAAACCGTGTTTTTTTTAAATCTTTGGTTGTTTTTCGGACGATTCTATTATGTTTAGGAAGGAATTATATGAGCCAGAGGATTAATTAAGATAGAAGTAGCTTTTTTGTTTTGTCCATTTTAACCCATTGAGGATTATGACGCATTTTGACATTTTATTCTGGCTATCATTAGACTATTTCTACAACTTAGGAAGGATCTGCGGGAATCAAAAGGGAAAATATTATCTCAATTGACTCTCTTGACTCCCATATAACCTTCCTAATCTAAATTAAATCGTCTAATAATAGCCTGTAGCCTTTTACTGTATATGGTAGACGTCCTTCCTTAGCTGAATAAAATCGTCTAATTGTTGCCAAAATATAGGGAAAAAGACGTCCCTGGTACAGAAGGGGTTAAGCTTTAAATAATGATCTAACTATATCCCCAGCACAATGCCAAAGTGGTTGTGAATGTAGGGAATGTAGGGATTTTAGAAGAAAGCTGTCTTTGGCCGGGGTATTTCTCTACCGAAAAATTGGAAAATTTATCTTGAAGGGGGGTCTTGAGGATGCTGTTTAAAGATTGATGGAGGTCTAGGGAGGACACTGGAATTAATTAATAATATACAGTATATAAACTAATAAATAACCCCTACCCCTTGAATGAAGACTATTGCCAATCGACCACAGCCTTGAAGCATGGACACACACACACACCCACACACACACAGACCCACACACACACTGTATGACGTAATGGGGGTGACAAAGGTACTCAAGGGGGGAAGGGTTTATTTATTAGTTGATTGATTGATTTATTCATACATTTATTATTAATCTAATTTCCCCTTAGACCCCCATCAAGCTTAGAAAAACCCATCCGCAATATCCCCCTTCTAGATTAATTTGTACATTTTTCGGTAGGAAAATTCGACTCCTACATGGCACGAAAGGTCTTAATATTGACACAGAAATGGGGCGAAAGGTTATATAATCGCCAAAATAATGGGCCGAACATCATTAAATCTGAAAACCAACGAGACTAAACATGAGGGAAAAGGGGGGTTGGGGGTGGGGGGCAGAAATACCCCCCCCCCCCTTAAAGTGCCCATACAAATCTACCCATGTAAAGGTATATTGGTGGTAATAAACCCATCTAATACAAGGATAGAAACTTACACAAATATCGACACACCCAATAATTGTATATACCTTCTTCACACACATACCTTAAGGGGGGTCACCGGCTTTTTGTTTATCTTGCTCTCCTTTTCTCTCTTTCCCTGGCTTGTATCCATTCGTCCCATTTAGCCAACTGTTTTAAGACGTTTATTCCCATCCAAGTGTCGATTTCTTCTTGGCGAGCGATAGCGAGCCAACATTGTATGGAGAAATCCGGCTTCGCCGGAGAAATTTTCCTATCGAATAATGTACAAATTTAGCTTGCTGTCAAAACAAAAAAATATATGTGCTGGCTCGCTACCACTTACCAGGAAAATATTGACACCTGGATGGGATGGGAGTAAACGTCTTAATTTAGTAGGCTGAATGGGGCCAAATGGATACAAGCCAAAGAGAGGGGGAGAGAAAGAGAAAAAAAAAGCGAGGTGGGCTCCCTTAAAACATAATAAGTGTACAAAGGGTATTTATAGTGTCCATAATAATCTAACCATTTATAGGTATATTGGTGGTAATAAACCCATCAAAGACAAGGATAAACACTTGCATGACTAGCCAATGGGTTCGATACCTTTTTTATAACCTTATTTTTTTTACAGTGTTGTGCTCCTCGGTTAGTATTGTTGATATTTATAAACACAATCATTTCTTGAGAATTGTGACGCGTTTTGGCAGTTCATTCTGGTTATCATTAGGTGATTTTATTTAGATTAAGAAAGGTATATGGAAGTCAGAGGGTCAATCCAGAGTCTGTATACCCTTGTCACCTCCCACAGAGCCTTCCTAAGCTGCACAAAATCGTCTAATGATGGCCAGTATACACCGTCACAATGCGTCATGCTCCTCAAGGGGTTAATTAATTGCCTTCCATCAATTATTCTGACACCACCCGGGCTCGTCACCTTGGAGCAGAGGTCATTAAGGGGGGTGACCTGGTTTTTTTTTTATCTCCTTTTCACTCTTTCCTTTCTCTGGCTTGTATCTATTCGGCCCCATTCAGTCTACTGTTGTAAGACGTTTATCCCCATTCAGGTGTCGATTATATGGAGAAATCCGGCTTCGCCAGAGACATTTTTCTGTCGAAAAATTTATAAATTTAGCCTGCTGTAATTTTTTTTTTTTTTTAAATATGCTGGCTCGCTACCACTCGCCAGGAAAATATCGACGCCTGGATGGGGATAAACGTCTTAAAACAGTAGGCTGAATGGGGCCGAATGAATACAAGCCAGAGGAAGAGAGGAAAGAAGAGAAAAAAAGCAGGTCACCCTCCTTAACCCCTTCACCACCAGTACATTATTTTCATCGTACTCTGGTTACCATAAGATGATTTTCTTTAGTTTTTAATCTATCTACCTCAAGGATTCAAATGAGTAAATACTATCTCAATAAACCCATTTAATAACACAGGTTCTTCTTAAGCTGCATAAAATCATCATATTTTGCCCAGAATCCAAGGTAGAAAGCTGTCATGGTGCTGAAGGGGTTAAGGGGGGGGGGGGGATATTGGTCGATTTATTTATACTGTATATATATTTATTTATTTATTTATTATTTTTTTATTTGTTTAGTTTCCTCCCTCCATCAAGCATAAAAGACATCCCCAGGATCCCCCTGCAAGATAAATTTGTTAATTTTTCGATCTAAAAAAGTCCCGGCCAAAGGCCGGTTACACCGGCCATAATCCACCGGTCATAATACAGGCTCGCTATTGCTCGCCAGGAAAAAATTGACACCTAAATAGCACGACAAATATTAATATTGACAAAGAAATGAGGCGAAAAGTCTTAAAATTGCTAAATTAATGGACGTCTTCAAATCTGAAAACTAATGGGGTTAAACATGAGGAAGAAGGGAGGCCAGAAAAATTAACTACCTCCCCTAAAAGGAGTTATTTCATATTTCATAATTATCCCTTTAATAACGGCACCTCTTATCTACTTTTCGAAGAGCGTTGAACAAAATCGAAATCCTCCTAACTTTATTCTGGCTGCTGTTAGACGATGTTATGCAGTTTATAAAGGGCCACCAGTAATTAACAGGCTTCTAACTATCTCACTTCACCCGTTTTACTACCACAGATCCTTCTTAAACTGCACAAAATCGTTTAAATATAGCTAGCATATAATTAAAAGGACGTCGCCGGTACAGAAGGGGTTAATCAATCGTTATAGTATTCCAGAGTAAATAAGGTGG
>CM064496.1:52880319-52885319 GCA_032716605.1 Paralithodes platypus | reverse complement strand
GGAAGACGTTAGAGGATAGACAGAGACGAAAGAGTTTGCCTAGGCAGGGAGTCAGCACGGAAGCACAGTTTTTGAGAACAACAGGAGGAATACCGTCCGGACCGTACGCCTTATTAGTATTAAGCCCAGAGAGGGTAGAAAGTACATCTTTAGAAGAGATTAGGATATTAGGCATAAGTAAGAGAGAGGAGGGTGGAGAGGAAGGAATAGCACCGGAATCATCCAAGGTGGAGTTTCTAGCAAAAGTTTGAGCGAAGAGTTTAGCTTTGTCAGAGGAAGAAGTGATGGTTGTGCCATCAGAATGGGAAAGGGGAGGGAAAGACGAGGAAGAGAAATTGTTGGAGAGGTTTTTGGCTAGATGCCAGAAAGCTTGGGTAGAGCTAGAGTTGGATAGTTCAGTGCATTTATTATTGATGAAAGAGTGTTTGGCAAGTCGAAGAACAGATTTGGCTTGATTCCGGGCAGAAACATAGGAAGAATGAGAGCCTTGAGTTTTAAGGCGTCAGTACCGTTTGAATGCTTCCTCCTTATTGCGGACAGCAGTAGAACAGGCGTGAGTAAACCAAGATTTTTTAGCATTAGTCTGAGAGAAAGAGAATGGAATGTATGCTTCCATGCCCGATAGGATTACCTCGGTAATGCGTTCAGCACTCTCCGAGGGTCCCCGGCCACAGAAGCAGAAATCATTCCATGGGAAATCAAAGAAGTACTGCCGGAGAGCCTCCCAGTCGGCAGCGCCAAAGTGCCACAAGCGCCGCCGGCTAGGAGGATCGGGTGGCCGTACTGGAGAGATAGGACAGTTGACATAAGAAGAAGGGTTTAGAAGTTAGAAACAAGTCAAGAATGTTGGGCCGATCTCTGATGCGATCCGGGATATGGGTGGGTTGCTGAACTAACTGCTCTAGGTCATTTATGATAGAAAAGACGTAGGCTTGTTCACCAGGTGGGTCAGTAGTGTGAGAGGAGAGCCATTGGCGGTGGTGAACATTGAAATCTCCTAAGATGGAGATTTCTGAGAAAGGAGAAATGGATAGAATGTGTTCCACTGTAGAGTTTAGATAGTCAAAGAATTTGGAAAAGTTGGTAGAGTTAGGGGAAAGATAGACAGCACAGCAATATTTAGTAAGAGAATGACAGGAAAGTTTGAGCCATAAAGTAGATAATTCAGAGGAGTCGAAATCGGGAACACGAGAGCAAGTGAGTATGTTGTGCACATATGCACAACATCCGGCTTTGGCTTTGAAACTAGGATAGAGAAAGTAGGAGGATACAAAGAAGGGGTTGCTGGATGTTGCTACAGACACCTGAGTTTCGGTGAGGAAGAGAAGATCAGGTTTGTAGGAGGAGAGATGGTGTTCAACAGAGTGAAAGTTAGAGGAAAGTCCGCGAATGTTGCAGAAATCAATAGACAGAGTAACAGGCCGAGGTCCAGGTAATTTTGTGGGGTCGTCAGGGGATGGTCGTTCGGGTGTGGGGGTATTTATGGTCCCCCCCCCCCCCCCTGGGGACTCCGAGGCTGGGCTGAAATTCATCATTTTAATAATTTTGGTGTGGAGGAATGAAGTGTGGTGTGCATGTTTAGTGAAGTGAAGTGGGTAGGAGGAGGAGGTGTTTGTGAGAGCTAGCTGGATTGCTCTCAGTGTAAATGAGGCACAAAGAAAATCAGTAAGAGAGGCCAAGCAAATGAAACAGGAGTTCCAGCGACTCTTTATTACTTGCCTATAACCTCACCTGGGTCTAGCCCTGATCGATTGGTGCCTACAATCTCCCCAAAATGTTTGTATTTTTGTGCCTGTGTGTATCTGTATTATGTAAGTTTCGTGCGTACACAGAGTCAGGTGAATATAATATGTGTACCAATGTATGGGTGCGTGTTAAATACTCGTTCCTCATGTACTTTATGTGCACAAATGTACAGTACTATATATCAGTGTTTTGGCCATTATAGATGTACATGTAGTCTACCTCTCTCTAATGTCATGTTTGTGTGTGTGTGTGTGTGTGTGTGTGTGTGTGTGTGTGTGTGTGTGTGTGTGTGTTTGTTTGTGTGTTTAAACTCCAGACCAGACCAGATGGCTGGAGTAAAGTAGGAAAGAAGAGCAATTGGACAGAGGAAGAACAAGCGGAGAAGTGAGAAGTATAGTAGAAGACTGAAAGTTCTCGGGCTCAACCAAGTTGCTTCATTATATATAAAAAAAAAAAAATCTTTCAAACCAGTGGTATCATAAATAAGTCAATGGTATTGCACATCTAAAGAATCTTTTAATTTGTATTCTATAATATTTTTAACTCGGCAACCAAATGTTTTTTTTTTTTTTATATATATATATATATATATATATATATATATATATATATATATATATATATATGCCTGCTCTATGTCCTGTGACTGTAAATGTTTTGGATGATGATAGTAGGCTCTTTATCATACTACAAGGTGGCAGCAGGTTGTATAATTATGCACGCCACACATCTCACGTTGATTGATGACGTGTTGCCATTTCACCCACACAGGTTAACATATGGCCAGTTGTCTTCTATGCTGTCAAATGATGAAGACAGGGCCAATAACTAAGGTTAGGTTAGTTTAGGTTAGGTTAGGTTAGGTATTTCATGAACTTGTATCTTCCAAGGGTGCCACATTTTGATCATCAACTCAAATAAAATATAACTAAACTATGTAAAACTCCTCGAAATAGCTAAATAAATTGAAACGCTATATCCACAAATATATAAGTAATTTGGTGTATATTATACAGTAAACAAAATATGTTAGGCTCTCGGATGTCATACGCATTTAAATTACCTTTCGAGAACTCCAACCGTATCATAAAGGACACGAACCCCTTACCTTCTGATTCTCAGTCCACAACTATATCAACTTGTCTACGGCTCCACCAGCTCACCCCACCTCCCCGTCTCTCTCTCTCTCCACCCCCCCCTCTCTCTCTCTCTCTCTCTCTCTCTCTCACACACATACACACACACACAAATATTACACACGCACTCTCACTCACCCACAATATCTCTCTCTCTCTCTCTCTCTCACCAACATCAGTAAAGCAACACCAGCCTCGAGGTTTTAACACATCATTTCAATTATCATAAATCAAGTTCCATGCATAAATAAACAAAGCTAATTACTACAAGGACAAAGGCGTATTGATCATATTGGTGGCATGGCTGGCTGGCTGACTGGCTGACTGACTGTGGGCTTACTGTACATAACCCAGCTCTAACCATTTGTACAGCAGGGTTCAAAAGTTCAGCGATCGACAGCGGTATTGGAAGTATGTATTCAGGGATTGGGATTTTTGTTTGTTTTACGTTATATAACTATAATTTTTTTGTGTCTGGATCTACTTCTCTCTCATGCTTAACCCCATTGGTTTTGAGGTTTTAAGACAATTGCGCCATTAGTTTGACGATTTAAAGGCCTTTCGTGCCATTGAGGTGTCCATATATTTCCCTGGCAAGCAATAGCGAGCCTTAAACTTGGGAGGAACCGGCTTTTGGTTGGGGAATTTTTCTACAGAAAAATAGCACAAACTTAGAGAGAGAGAGAGAGAGAGAGAGAGAGAGAGAGAGAGAGAGAGAGAGAGAGAGAGAGAGAGAGAGAGAGAGAGAGAGAGAGAGAGAGAGAGAGAGAGAGAGAGAGAGAGAGAGACAGAGAGAGAGAGAGAATGTGTGTGTGCGTACGACTATGGTGTCTAAATAACCTAGTAACGCTGCCATAAAACCGGCCCCCCCTCCTTAGAAACCGACTAACACAACCAGCTATATAATTATACTAGGTCAGTAAAGGGCAATATATCACATACATACCACACACACACACAGACACACACACACACAAACACTACTTTCCCTACTAACCTCCTACCCACCCACACACACAACATACTTCCCTTACAAAACAATCCCCTCCACCCACACACTCACCAATCTACTCACAAAATCCCGAACCTACTAAACTATCCCTTCCACCTACCTACCCACACACACACACACTCAACAAACCATTCACACACACACACACAACATACCTACCCTACTAAAATCCATTCAATACACACACACAGACACACTGCCCTACGACCTAACCCACTGAAACAGAGAGAGAGAGAGAGAGAGATAGAGATAGAGATAGAGATAGAGATAGAGAGAGAGAGTACAAAGGAGTACAAAGGAAATCAAGCAACAACAGGTCTAGTGACCCTTCTAGGCTGTTTGTCCTCCAAAACACTGAGGATCAAGTGTCCAAACAGTGGTTTAGAGTGGGCAAGGGAACATTGGAAAGGGAACTACTGCCCTGGAACTAATGTCCGTGGCAGGACTAAGGAAGTTAGTAGGGGACATATGGGTTAGTAACTGAGGGGAGGATAAAATAAAGTTATTCATTTACAAATGCAGTCAGTCGCGGGTTTGATGCGAGATATTTGTCTAGGCGGAGTTTAAATGAATCAACGGTGCTGCAGTCTATAACGTCTCGGGGAAGCCCATTCCACAAGTTGACAACTCGATTGAAGAAGAAATTCTTAGATTCGTGTGAGTTAAAAGATTTGCCAATAATTTTGTAACCGTGTCCCCGCGTGTAATTAGATTGGTCGATAGTGAAGTATTTACTACAGTTCATATTGTCGATGCCTTTGATGATTTTGAACACTTGAATTAAGTCACCTCTTAATCTGCACTGGGTTAAAGGAAATAAATTTAATTCTCTAAGACGCTCTTCGTATGGTTTGTTCTTTAGGCTAGTTATCATTTTGGTAACTCTACGTTGAATTCGTTCTAGCTTGTTTATGTCTTTTTGGTAATAAGGGCACCAGCATTGAACGCAGTATTCCAGAAGAGGGCGGACTAAGGAATTGTAAAGGGTTAGGATAACATCTTTGGATTTATGCTCAAATGACCTGCCTATAAAGCCAATTATTTTGTTTGCCTTCTTAACAACTTCTGAACATTGTTGACTCGGTTTTAAGTTACTCGATATTTTT
>CM064496.1:52703852-52876352 GCA_032716605.1 Paralithodes platypus | reverse complement strand
ACACACAAACACACACCTTAAAATATGCCCCTTGGTTTCGTCACTAACATATTAACGATTTTTAGGCAAGCAAATTCATTCTGGGAACTCTGACTGCTTACAATAGGAAGATATACTTTTAGTGAGATTTTTAACCCCTTGTGTACTGTACTATATTTTCACGATTTTCTTTAGTTTAACAAGGATCTGTGGTAGTGGTACTAAATTTGAGGCAAATTTTTGCTCGCCTGAAAAAAGCCGACATATAAATGGCCCAAAAGGTCTTAAAATCGCCACACTTATGGGGCAAATGTCTTAAAATATCAAGAATAATGGGGTTCAACATAAGCGAGAAGGGGGTCCAGAAAACTCCCCTTAAGACTGGAATATATTATTTTCGTCTGTTGGTGTGGTTTTCGTCTGTTGGTGTGGTTATCGTCTGTTGGTGTGGTTTTCGTCTGTTGGTGTGGTTTTCGTCTGTTGGTGTGGTTTTCGTCTGTTGGTGTGGTTTTCGTCTGTTGGTGTGGTTTTCGTCTGTTGGTGTGGTTTTCGTCTGTTGGTGTGGTTATCGTCTGTTGGTGTGGTTTTCGTCTGTTGGTGTGGTTTTCGTCTGTTGGTGTGGTTATCGTCTGTTGGTGTGGTCGTCTGTGGCTGGTGGTGTGGTTTTCGTCTGTTGGTGTGGTTATCGTCTGTTGGTGTGGTTATCGTCTGTTGGTGTGGTTTTCGTCTGTTGGTGTGGTTTTCGTCTGTTGGTGTGGTTTTCGTCTGTTGGTGTGGTTTTCGTCGTTGTTGGTGTGGTTTTCGTCTGTTGGTGTGGTTTTCGTCTGTTGGTGTGGTTATCGTCTGTTGGTGTGGTTTTCGTCTGTTGGTGTGGTTTTCGTCTGTTGGTGTGGTTATCGTCTGTTGGTGTGGTTTTCGTCTGTTGGTGTGGTTATCGTCTGTTGGTGTGGTTTTCGTCTGTTGGTGTGGTTATCGTCTGTTGGTGTGGTTATCGTCTGTTGGTGTGGTTTTCGTCTGTTGGTGTGGTTTTCGTCTGTTGGTTTTTCGTCTGTTGGTGTGGTTTTCGTCTGTTGGTGTGGTTTTCGTCTGTTGGTGTGGTTATCGTCTGTTGGTGTGGTTTTCGTCTGTTGGTGTGGTTTTCGTCTGTTGGTGTGGTTATCGTCTGTTGGTGTGGTTTTCGTCTGTTGGTGTGGTTTTCGTCTGTTGGTGTGGTTTTCGTCTGTTGGTGTGGTTTTCGTCTGTTGGTGTGGTTATCGTCTGTTGGTGTGGTTTTCGTCTGTTGGTGTGGTTTTCGTCTGTTGGTGTGGTTATCGTCTGTTGGTGTGGTTATCGTCTGTTGGTGTGGTTTTCGTCTGTTGGTGTGGTTATCGTCTGTTGGTGTGGTTTTCGTCTGTTGGTGTGGTTATCGTCTGTTGGTGTGGTTATCGTCTGTTGGTGTGGCTATCGTCTGTTGGTGTGGTTATCGTCTGTTGGTGTGGTTATCGTCTGTTGGTGTGGTTTTCGTCTGTTGGTGTGGTTTTGTTCTCTTGATCGCTATCTTTAGACGATTTTTACAGCTAAGGAAGGCTCTGTGGGAATTATATGAGTGAAGACTATCTCCCTTAACCCTCTGACTTACATATACCCTTACTAATCTCAATATAATCGTTAATGTTATCCAGAAACCAGAGAAGAAATAATTATGTCATGGAATCTTCTAAGGGTTAACCCCTTCCCCACCATTAAGTAATTGTCATCATATTCTGGTTACCATTATACGATTTCCTTTAGTTTATAATCTACCTCCACGCCTCAAATGGGTAAATACTACCTCAATAAACCCTCTTAATAACATAGGTCCGTCTTAAGCTGCATAAAACCGTCTAGTTTTAGCCAGCATCAAAGGTAAAAAGGCGTCCTGGTGCTGAAAGGGTTAAACTGATAATTCGTCACATGCACATTTATTTAGGAACATCATATTAACATCATAATTATACAAACTAATTCACTACACATATAATATACAATTATATTCAGTTGCTATAATATACATCGTGATTATGTATATTCTCTCTCTCTCTCTCTCTCACACACATTTTCACATATTAATTGATGATACACACAGCTATTCAGTAGGTAAACTAATCAACCTTTCTGTAGACTTTCATTCAACCCATTACTTGTACACTATATCGATCATGTACATATAGACACACTAACTAAATTATTTAATCACACACACACACGCACACAGACACAGACACAGACACACACCTGCTCATCATACAGACACAAACACTCACCCACCTTCACACACTCACACGCACACACACACATTAATAATACACTCAGTCATTCCGTAGTGAAGGTAACCAACCCACCCTATACTGTACTGTACACTACCATATAACTCATTAATTATGTACCATGGTCTACATGCTCACCGCCATGCTATCTGGTATGTACATGGCTATTCACTTGTACACACTCACACATACATACACATCATCCACACATCACACACAAACACACATACACACTCATTATACTCCCATCATCCACACACACACACACACACACATATACACTTGTACCTGAAATAAAAAACGTGCCCCCCTCCCCCCTACACACTTCTACACGATAGTAGAACATATATACATATACACACTCTTGTACACTAAGTCATACACACGCGTACACACATACTATACTCGTACACACACGCACAAGCATTATGTCAAACATACACACACGCACAAGAACCTCCACTCACGACAGACACACGCGTATTCATTCATGCACGGAAATACCCTCTCCCCCCCCCCCCCCCCCCCCCCCTCCCACACACACACACACACTTAACCCTTCTTGGGCCGGGGGGGATCTTTTTGGACCTCCCCTGTTTCGCCTCATTAGTTTGGATATTTTAAGACGTTTCACCCTATTAGTTTGGCGATGATAAGACGCTTCAACCCATTCAGGTGTCGATTATATTCTGGGTGAAAGATAGCATGCTTGATACTCAGAAGGATATGGCCGGGATATGTTTATATCGAAAAATTTACAAATATAGCTTGAAGGGGGTCCGGGTGGATATTTTTCAGTTTGAAGGAAGTCTGGGCAGAATTGTTTTGTTAGCCAAGGGAACAAACTAAAATACATTATTCGAAAATAGCAAAAACTAGCATAATCCTCAATGATAATTAAATATATTATTATAATAACCCCCTACACGTGTTGTCACGTCAGTAAGTGTGTTTGTGTGTGTGTGTATGTATGTGTGTGTGTGTGTGTGTGTGTGTGTGTGTGTGTGTGTGTGTGTGTGTGTGTGTGTGTGTGTGTGTGTGTGTGTGTGTTAAATAATTAAATATATTATCATAATAACCCCCTACACGTGTTGTCACGTCAGTAAGTGTGTTTGTGTGTGTGTGTATGTATGTGTGTGTGTGTGTGTGTGTGTGTGTGTGTGTGTGTGTGTGTGTGTGTGTTAAATAATTAAATATATTATCATAATAACCCCCTACACGTGTTGTCACGTCAGTAAGTGTGTTTGTGTGTGTGTGTATGTATGTGTGTGTGTGTGTGTGTGTGTGTGTGTGTGTGTGTGTGTGTGTGTGTGTGTGTGTGTTAAATAATTAAATATATTATCATAATAACCCCCTACACGTGTTGTCACGTCAGTGTGTTTGTGTGTGTGTGTATGTATGTGTGTGTGTGTGTGTGTGTGTGTGTGTGTGTGTGTGTGTGTGTGTGTTAAATAATTCGTACGTCTCTCTCTCTTTCTCTCTCTTGGCGTATGGAGGAGGTTCTAAGAAGCGTGGTATGAGGGGCATTAAGCATTAAGGGGGGTGACCTGCTTTTTGTTAGTTCTGTCCTTTTCTCTCTTTCTATGGCTTGTATCCATTCGGCCCCATTCAGCCAACTATTTTAAGACGTTTATCCCCATCTAGGTGTCGATTTCTTCCTGGCGAGCGATAGCGAGCCAGCATTATATGAAGAAATCCGGCTTCGCCGGAAAAAAAAATCTATCGAAAAATGTACAAATTTATCCTGCTGTCAAACAAAAATAAAAAAATATGCTGGCTCGCTACTGCTCACCAGTAAAAAATTGACACCTGGATGGGGATAAACGTCTTAAAACAGTAGGCTGAATGGGGCCAAATGGATACAAGCCAGAGAAAGATAGACAAGGACAGAACCAAAACAGGTCACCCCCTTTAAATGTATTGTTAGCTCTCTCTCTCTCTCTCTCTGGTTCTAAGAACTGTGTGGTCTGAAGGTCATTAAATATTTTGCTGGTAATGTTTACGATCAATGCCTCCTGGGGTGACCTGTCTACAACTAAAGCCGGTGGCACACGAGCGCTTTTTCCCTCAACATTTATCCTCAACACTGGTCTGGCAGCTTATGAGGTCAACATTTAACATATTTCGGTCACCTCAAATGCTTCCCCTTGAGCCGGTATCACACGAGCGCTTTTTCCCCCAACATTTATCCTCAACACTGGTCTGGCAGCTTATGAGGTCAACATATAATATATTTCGGTGGGTGCCCTCAAATACTTTATATACAGTATATACAGTATATATACTGTATATATAAAATATACATGAATAGATCAAAACACTGTAAAAGAATAAGAAAAAAAAAATGAAAAGGTGTATCAATCATTTTGGTAGTTACGGTAGTGTTTATCCGTGTATTAGATGGGTTTATTACCACCAATATACCTATAAATGGTTATAGATTATTATGGACACTATAAATACCCTTTGTACACCCATTATGTTTTAAGGGAGCCCCACCTCGCTTTTGTTTTTCTCTTTCTCTCCCTCTCTCTTTGGCTTGTATCCCTTCGGCCCCATTCAGCCTACCTTTTAAAGACGCTTACCCCCATCCAGGTGTCAATATTTTCTGGCGAGCGGTAGCGAGCCAGCGTATATATATTTTTGTTTTGACAGCAAGCTAAATTTGTACATTTTTCGATAGAAAAATTTCTTCGGCGAAGCCGGATTTCTCCATACAATGCTGGCTTGCTATCGCTCGCCAGGAAGAAATCGACACATGGATGGGGATAAACGTCTTAAACAGTTGGCTGAATGGGGCCGAATGGATACAAGCCAGGGAAGGAGAGAAAAGGAGATAAAGATGAAAAAAGCCGGTGACACCCCTTAAAGTATGTATGTGAAAAAGGTATATACAATTATTGGGTGTGTCGATATTTGTGTAAGTTTCTATCCTTGTATTAGATGGGTTTATTACCACCAATATACCTTTACATGGGTAGATTTGTATGGGCACTTTAAGGGGGGGGGGGGGGGGGGGATATTTCTGCCCCCCCCCCCCCCCACCCCCAATCCCCCTTTTCCCTCATGTTTAGTCTCGTTGGTTTTCAGATTTAATTATGTTCGGCCCATTATATTGGCGATTATATATCCTTTCGCCCCAGTTTTTTGTCAATATTAAGACCTTTTGTGCCATGTAGGAGTCGAATTTTCCTACCGAAAAATGTACAAATTAATCTAGAAGGGGGATATTGCGGATGGGTTTTTCTAAGCTTGATGGGGGTCTAGGGGGAAATTAGATTAATAATAAATGTATGAATAAATCAATAAATCAACTAATAAATAAACCCTTCCCCCCTTGAGTACCCTTGTCACCCCCATTACGTCATACAGTATGTGTGTGTGTGTGTGTGTGTGTGTGTGGGTGGGTGGGTGGGTGTGGGTGTGTGTGTGTGTGTGTGTCCATGCTTCAAGGCTGTGGTCGATTGGCAATAGTCTTCATTCAAGGGGTAGGGGTTATTTATTAGTTTATAAACTGTATATTGTTAATTAATTCCAGTGTCCTCCCTAGACCTCCATCAATCTTTAAACAGCATCCCCTTCATGATAAATTTGTGCATTTTTCGGTAGAGAGATACCCCGGCCAAAATAAAAGCAGCTTTCTTCTAAAATCCCTACATTCCCTACATTCACAACCACTTTGGCATTGTGCTGGGGATATAGTTAGACCATTATTTAAAGCTTAACCCCTTCTGTACCAGCGACGTCTTTTTCCTTATATTTTGACAACAATTAGACGATTGTATTCAGCTTAGGAAGGACGTATACCATATAAAAGGCTACAGGCTATTATTAGACGATTTCATTCAGATTGGGAAGGTTATATGGGAGTCAAGAGAGTCAATTGAGATAATATTTTCCCTTTTGATTCCCGCAGATCCTTCCTAAGTTGTAGAAATAGTCTAATGATAGCCAGAATAAAATGTCAAAATGCGTCATAATCCTCAATGGGTTAAAATGGATAAAACAAAAAAGCTACTTCTATCTTAATTAATCCTCTGGCTCATATAATTCCTTCCTAAACATAATAGAATCGTCCGAAAAAAAAACCAAAGTATAATTTTTTTTTTTTTTAGGCTATATCAAATTAAAACTCTAAACGTCAGACTGCTACTTCTTACACAATCTTGATTCCCACAATCTGCCGTAATCACCAAACTACTCCCGACCCTCTTCGCCGATAGTTTTGAACGGACTTTTTCACAGAAGCCACCATACTGTCGAACATCTTTATATCACGCTCAGCATCCAGTTTTACCAGTTTCCGAGCCTCACCAAAGTCAATCAGCCGGGTATAGTATTGGCCAGGGGTGCCACACACGATGATATTGCCACTGTGGACATCATTATGTGTATATCCAGAGTTGTGCAACACCTGAAGGTTTTGTTTTATGTGGGTGGCAACGGTATCAATGTCCTCCTCGCTGCCGATCCTAATAAACTCACTGAGTGTTGGTCCCTTGCAATACTCCATGATCAGCATCTTGCCATCCTTGCTGACAGCCAAAAGCTTTGGTGTATCTCCTGCTCCATTCACATCGTACATACATTCTGCTTCTGACAACAGCTCGTTTACCAGACCCAAGTCGCCGACCTTCAGAACTGCTGCCTGTCCCTCGTAGTTCACCAATGATGCCTCTCCATCGATGCCCCCACCAATAATTCGGATTATTTTGTCCTCATCCTTGTATTCGTCCAGATCACGCTTCATGATGTCCATCCCACCAAGATTTTTACCCTTCAAATGCTTACAATCATAAATAATTTTAAGATGGTATTTGTATTTGCACGTAATACCTATAACTTAACCACTATTAACAATGATATTGCTTTAGGATGACTAATCGCAAGGAAAGCTTTTGTGGATTGTCAAGAGAACTACGAGTTAACCACAAGGAAATCTTTCGCGTCTATTCAGTATGACGATCAAGATGTATATGCTTGTCTAGAAATTTTGATGAGCATGTCAACTTGTCGAGATGGTAATACTCATAAGTATAAATTTGGTGGCAAAATGTCCTTATATATATGCTTTATATATTAATAATAGGGAATAATATAGATAATGTGCATGCTAATGTACCATAAAAATACATATTCATAATATATTAATCAATAACATTTCGTACAAGTATTTGAAAATATTATAATATATTGTAAAGTTACCGTTATAATATACATTTTCTATAATAACATCATTAAAGAAAATTGAGATGAACGCGGTGACTATAGTATATCTACACGCCGCGGCAACATTTCTAACTTTCACACACACAATATGTACAGTTGACCCAATACATTCGTCCTCACTCCATAACTAATGTATGGAAGGATATATTGCATAATTGATTAAATTGGATTACAAGTTAGTTTGTTACATTGTAGATAAGTAAACGGTTCTATAACTAATTATTATTGGAAGTCAATGGTGCTATTTTTACTTCCATAGGCTATACAAAATTAGGTAAACATCTTGATTACTTTAGCCACTTTTAGAGGTGTTCTTTTTATAGTTTAACCTAAAAATACTGGTGTTTTTGTATTTTTTCTACAATAATATTATTGGCAAAACATATAAATCTTAATAAATAAAGGTCAATGTTTGTCTGTTTGTCAGTTACCCGACTACCCGACCTTTGTTACTAAACTCCTCCCACAGTTTTGGTGCCAGGTGGGAGTGTGGGGCACCGTTGGAAAGCCCAGGCTTTGGAGATGGTTTTAGGCGAGTTTAGTGGAAATCAGAGATACTTTTGTTTAATAAAATTTTCGGCAGAACTTATGTAGTATACGGGAGCGAAAAAAATGCGAAACAATTTCCGTTTGGGGCAGAAGGAGGCCTCCGATCGAAAAGGTGCACGGAACGAAAGTTGTTCGCAGCCCCCCAATATGGGGGTACGGATGAGATCAGATCCAAAATCGGAAGTCATTTAGCGGCCGAAATCGAGGTCGCCGTTTAATGAGGCACAGGGAGGTCGAGACCGGTGATTATGGCAGTAGTAGTATTGTGATGATTGTGGTAGTAGTGATTGATGATGGTGATTATGGTAGTAGTAGTGGTGGTAGTAGTGATGGTGATTACCCGGGCAACGCCGGGTACCCCTGCTAGTCAGTAATATACGGCCCCATTACACCAAGCATACATATAAAAAAAAAAAAAAAAATTGGGAGGGCTACCTATCCGCTTCTTTAACTCCTCCTCCTCCTCCTCCTCCTTCTGCTCCTCCTCCTCCTCCTCCTTTTCCTTAAGCGGGGTAGTGGTTAGTTTTTGGCCTATTTATTTATTCATTCATATATATCATCAAGCTTTAAAAAAAACACTCTCTAGACCTCCCTTCAAGATAAATTTGTAAATTTTTCGGTAGAAAAAATGTTACGGCCGACGGCCGGTTCTTCTTAAAATTACAGGCTTGCTATCGCTCGCCAGGAAAAAAGTCGACACCTAATCGTCACGAAATATCTTAAAAATGAGACGGAAATGGGGCGAAAGGTGGTAAAATTGCCAAACTAATGGACCGAACGTCTAAAAATGTCAAAACTAATGGGGCTAAACATGAGGGGGAAGGGGGTCGGGAAAAAAACAACCATCCCCCCTTAACTAATGTACAGTAGGCTACTGGCGCCAATATTATCAACAGGTCAAAGCTACTCGACCGCCTGTATGGGAGAGGGGGGGGGGGGGGGAGAGAGAGAGAGAGAGAGAGGGGGGGGGGGGGTGATCGATATATCCTTTGGCGCCTTCTATATAATTTATGTAAAGTCTGCGATCAACTTACATCATTCACATACCTTAGTTAGTTTCAATAAGACTTCAGAGGCTATCAACCCTTCTGGATTATTAAGCCAGCACACTGTAAGTCAAGTATAGTGTCAGGACTGGAGCCCCACTTCGATAACTCCAGTCCCTTGTGGGGGTGATCGATATGTCCGTTGGTGCCCTATATACTGTATACCTGTATATGCCAAGTCTGCGAGATCAATATGCATCATTCACATACCATATATCCCATACAGTACCAGGGACGTCCTTTTCATCCTGTTCTGGCAACTATTAGACGATTTCATGCAGCTTAGGAAGGACCTCTAGCAATAATAAGATTTCAAACTATCTCGACCAAACCTTTTAACTACCACAGATCCTTCCTGAGCTGCATAATATCATCTAAATATAGCTAGCATAAAGCATCACACACGTCGCTGGTACTGAAAGGGATATACAGTATATTATACATGGAAGTCCAGCTGTTATTATTATTTCCATCGTAGCGCTGTTGTTTGTTTGTTTCCATCACGTTAACCCCTTCTGTATCGGCGACGTCTTTTAAAGTTTATTCTACCTGTATTTAGACCATTTGGTGCAGTCTTAGAAGGATCTGTGGTAGTAAAAATGATTAAGTGAGATGGTTCGAAGCCTGGTGGTTGCGGAGGCCCTTTTAAAACTGAATAAAATCGTCTAATAGTAGCCAGAATAAACTAAAAATGACGTTGCCGGTACAGATGTGGTTAAAGGTATATCTATATTCGCGGTCCTTAACCCATTCAGTACTGATGACGTCTTATTCATTTTAGTCTGGCAACTATTAGATGATTTTATTCAGCTTAGGGAGGACGTCTACACATTACAAGGCTACAGACTATCTCAATTAATCCTTTTAGCTACTACACATCCTTCCTGAGCTTTCATAAAATCGTGTAAATGTAGCTGAAATAAAACAAAACAAAAAAACATCACCGGTACCGAAAGGGTTAACCCCTCCAGCACGATGACGCAATACTATTTCTATTCTGGTTACCATTAGATGATTTGTTTCAGCTTACAATCTACCTCTAGGACTCAAAGGGGGAAATAACGTAATAAACCATCTGAATCATGTATAGTGTATCTAATTTTAATCAAAGTACTAGATAATTTATTTTTAACCCTTTTTGTACCGGCGACGTATTTATAAGTTTATTCTAGCTATATTTAGAGAATTTTGTGCAGTTTAAGAAGGATCTGTGGTAGTAAAAATGGTTAGGTGAGATATTTTGAACATGTTTAACTGCTGGAGGCCCTTTTTAAGCTGAATAAAGTCTTGTAATAGCAGTTTGAATAAGGCTAAAAGGACGGTACCGGTAGTGAAAGGGTGAATAAGTAACTCACCTGTATGTAGTCATATATGGGTGAGTGTTAGCCAAAGTATGAATGAATGAAAACTATTATTGTATCATTGCATTATTAACTGGGCACCAAGTGAGAATACATGCATTTTTGTAATTGGTTGTACCCAGTATAAATATGTTTCAATTAAAATATACAAAATAAATACATAAATAAATAGCATAGGTCCTTCATCAACTGCAAAAAATCGTCTAAAGTTAGCCAGAATAAATGCCCCCCAAAAAGGCAATAACGATACGCAATAGACTGGTATTCATAAGGTGTTAATAACGATACGCAATAGACTGGTATTCATAAGGTGTTAATAACGATACCCAATAGACTGGTATTCATAAGGTGTTAATAACGATACGCAATAGACTGGTATTCATAAGGTGTTAATAACGATACGCAATAGACTGGTATTCATAAGGTGTTAATAACGATACACAATAGACTGGTATTCATAAGGTGTTAATAACGATACCCAATAGACTGGTATTCATAAGGTATTAATAACGATACGCAATAGACTGGTATTCATAAGGTGTTAATAACGATACGCAATAGACTGGTATTCATAAGGTGTTAATAACGATACGCAATGGACTGGTATTCATAAGGTGTTAATAACGATACACAATAGACTGGTATTCATAAGGTGTTAATAACGATACGCAATAGACTGGTATTCATAAGGTGTTAATAACGATACGCAATAGACTGGTATTCATAAGGTGTTAATAACGATACGCAATAGACTGGTATTCATAAGGTGTTAATAACGATACGCAATAGACTGGTATTCATAAGGTGTTAATAACGATACGCAATAGACTGGTATTCATAAGGTGTTAATAACGATATGCAATAGACTGGTATTCATAAGGGGTTAATAACGATACGCAATAGACTGGTATTCATAAGGGGTTAATAACGATACGCAATAGACTGGTATTCATAAGGTGTTAATAACGATACGCAATAGACTGGTATTCATAAGGGGTTAATAACGATACGCAATAGACTGGTATTCATAAGGGGTTAATAACGATACGCAATAGACTGGTATTCATAAGGAGAGATGGGTCGTTTTTCTGGTCCATTTTCTTCCTTATGTTTAGCCCCATTAGTTTTCAGATTTTAAGAGGTTCGCCCCATTAATTTGTCGATTATAAAATTGTTCGTCCCATTTCTATATCAATATCAAAACCTTTCGTGCCATTTAGGTGTCAATTTTTTTCCTGGCGAGCGATAGCGATCCTGTAATTTTAAGAGAAACCAAGGCCAGGACATTTTTTATTATTTTTTCGATAGAAAAATGTCCAGGCCGAATGCCGATTCCTCTTAAATTACAGGTTCGCTATCGATAAATACATCCTACCTACTGTAGCTCCAAATATTTACATATGGTATCTGTACAGTCACTTATGGAAATTCGTGGACACCCTATGTTTTTCTTTATGCAATTATGGATCTTGCTTTTCAATAAATAGTAAATATAGTTTTGTAGTTGAAGTATAGACAATTACATAGGCATAAATTCGCTGGCAGAGATAGCCTTCCATAGTTAGGAAATAGGGTGAGAGCTGGTCCACGATATTTTATGATAGACTGTACCTAGCAGGGGTTAACAATGACGGTCATCTAGGCAGTGACCTATGTGGTCTACAACAGAGGGGGGGAAGGGGGGGGGGGGTCTGTCTGTTGGGGTTAGGTTGACTGGGAAACGGTCTTGCATAAAGGTGATGGGGGGGGGGAGGGGGGGGGGGGGGGAAGAGGTCGGGAGTTGGGGCGACGAACGGAAAATGAATGGGAGAGGAGGGGTTATGGGGGGGGGGGGGGGTGAAGGAGGGAGGGGGGAAAGAGGGATGAAAGGATATATATATTATACTGTGTACAGTACTGTATATATATACAGTATATATATATATATATATATATATATATATATATATATATATATATATACTGTATATATATATATATATATATATATATATATATATATATATATATATATATATATATATATATATATATATATATACTGCATATATATTATATAGTATATATACTGTATATATATATTTGAGAGAGAGAGAGAGAGTGTGAGTGGTGTTGTGTTGGTTTCCATAGTGAATGTACGAGTTATAGATATACTGTCTATATACAGTAAGTGTGTGTGGGTGTGGGTGTTTGTGTGTGTGTGTGTGTGTGTGTGTGTGTGTATAGGTGTGTGTGTGTGTGTGTGTAGGTGTGTGTGCGTGTGCGTGTGTATACGTGTTATAGGCCCTACATACCAGTATACATGGATACTATTATTAGACTTACACAATATCATATTATATGTTCTTCCCCAGTTCGTATATTACATTAACTATATTATTAACATTTCAGGAATGATGGTGAGAAAGAAGGCTTGTGGTGGCTGGGTGATGGAGGGGGCCGTGGTGAAGGGCGTGTTGCTACTGACGGTGCTGGTGGGTCAGTCCTGGGCTATGATGATGGAGTTTAAGAAGGTGGAGTGGGGAGACGTCGCAAAGGTAACTATAAGCCAAGACGTTCAGGTATCTTATCCCTTTCGGTACCAGCGACGTCTATTATATGTTATTCTAGCTATAATTAGACGATTGTATGCAGCTTAGGAAGGATCTGTGGTAGTTAAAAGGGCTGATTGAGATAGTTCGAAGCCTGCTAATTGCTGGACGCCCTTCTTAAACTGAATGAAATCGTCGAATAGTTGCCAGAATAATATACAAAAGACGTTGCCGGTACAGAAGAGTTTAACCCTTGCAAGATCCAATACGCATTTATTTTCTATTTCCCGGCTATTTTGATAAATAGGAGTCTTACTACGAGGTTAATTTTTTTTCTGTCCTTTTCTCTCTTTCTCTGGCTTGTATCCATTCGGCCCCATTCAGCCTACTATTTTAAGACGTTTATCCCCATCTAGGTGTCGATTTCTTTCTGGCGAGCGATAGCGAGCCAGCATTATATGAAGAAATCCGGCTTCGCCGGAGAAATTTTTCTATCGAAAAATGTACAAATTTAGCCTGCTGTCAAACTAAAATAATAAAATATGCTGGCTCGCTACCGCTCACCAGTAAAAAAATTACACCTGGATGGGGATAAACGTCTTAAAACAGTAGGCTGAATGGGGCCAAATGGATACAAGCCAGAGAAAGATAGAAAAGGACAGAACAAAAAACAGGTCACTCCCCTTAAACTACACTTTGAGTAAAATGGTGTTTTTAATGTTGTATTTTTATTTGTTTTATTTTGTCCTTTAACCCCTTCTTTACCGACTGGGTCTGTATAACTCAATGTTGGCTGCTATTAGACGATTTTATTCAGTTTCAAAATGGCCTCCAGCAATTACAAGGCTTCGAACTATCTCCCTCAACCTTTACTAACACCACACATCCTTCTTAAGCTGCACAAAATCATCTAAATATAGCTAGAATCATATGAAAAAGACGTCGCCGGTACCGAAGGGGTTAAAGAAAGTAAAATATAACGTAAATATTAATATGAGTCATGAATATAAAATATAAAATATATATATATATATTTTTTTTTTATACATGAACATGACGCATTTACTTCATTTATTGACGTGTGATATCGTCAAAAAACGTTACGAATTACTGGAATCTGAACTTACATCTATTTGGGGTTCGGTCGTGTTGGTGCTGACATCAAAACCTACTTAACCCCTTCGGTACCGGCGACGTCTTTTGTATACAGTGACCTACCACATGACTAAATGGCATTACGATAGGGCAGACTGGGAGGGTCTTCAAGGTTTCTTTATTGATATTCCCTGGACCTCTTTCTTTTCTAATGATGCACACTCCACCTTGAGCCACATACAAGATTTTGTAAAAATTGGAATGGAAACTTTTATTCCTCATCAAAAGTACAGTAAAAGATCTAATTCACCTAAATGGTTTGACCATAATTGTGCTAGAGTAACTGAACAAAAAGCAATAGCCTAAATTACTTTAGAAACATCAGAAATCATGGTCATTCAAATCCAACTTCACTACTGCTTCATCCATTCCACCATTAAAATCTCCGACTGGCAATCTTGTAAGTGACCCACGAGGTAAAGCTAACCTTCTTGCAGATATTTTCTCCACCAACTCAACCTTAGATGAAATAAATCAAGATGTCCTTAATTTTAATTCACCTGAAATTCCCTCACTTAAGATCCACACCAGACATGTCAAAACTATTTTGCAGAATCTCTCAGTAGATAAGGCTCCTGGTCCAGATGAAATTCCTCCAATAGTACTTAAGAATTGCCATCAAAATCTTCATAACAGAAAAATACGTGTAATGGTAGATGGCCTTTAATTCTTTCACCCAACCCGATCTTATAATAACCGACAGAATCTCACTGACTCCCATATATTTTTTAATGATGTAAATATTCCCACTTCCCCTAGTATTGACATTCTCGGTGTAACATTAACTACTAACTTGAGCTGGACACATTATGTTAGAAGCATTGCTAAGAATGCCTCTAAAAAACTGGGACTCCTGTACAGAGTTCGAGAATTCTTCACTGACGAGCAGTTGGCCGTAATATATAAAAGTCATGTGCGCTCTCAGATGGATTACTGTTCACCTCTGTGGGGTGGAAGTGGAGTGGTTGCATTGAGGCAGTTGGACAAATTTCACAGCAATTGTCCACAATGCAGAACTTCTGCTTATCAGAATTCATTTATCCCCAGAGCTACTACTCTTTGGAATTCACTTCCCTCGAATTGCTTTCCACAAACTTACAATCAACAAATGTTTAAATCCAGTTGTTACAAACATTTTATGAATGGAGGATGCCTTTAGGCACATGGACCTTTTTGCTTTATCTGTGTTTTTCCTTCCTCCGTTCATTGTCTCTTAAAAAAAAAAAAAAAAAAAAAAATATGATGCTGGCTATATTTAGATGATTGTGTGTCGTTTAAGAAGGATGTGTGGTGTTAGTAAAGGTCAAGTGAGATATTTCGAAGCCTTTTAAGGGGAGATTTCCACTTGAGGGATTGTTTTCTTTACCCCTTTCTCCCTCATGTTTAGCCCCATTGCTTTTGAGATTTTAAGACGCTTGCCCCATTAGTTTGGCGATTTTAAGAACCCTCGCCCCATTTCTGTCAATTTTAAGACTATTCGCGCTATTTAGGTGTCGATTTTTTCCTGGCGAGCGATAGCGAGCCTGTAATTTAAAGGGAACCGGCCTTTGGCCGGGAAATTTTTCTACCGAAAAATGTACAAATTTATCTTGAAAGCGGGTCTAGGGGGAGTAATTTTAAGCTTGATGGAAGTCTAGGGAATCAACTAAAAACCTCCCCTTAATTGCTGGAGGCCCTTTTGAAACTGAATAAAATCGTCTAATAGTAGCCAAAATTTAGTTAAAAAGACCCAGTCGGTACAGAAGGGGTTAAGTAGATGTCAAATCCAATTTAACAAGCTCATGGACTAGCGAAAATGCGATCCAGTTCTAACCTTACTTTAACCAGATTTGACCTAACCTAATCTAACTTTACCTTACCTAATCTAACTCTAACCTAATATAACTCCCTTTAACCTTACCTAACCAAATTTAACCTTACCTAACTAAATCTAACCTAACTTAATCTAACCAAACCAAACCTAATCTAACCTAACCTAAACTTGCCTAACCTAACCAATTTTAACCTAACTAATCCAAATCTAACCTAACCTAACTAAATCTATCATAACCTTACCTAACCTGATATAACGAAAATCTAACCTAAACAAATCTAACCTAACCTAACATAACATACCCAAATCTAGCCTAATCTAACCAAATCCTAACCAAACCAAATCTAACCTAACTCAACTTACCTAACCTGAAAATACAAAAATATAACCTAACCTAACCTAACCTAACCATATCTAACCTAACCAAATCTAACCTAACATAACTAAATCTAACATGACCTTACCTAACCTGTTATAACGAAAATCTAACCTAACCTAACCTAAAAAATCTAACCTAACTTGACCTAACCCATCATTACATATTCCCCTTCTGCCTTGCCTTCTACAGGATCGTATGGCCGAGGTGACGTGGCTGTCCTCTAGCGGGAAGGGCGTGGTGTGGGTGATGAAGGCCTACGACACCATGTACCCCCAGGGGGGACCCGTGGAGGCGGAGAAGGTGGAGTTCGGCAAGTGTTTTTCTTCATTGTTTAGGATTGAAAGGGATGATCGTTAAGGGGAGATTTCCACTTGAGGGATTTGTTTTCTAACTTCCTTCTTTTCCTCATGTTTAGCCCCATTGTTTTTGAGATTTTAAGACGTTTGCCCCATTAGTTTGACGATTTTAAGAACTTTCGCCCCATTTATGTAACTTTTAAGACCTTTCGTGCCGTTAAGGTGTCGATTTTTTCCTGGCGAGCTAAAGCGAGCCTGTAATTTAAGAGCAACCGGCCTTCGGCCGGGAAATTTTTCTACCGAAAAATGTACAAATTTATCTTGAAAGGGGGTCTAGGGGGTGTAATTTTAAGCTTGATGGAGGTCTAGGAAACAAACTAAATACCTCCCCTTAAAGCAACCTGTTGGAATACCTCTGCCACAAATCACCTGTATACCACTGTCGCCCCGAGACCGCAGCACCAGGACCATGATAAACAATGATACCACAAATATCCTCCATAATGAGTGTTAACCCCTTGCGGATCATGATGCATTTTAACAGTTTATTCTGGCTATTATTTAACGATTGTATTCAGATTAGGAAGGACATATGAAAGTCAGAGGGTTAATTCAGATAGCCTTTACCCCTTTGATGCCTGTAGATACTTCCTAAGCTGTCTATAATACGTCCTAAGCTGTCTATAATACTTCCTAAGCTGTCTATAATACTTCCTAAGCTGTCTATAATACTTCCTAAGCTGTCTATAATACTTCCTAAGCTGTCTATAATACTTCCTAAGCTGTCTATAATACTTCCTAAGCTGTCTATAATACTTCCTAAGCTGTCTATAATACTTCCTAAGCTGTCTATAATACTTCCTAAGCTGTCTATAATACTTCCTAAGCTGTCTATAATACTTCCTAAGCTGTCTATAATACTTCCTAAGCTGTCTATAATACTTCCTAAGCTGTCTATAATACTTCCTAAGCTGTCTATAATACTTCCTAAGCTATCTATAATACTTCCTAAGCTGTCTATAATACTTCCTAAGCTGTCTATAATACTTCCTAAGCTGTCTATAATACTTCCTAAGTTGTCTATAATACTTCCTAAGCTGTCTATAATACTTCCTAAGCTGTCTATAATACTTCCTAAGCTGTCTATAATACTTCCTAAGTTGTCTATAATACTTCCTAAGCTGTCTATAATACTTCCTAAGCTGTCTATAATACTTCCTAAGCTGTCTATAATCGTCTAATGATAGCCAAAATAAAGTCTCAAAACGCACCATGATCTTCAAAGTGTTAAGGGGGCCCACCTCGTTGTTTTCTCTCTCTCTCCCTCTCTCTCTTGGTAGTATCCATTCGGCCCCATTCAGCCTACTGTTTTCAAACGTTTATCCCAATCCAGGTGTCGATTTCTTCCTGGCAAGCGGTAACGAGCCAGCATTTTATTAAAACAAAAAATTGACAGCAGGCTAAATTTGTACATTTTTCGATAGAAAAATGTCTCCGCGGATTTTTTCCATACAATGCTGGATCGCTATCGCTCGCCAGGAAGAAATCGACACCTGGATGGGGATAAACTTCTTAAAACAGTAGGCTGAATGGGGCTGAATGGATACAAGCCAGAGAAAGAGAGAAAATTAGATACAGAAAAGCATGTGACCCCCATTAATATGTTTTACCTGGTGTTCTCCCTACTACAGACCCCCCTGGTGAAGGAATGTGGAAAGTGGATGTATCTCTCAGTCCAATCACTGTTAAAGAGCCTCAGGTAAGTTCTCTCTCTCTCTCTCTGTCTGTCTTTCTATCTCTCTCGCTCTTGCTCTGTCATTCTCTCTCTCTCTCTCTTACACTCTCTCTCTCTCTCTCACACTCTCTCTCGCTCTTGCTCTGTCATTCTTTCTCTTGCTCTGTCATTCTCTCTCTCTCTTGCTCTGTCATTCTCTCTCTCTCTCTCTCGTAATCATAAATATATTGAACAAATCACTACTACTATTAATGAGACTAACACGCACAATTGACTTTGGAAATCTACAGTGGTCATTCTAACTGTCGGCAGTAGAATGTACAGACGCCTGGCCTTCAACCTGGTGTACTACTCAGCGATAAACTTAAAATAGTCAACACTGATTAACGAAAAATACAGACTCTGAAGATGTGGCTCAAGTGAATATTTCCTAATGTTACGTCTGCGTGTCATATTTGTTCATTAGATTACATATCACATATCACTGCAGCCGACTATACTTTTAGCCACAAAAATCATGTCATAATGGAACAATAGCTCAACAGATATATATATTGTATATATATACAGTATATATATATATACAGTAAAAATATATATATATATATCTATATATATATATATATATCTATATATATATATATATATATATATATATATACTGTATATTATATACTGTATATTATATACTGTATATTATATATATATATATATATATATATATATATATATATATATATATATATATATATATATATATATATATACTGTATATTTTGTTTTACTGTTGTACTGACCAGCATTGTCAATACATTCATGAATTATGAACTAGATATCGGATTTGTTCACTAGCATTGCACATTTTCGGATGTTCTTCTATACTCAAAACAACAGTACCGTACCTATAGTTTGATATGCCCCCCCCCCCCCTTAAAGGAGTGTGGATACTACTTCATCTGTTTCAACCTGACGACCCTGGCTAATACTACTAATGTGTTGGACTCTACCTGCCGGGCCATGATCAAGGACTGTCAGAAAAGTGAGTCAAGTGTGTGAGTCAGTTGTGTCAGTCAGGTGTGTCAGTCAGGTGTGTAAGTCAAGTGTGTGAGTCAGGTGTGCTGGTGTGAGTCAGGTGTCAGTCAGGTATATCAGTCAGGTGTGTGAGTCAGGTGTGTGAGTCAGGTGTGTGAGTCAGGTGTGTGTGAGTCAGGTGTGTGAGTCAGGTGTGTGAGTCAGATATGTGAGCCAGGTGTGTGAGCCAGGTGTGTGAGTCAAGTGTGTGAGTCAGGTGTGTGTGTCAGTCAGGGGTGTGTGAGTCAGGTGTGTTGGTGTTGTGAGTCAGGTGTTGTGGTGTGACTCAGGTACGCTACAAATTATGGGCATGGCTAGGTTATTTCAAGTGTCCACTATAATCTACCCATTTAACCCTTAGAAAATACAATAACGTATTTATTTCTGAATATTATTAGACGATTGTATTCATATTACCAAGGGTATATGGATGTCAGAGGGTTGATTGAGATAGTCTTTACCCTTATAATCCCCATAGATTCTTCTTAAGCTGTACAAAATCGGCTAATGATGGCCAGAATAAACGGTCAAAATGCGTCATATAATCTTCAAAGGGTTCAATATGTCTGCCATTTGGGAAGGGTCAGCCAGGGAATAGGTGTGGTAATTTACGGCCCATTTGCTCTAGCCCTTTTCGAGTTAGAGTTAATATTATCTCCTCTCTTATCCCCCCCCCCCCCTCACAGATTGTATAAAATCGTCTAATGATAGCCAGAATAAATGGTCAAATCGCGCCATATAATCTTGAAAGGGTTAACCCGTTCAGTACTAGGGACGTCCTTTTCATCATATTCTGGCAATTATTAGACGATTTTATTAAGCATTAGAAGGACCTGTAGCAATAATAAGGCTTCAAACTATCTCAACCAACTCTTTTCACTACCTCAGATCCTTCCCAAGCTGCATAATATCGTCTCTAAATATAGCTAGAATAAAATATAACACACGTCACTGGTACTCAAAGGGTTAATATTCCTCCTTCCTTTCCCACCCTCACAGAGATAGACATGAAGTTCACCCTCACACCTGATGGGACCGACCCCCCCACCTTAAAAGTGAAGGCGAATAGGTCGCTGGAACTGACAGGTGAGTTTGTGATAAATATGTGTTAAAAGGTCATTAGTTTGTAGAGTTTGTATTGTTTTATTGGCTTCTTACAGAGACAAAGGGTGCGGGTTTTGGAGACACACACACACACACACACACACACACACACACACACACACACACACACACACACACACACACACACACACACACACACACACACAGCCCGTAGCCTAGTAGGTAGAGCTCTCGTCTCACACACGAGGGGTCGGGGGTTCAATCCCCTGCCGGGCGGAGACAAATTGGGCTTGTCTCCTTTCATGTGTTAGCCTCAATTCACCTAGCTGTAAATAGGTACCTGGAATAAGTGGACGACGTTGTGACGTCCCATCTGGGGTTGGCAAAAATGGTACAAGGCGAGATGGGCATCATATGGTTCACCTAAGCTGATGGCTACCTAAGCCTTCGGGCGAGACGGTACCGTCTATAGTGAGAATGGTACCATACAGATCCACCCTAAGCCTTCGTTTCCGATGTCGCCAATTGGCTAAATACAGACTACACACACATCCACAGCCATTCCAACAGTACATAAAACACTTAACATGCATTTCACGCAATACATTCCCAGTTAAGGAGGCGCGATAATAATGAGCTTAGCTCGCATTGCGTGGATTCCCCTTGACGAACAAGTAACTGAGTAACTGAGTAACACACACATGTACACCAACACTTATACGAGCACATCAACACACGTTTTTTTTTTTAGTTTGAAGGGGGCCTGGAGAGGCGATTTTCTAGTCTAGGAGATAAACTAAAAAATACATTGGTCTAAATTGGCAAACAACTATTAAAACCCTCAATAATAATAATCAAACAAAGTATCATGATAACCCCCAAGACGTTGCTCCAGACAGTGTTGTTACTCTTCTCGTGTGTGTGATCAGGAGGGAAGCTGACTCTGGACAACAAGGGCCCGGATGCCATGGGAGGGACCACCGCTCTCAACGCCCCTTTCATCCTGGCTTACTTGGTGCCAATACCCGACTTCTGGCATCCCCACGACCATGATGACGAGGACGAGGGTGGCGCCACGACCGACACCCCCACTACTACCCAGAGCACCACCACGACTGAGGGAGAAGATAGGTATGTACTATTTTTGTTTTTCAATGTGCATGAAGGAGACACAAGGAAAAACTGCCTGTAACAAGTGTCCCCCCCCCCCCCCCAAGTTGTAAAGAGTGACAGAGAGCCAGAATCAAGGTACGTTAGAGGAAATTTAGGTGTTTTGGAAAGAAGCGTGGTGTGCTTCTTAAGTGTAGTGAAATGAATAGGAGGAGGAGGTGTTTGTGAGAGTTAGCTGGATTAAATATACCTTGGAATAAATATACCTTACCCCCTTAATTATATATCTCCCCACTCTTCCCCAGGGCCACAGAGAAGCTACTGACGAAGACCCTGGAGCAAGTGTTCTACCATCAGAACCTGGGCCATCAACTGAGTGGCTGGGAGATGGTCCTGGTCGATGTGGAAAACAGGCAGCCCATAACAGGTCATTATTATATTGTTTAGTTAGCCCCCTTCTCCCTCATGTTTAACCCCATTAGTTTGGAGATTTTATGACGTTCGGCCCATTAGTTTGACTTATTTAAACCTTCCGCCCCATTTTGTAGTCAATTTCAAGACCTTTCGTGCCCTTTAGGTGTCGATTTTTTCTTGGCGAGCGATAGCGAGCCTGTAATTTTAAGAGGGGCCGGCCTTTGGCCGGGAAATTTTTCTATCGAAAAATTTACAAATTGATCTTGAAAGGGGGTCTAGGGAGAGATTTTTTAAGCTTGATGGAGGTCTAGCGAGGAAACTAAAAAGTAAATGAATAAATGAGAAGCTACTGACCAAGACCCTGGATCAAGTGTTCTACCATCAGAACCTGGGCCATCAACTGAGTGGCTGGGAGATGGTCCTGGTCGATGTGGAAAACAGGCAACCCATAACAGGTCATTGTTGTATTGTTTAGTTAGCCCATTAGGGGGAGATGGCTCGTTTTTCTGGGCCTCCTTCTTCCTAATTTTTAACCCCATTACTTTGGAGATTTTAAGACGTTCCAAAACCCAACATGTTGGCGATTTTAAGACCGTTTGCCCATTTCTTTGTCAATATATAGACTTTTCATGCCATTTAGGTGTCGATTTTATCCTGGCGAGCGATAGCAAGCCTGTAATATTCTTGGACGAACCGGCATCGACCGGGACAATTATCTACCGAAAAATGTACACAAATATCTTGAAGGGGGTCAAGAGGGATGTTATTTTAACCTTGATGGAGGTCTAGGGAGCAAACTAAAAATCTCCCCTTAAGGGGGGTCACCTGCTTTTTTTCTCTTTCTCTCCTTTTCTCTCTTTCTCTGTCTTGTATCCATTCTGCCCATTCAGCCAACTATTTTAAGACGTTTATCCCCATCCAGGTGTCGATATCTTCCTGGCGAGCGATAGCGAGCCAGCATTGTATGGAGAAACTAGTTTTTCTATCAAATTTTTTACAAATTTAGCTTGCTCATAAAACAAAAAATATATATATGCTGGCTCGCTATCACTCACCAGGAAAATAATGATACCTGGATGGGGGTAAACGTCTTCAAACAGTAGGCTGAATGGGGCCGAATGGATACAAGCCAAAGAGAGAGGGAGAGAAAGATAAAAACAAAAGCGAGGTGGGCTCCTTTAAGTATAACGGGGAAAATATTGCTTGTGATATTGCAGTAGGTTAATATTGCAGTAGGTTAATATTGCAGTAGGTTAATATTGCAGTAGGTTAATATTGCAGTAGGTTAATATTGCAGTAGGTTAATATTGCAGTAGGTTAATATTGCAGTAGGTTAATATTGCAGTAGGTTAATATTGCAGTAGGTTAATATTGCAGTAGGTTAATATTTGAAGAGATTTATATAGAACGAATATGTTTGTGTTAGTGGTGTAATTGGTTTAGGTGCTTATGTTCTGAGTGTGGTGTCCCGAGTTCGAATCCCGGGAGGACCATTATTATGCTATCATTAGTTTATTCAAGTACATTGGGGTTTGTAATTGATTATTAATGTTAAGGGGGTTCTTTTTTTTTTTTCTCTTTCTCTCCTTTTCTCTCTTTCTCTGGCTTGTATCCACTCGGCCCCATTCAGCCAACTGTTTGAAGACGTTTATCCCCATTCAGGTGTTGATTTCTTCCTGGCGAGCGATTGCTAGTCAGCATTGTATGGAGAAATCCGGCTTTGCCGGATAAATTTTTCTATCGAAAAATGTACAAATTTAGCTTGCTGTAAAAAAAAAAAAAAATATATATATATATATATATATATATATGCTGGCTCGCTACCACTCGCCAGGAAAATATTGACACCTGGATTGGGGTAAACGTCTTAAAACAGTAGGCTGAATAGAGTCGAATGGATACAACCCAGCGAGAGAGTGAGAAAGAGAGAGAAAAAAAACGAGGTGGGCCCCCTTAAGAACGGGGGTGTGTTACTTATATACTGTATATATGTGTTTTCTTCTCCATTATACACAGTGAACAGTGGCGGGAATGTGGCGCTCGACGTGGGCCGGCTGACTCTGCCCAACAAGCTGCAGTGTTCCTCATATGCCTTGTTCCTCGTCTATAATGATTACAAACAAATGGAAGACACCGACCTCGAGAACAACGTCTTGGCCTACCCGGTGGACATAGACGTTGTTCCCTGCACAGGTGAGAGGAACAGTCAATTATTCGGGGCTGTTCGGCCAGGCAGCTTAGGGAACAACAACAACAACAGTCAATTATGTATTTATCTTGGGCAACTCAACCAGTAAACCATTAAGGGGAGGTATTTAGTTTGTTCCCTAGACCTCCATCAAGCTTAAAATTACACCCCCTTGAGTCCCTTTTAAGATATATTTGTACATTTTTCGGTAGAAAAATTTCCCGGCCGGTTCCTCTTATATTACAGGCTCGCTATCGCTCGCCAGAATAAAATTGACACCTGAATGGCACGAAAGGTCTTAATATGGGGTGAAAGTTCTTAAAATCGCTAAACTAATGGGGCAAACGTTTCATAATATCAAAAGCAATGGGGTTAAACATGAGGGAGAAAGGGGTCAAGAAAAAAATCCTTTAAGTGGAGATCTCCCCTTAAAGCCAGTAGCTCTCATCCATTGCCACCTCAATCAACACTCTTAGGTTAACCCTTACAGTACCGGCCACGTGTTTTTGTTTCGATTTCAGCTGTGTTTAGACGACTTTATGAAGCTTGGGAAGGATATTGGGTAGCTAAAAGGAGTATTATTGGGATCGTCAGCCATCTTTGAACGGGTAGACGTCCTTCCTAAGCTGAATAAAACCGTCTACTAGTTGCCAGAATATAGAGCAAAGGATGTCACCGGTACAGAAGGGGTTAAGGGGAGGTTTTTAGTGTTTCCTAGACTTCTATCAAACTTGAAATTACACCCCCATGACCCCCTTTCAAGATAAATTTGTACATTTTTCGGTAGAAAAATGTCCCGGCCGAAGGCCGATTCCTCTTAAATTACAGGCTCGCTATCGCTCGCCAGGAAAAAATCGACACCTAAATGGGACGAAAGGTCTTAAAAGTGACATAAATGGGGTGAAAGTTCTTAAAATCGCCAAACTAATGGGGCGAACGTCATAAAATCTCAAAAGCAATGGGGCTAAACATGAGGGAGAAAGGGGTAAAGAAAATAATCCCTCAAGTGGAAATCTCCCCTTAAGTTAGGTTAGGGCTTGAATTTCTCACCCATTGGTCCTGAATATCAAGAGAATGTTCCTGTATTTTAATAATGAGATGGATGGTTCCTGATATCTTAATTCTCATTACCCCTATAAAGTATTTATGGTAGTGGGTGGCGACGGCGATAACTACCTATAAGTCTACAGGCAACTATAGTCTATTCGCTGGAAGTAGGCGAGAAATCATGACCTTTATCCTCTGTAACTCAAAAAGCGCTAGAGCAGATTGGCTGTAAATTTCCACATCCATCTCTTCCTTGACTGACTCTTCCCAAATGGTAGACATATTAGTTCGATTACTCTAGTTGATTTTGAGTTACAGAGGATAGAGGTCATGATTTCTCGCCTACTTACAACGAATAGACTATAGTAATGCAACCCAAGATAGTGACAACAATATCTTAACCCATTCTGTACTGGCGACATCTATTTAATTTTACTCAAGCTATAGTTAGACGATTGTGTGCAATTTGAGAAGGATCTGTGGTATTAGAAATGGTTAAGTGAGATAGTTGGAAGCCTGTTAATTGCTGGAGGCTCATTTTAAACTTAATAAAATCGTCTAATAGTAACCAGAGTAAGGTTAAAAGGACAGCACCGGTATAGTAAGGGTTAACCAAGATCCTATCGAAGATGGTAAAGCCCCGGTATCACACGAGCGCTTTTTCACTCAACATTTATCCTCAACAATGGTCTAGCAGCTTATGAGGTCAACATTTAATATTTTCCTGTTACCTAAATTCATCTATCATCAGTCTAGTTTCCGATACCAGTGCAAAATATTCCAGAAATGTTGCCAGAAAAAATGTTGATCATCGAATGTTGACTATAAAATCTCTCGTGTGATACCGGCTTAACTAAGACTAAGACACTGCTATCAATGTGACCTTTCCATGGTAAATTTCCACCATATGTGATCTCTGAGCCTATCATCATCATCTCTCTAAAGACCCTACAGTACCCGCCATATTGGGGCCACAATAGTCATTAGTCAATCTTTGCACTCAATCTTGTAAGTACCGATACCAAATATTAGTCAATCTTTGCACTCAATCTTGTAAGTACCGATACCAAATATTAGTCAATCTTTGCACTCAATCTTGTAAGTACCGATACCAAATATTAGTCAATCTTTGCACTCAATCTTGTAAGTACCGATACCAAATATTAGTCAATCTTTGCACTCAATCTTGTAAGTACCGATACCAAATATTCAGCAATATAGTTTTTTTTTTATGCATCTACATTCTGGGATCTGGGACCTGGGAATCTTTTGCTGGAGACCCCTCATGGTCCTTGGTCTTTGGTTCTGAGTGACCTAAATGTGTGTCATTTTTTTGTTTTCTGTTCGGACTCTGTCTCGAGGCGGCCACCCCCAGCGATGGGATATGTGCCTGAATATTCATTAGTTTATATTCAAGTACATTGGGGTTTGTATTTGATATTAATGTTAAAGAACGGGGTGTTACTTATATACATAAAAACATACATACATACATTCTACATGATCAAAACCAAAATATCATCCCGTTGCTTGATAATTACGGCACCAAACTGTCGTCCAAAACAATAAATAGGTAATCTCATCTACTACAGGATCTCTAATAATCTTTCCCTCACCTCTCTTAACCCCCCCCCCCCCCTCCCCCTCAGACGAGCCCCTGTGTAAAGTGATGCCGGACCCCGAGGAGGACGAGCGGGATGCCTTACTAATCTCGGACACCGGTAATGCCTTCATGTACAAGGTGAGTGTGTGACGGAGTGAGCGTATGTAACCCAGTCACTAACCCTTTATGTCCGGCCCCCTTCTCCCTCATGTTTAGCATATTAGTTTTGAGATTTTAAGACGTTCGTTCCATTAGTTTGGCGATTTTGAGATCTTTCGTCCCATTTCTTTGTCAATATTAAGACCCTTCGTACCATATAGGTGTCGAATTTTTTGCTGGCGAGCGATAGCGAGTCTGTAATTTTAGAAGGAATCGGCCTTCGGCCGGGAAATGTTTCTACCGAAAAATGTACAAATTTATCTTGAAAGGGGGTCTAGGGGGTGTTTTTTTTTTAAAGCTTGATGGATGGAGGTCTAGCGAGGAAACGCAAAAATAAATGAATAATGAAATACATACCGGTAGACCCAAAAACAAGCACTACCCCTTTAACCCTATACTGTATAATTATGTACCAGCAACGTTGGTTATATTTTGTTGTAGTTATATTTAGACGATTTTATGCAACTTAGGAAAGATCTGTGGTAGTTACAAGGGTTGATTGAGATAGTTCGAAGTCTTATAAATGCTAGAGATCCTTCCTAAACTGAATACTATCGATTAATAGTAGCCAGAATAAAATGAAAAACACGTCACCGGTACAGAAGGGGTTAAACAGGTGTAATTAAAGAGCAATACTGTCAACAATCTTTATGTGGCCTTGGGAAGTCTGAACCTACATTAAATTCGACACACTTTGGCCAAATGACATGCTTTAGTTTGGTAAGTATACATTTTGTTTTGGCTAAGACATCCCAATATAGGTATATAATCCTTATCCTATCCCCCTGGCTAAGACATCCCAATATAGGTGTATAATCCTTATCCTATCCCCCAGGCTAAGACATCCCAACATAGGTGTAGTATCCCTATCCTATCCCCCCAACCCAACCCAAGCTAACCCAAAGTATATACACACTATAGGTAGCGCCAACGAATTTGACAATAATCTTGACCCCTTAACTTCTCATTACTCAAAAGGGCCTAGATTAAACTGGCTGTAAATATTCACACCTATTTCCTGGTGGGCTCTTCCCAAATGATAGAAATGTCAGCTCGATTGCTTACATTAATTTTGAGTTATGAGAAGTTAAGGGGTCAAGATTATTGTCATGTTCGTTGGTGCTACCTATACCTATATGAACTGAGAGCAAACCCACCTAACCCCATGCTTCCTTCCAATAAACTGAACTGAATATTGCTCTCCTCTCCCCGGTTCTGGAAGGCTGGCAAGGGATTCGAAGGAAGTTCGATGGAAGAAGTTGGGACTCTGTTTGAAATGCAGGCTGTCGCGAAGGATAGAGCCGCGCGTCTGGAGGCCTTTGGTCTGTGTCCAACTGGCGAGGCGATGATGGGCGAAAGGGCGGCCAACGACTCCTGCCTCGTCAACAAGTATGAATTCCTCAAGACAATGCTGGGGGAGATGAAGAAGATGCAGGTCGCTACGGTGAGTTGGTTTATGCTGGAGGATATTACTGGACATTATTTGGTCCATACATTTTCTTGTTAACCCCTACTGCACCATAGCATATTAGATTAAATGTACTCCTCAGTATCAGCCATTATGGCCAAAATGACTTATTAGAAGTGAGACACCACCCTCCTACCACGAGAGTTGGTGAGTGACTGACTCCTCTGGCCTTGAACAGCTGCCAGCTGGGGAGAAGTATGAGCAGTGTTGCCAGCACCTCACAGCAGTGCCTCCTGGTTAGTTAGCGGCTCCCACTTGATATTAGCAGGAACAAGGGTCGCATATTGCTGAAGGATTAGAGCCGTCGTTAGTACTAGAGTGTAATCCTATTGTACTGACGGATCAGGGCCGACGCTGGTACTGAATGGGTTAACTGCGTAACATTCACCATCATTATCAGCCCAGAATAGTCCACTTCAGGCAAATGGTCTTCCCCAACAATCATTTCAACGCAATTTTGTCAGATGCTAGCCTATTAAATCCCATTATGTTACAAGTATGCCTGATAACACCACACAGGGAAAGATAACTACAATACATATATGATTTGCTTATATGTCCACACACGATTGTATATTGTACGTACAAACACAGAGAGAGAGAGAGAGAGAGAGAGAGAGAGAGAGAGAATGTGAACTAAGTGTTGTATAGTCTTGACCATTATTAGGAAGAGGACTCACTCAGCTCTTCCCAGTGAGAGTACGGAAGAGCGATCCCTAAAATTATGTCTGCTTCCCTCCACCAGAAAGCCGAAGGTACCTACCACAACATGACGATGCAGATCCTAAAGGTGAAGACCAAGATAATGGCGCAGGTAATAGAGAAGGACGGCGCCCTTCGCGAACTCATCACCGAATCCCTCTCCATCTTCCTGCGTCACATGATCCCTGAACAATTCCAGTACATGATGTGCGGGGGCGGCGGCCAGAGGTCCAATAATATGTTCGCTAACCCAGAGATGGTTGAAGGCTTCCTGATGATGATGATGGGCATGAGGCAACATGGTGGCATGGGGCACAATGGCGGCATGGGGCACAATGGTGGCATGGGGCAAAATGGCGGCATGGGGCAAGATGGTGGCATGATGAACGGAGGTGAGGAATCAGAGGGATGTATAATTAACCTTAGTATGATATACTGTATATACAGTATATATATAGCCTATAGATGGTAAATTGTTATGTTACTTTTCTTGGTTACGCAGCTATTATGAAGATTTTGTAGCGAAATGTGTTGTTTATTATGAAAACTCAGCTATAATACGACTCAGAGACATAACAGCTTCATATTTTGTCCAATAAGTATCTAAAATAAGTTGTTAAGGGATTAAATTTACCATCAGCTGAAATAAAACCGACTATAACTACGCTCATTCTTCGTCATCAGGCAAACCCCCAAGAATGGCCCCCCAAAGAACCAACGAGAATACGGCCCACTCCCTGCACGGCGATACAATGAAGCCCACAGAGGAGGTGGATGAGGCAGCCTGGGTGACGGAGGGTGAGGGGGACAGGGTGATGAAGGTGATGGCGGCTAAGAGGGGAGGCCAGGGTAACACCAGGAACAAGTCTAAGGGCAAGAAACCCATAAACTTCCCGAGTAGTGGAGGTGGCAGCCAGGGTAGTTATCCAAACAACAACAACAGCAACATGCCCCCACGTATGAACATGAAGCTTAAAGTGTAAGTAGGAAGAATATATATACAGTATATATATTATATACTGTATATATATATATATATATATATATATATATATATATATATATATATATATATATATATATATATATATATATATATATATATATATATATATATATATATATATATATATATATATATATATATATATATATATATATATATATATATATATATATATACTGTACGGTATATATATATATATATATTTTTTTTTTGTAAGCATTGAAGGAGATGGCCTATCCCATATTACACAAATTATAAGAAACTGAATATTGGTAGACCCTATATATTGGATAGTTTGACATCACTGACTTTTTTTTTTTTTTCATATTTTATTATTTAACTGCATTTTTTATACACTTTAAGACAGTTGAACACAAGCGTTATGTTATTTCCGTAAATTGTTTACGGACAATTATGGTAGTCTAGCATCTTCAAAATTCAAGTGTTATCGGAAAATAGCCACCTAGCGTAATCTACCTTCAGCCTAGTTTCAGATTCCTGCCCGGGTGTCCTTTTAAAATCCGTAAGCTTGAAAGCCTATTAAGAGTGGTTTGAAAGCCGCACGGCGAAACATTTGTAAACAAAGCCGGTTGGAGCGACGCCCAGCTTCAAAAACAAGAAGAAGTTGGATCTTTGTTGTTGTAGTTTGGTAGAACGAAAATTAGTGGCTGTTGGCCTAAGTGTCTGATATTGCTAAAACCACATCAAAACTCTCTCCACGGAAATCATCACAACTGAACCAGTTGACCTAGAGAGCTCTACTCAATGCCAGTCTACAGATACAAGTGAGGGATACATTTTGAGATGTGTGTGAATTCTCTAGCAGTTAAACAAAAATAAGCCTAGGCCTATTACAAAGTTTTTTAACCCAGATCGCCCGGATCGTAGTGCTGTCATTTAGAGGGCCAGCCCGGGGAGGAAAGGTTAATTTACTACGATAAACTTGGTCATCGAAAGTTGCCAGTAAAGACCGCTTGTGTGACACCGGCCTTGTAAAGTCAGTGAATATAGGTTGGTGAAATTGTCAAGATGGTTGAAAGTAAGATCGGAGCTCCATAAGCCTCCTTACGAGCATGGTGTAAAAAACAAATCCTACAGCCTTTCTTAAGTAACACCCCATTCTTAACATTAATCATCAATTACAAACCCCAATGCACTTGAATAAACTAATGAAAGCATATGGTCCTTCTGGGATTCGAACTCAGGACACCACACCCAGAATATAAGCATCTAAACCATTACACCACCTTTTCAGACTGAAGGCGCTGGCACAGACTCCGGTGATGTCCGTGGTGCTGAACGCTGTGCTACGGATGAAGGGCAACGCACTACTAGAGGACATGCCAGAGATGAGAATGTTACTGGGCCCCGAGCTCCTGGGGGACGTGAAGATCCTCTTTGATATGGTCCACCAGAACGGCACTACTAACTTCACCACTGTATGCAAGGCGGTCAATGAGTCGGGGGCCATGATGAATCTAAAGTGAGTTTGGGTTGCATTGATAAGAACTTTTGTTAACCCTTTGAAGATTGTGATGCATTTTGATAGTTTATTCTGGCTATTATTAGACCATTTTGTACAGCTTAAGAAGGTTCTGGGAATTATAAGGGCAAAAGCTATCTCAATTAACCCTCTGACTCCCATATACCATTCTATCTATCTATCTATTGCCTGACGCCGTGATCCCCGAAGGGGTGGCCACGAACGAACCGCCCCCATGCAACTCTGTCCCCAGTCAGTCGACGCCCCTCCTCCCAACCAGCACCGCCTTCATCCATATACTTCCTTACTCCATCCTTCCACCTTTCCTTCGGTCTACTCTCCCTCTCTGTCCTTCCACCTCGCTCTCGTACACCTTCTTAGTCATTCTCTCGCTTCCCATACGTTCCATATGGCCGAACCATCTCAAGTTGTTCCTTTTCACACTTTCCAGCACATCTACCTCTACACCACACCTCCTTCTTACTTCCTCATTCGTCTGTCTATCCCTCCATGTAACTCCGCACGCACTTCTCAAGTAACTAATTTCCACCCCTCACTCTTGGTCTGAGTCTCTTCTTAAACGTCCATGCTTCGCTTCCATAAGTCAGTGTCGGGATTACCACACTGTCATGCAAGGACTTCTTCACTTCCATGATGACCACCCTATTTCTTGTTACTGCTTTCAGCGTTCCTACAACCCTCTTCCCCTGTTGCACCCTCTCCCGCACTTCTTCATCCATAGTCCCATCTTTACTCAACACACTGCCCAGATACTTAAAAGAGCTGACAATCTCCATAGCCTGACCGTTCAACTTCACCTCACACTCTGTGACTTCACCCCTTTTGAAGACCATAACCTTGCTTTTCCCCGCATTTACCTTCAAATTCCGTTTTTCGCACGCTGTTCCAAACTCATTTACCAGACCGTGCAACTCCCATTCATTATCGCTCATTAGAACTGTATCATCCGCAAACAGCAGTATAGGCAGCTTCCACTCATTTCTCTCCCTTTTCAGCGATACACCAACATCCACTGCTCTTCCTAGTATTTCTTTCATGACTCCATCCATATATACAGTAAACAACCACGGGGACATCACACACCCCTGTTTCAACCCAACATTCAGGTCAAAGAACTCGCTCTGCTCATTTTCCACACGTACTGCTGCCTTTGCACCCTCATACATGCTCTTATACCATTACTGATCTGAATAAAATTGTCTAATAATAGCAGGAAACAGAAAAGAAACGCGTATTGGATCTTGAAAGGGTTAATAAGTAGCCTACATTTCACATTAACACAATTTATTTCTAGACGTTTACACAATGGCCCATCAATTAATTACGATTATGTTTAAATAGAGAAACAACAACAACAACAAAGCTTGATCAATAGATCAACTTATGCTGGAACCACTGAAGGAGATAAGGAGATATAGGTATATCACTGTGTGAGAGAGAGAGAGAGAGAGAGAGAGAGAGAGAGAGAGAGAGAGAGAGAGAGAGAGAGAGAGAGAGAGAGAGAGAGAGAGAGAGAGAGGGGAGAAAGGTATTGTTGTTGTAATTTAACGATAGGTTTATTCAGCAGGATAGAATGAGTTTGGATAAGGTGAGTCACCCAAACTAATAACAAAAGTAAATAAGATTTAGGAAAGATCATATTACCACCATACCACACTTCTCGAAAGAGTAGAGTCAAAAGCATTTGGCCTCATCAACTAAATCACGGGTGGATGGGACTCGTTAGCTTTGGTCGGCAACCTATCTAGGGGAGACAACCTTATAAAAATCCGGGTGGATGGGACTCATCCGCCTTGGTCGGCAACCTGTCTAGGGGAGTAAACCTTATACAAATCCGTACTGCTTACCTAAGGGTGAAGCAGGTTTGTGGATGGACTAGCTGCTCACCACTGTAGAAAAATAGTGGTAAAAAGATACATAGGCCTCGGAGTCGGACGGACCCCAAGTTTAGTGGTCAATCCTGTAAGTCCTTCAGCAAACTGGCACGGGTTGTCCTTCTCACAGGGGATAGGTCCGCTTGGGGACATTTTGTGTATGGGCACCCTCATAAAGGGGAGTAAGGAGTCTGGCAATAGATAGATAGAACTTACTTTCTCTTACTAGTTCCATACAATCTCTTTCTACACACCGCAATGTTACATCTCTTTCACTCTTCTATCGCTATTACAACAGAGTTCTCTAGAGTTCTCTCAGTACATACCCCCTCTCTTGCGGCGAATGCGAGACACCGGCCTTTCTACACAGTCCCACTCCTATTTTGTCCAGCTCTCCAACCCAAGAATTAGCAAATATTCTCAGACTTTCTTCTACTTAACAAGTGAACTCTGTAACTCTCTCCCTCAATAATTTGTTCCTTCATCCTATGACTTAGACTAATTTAAACTTTGTGTCCAGGCATTTTGACCCCAACGTCCCATGAATTTGGCTCTCTGTCACTCCTTTGGCTTTGGGGGAGACACTTGTTACAGGCAACCTGCCTTTTGTCTCCTTCATACACATAAGAAACAAATGTGGTACCAAAATAATTATTAAGCTAGTAACTAGATTTTGAACAAGAAAATCCGATCTTATTTGTTTATCTTATTTATTTATTCATTTATATTTATTATATTTAAATTGTCTTATAATTATCTATATTGTTTTTAGATATCTTACTAACAAACACGCAGACAATGATGATCACAAAATCTGTTGCAACTCCCTTGGCGGAGGTACCCTGTTCCATTTAAGTAGGTCATAACTCGTGAACAATAACCTGTATAACGCACAACGACTAGGGTAATACAAGCTAATGTTACTACCATTTGTGAAGGGTTAACCAGGGAATAGGTGTGGAAATTTACAGCCCATTTGCTCTAGCCCTTTTTGAGTTACAGAGGTTAGGGTCCACGATTTATGGTGCACATATTTGGAACAGGGTATAGCGCATTTCAATATCTCACCGAGGAGCAAACACATATTTTGGTCGCTTGTTTGTTTTTGCTTTTTGTTTGCCCCCCCCCCCTCTTCCATACTATTCTAGGAACTTTATTAGCTTCTGCTTACCCAACAAAAAGCAAAGAGAAAGAAAAAAATTCTATTAAAAAAATGCACACATTATTTGTTTTATTATTATTTGGTTTAAGCTTGATGGAGGTCTAGGGAGGAAACTAAATAAGATGTATATATAAATACATTAGGAGGTTAAATCACAAATCCGTGTGATCAAATTATAAAGTACAACTCGCTAGGAAAAATGAAACATTGGAACACCAAGCTTTCGTCTATTCTCGGTATTACCCTGAAGATGTCTTGAGAGGAATTTATTAATTAATCTAAACAAATACCTCCCCTTAAAGACCTAATTCCTTCCGTCTCCACCCAGAACCTTCATGGTCGAAACCTTCAAGATGGAGTTCCCCAAGGTTTTGAACATGACGGACGCCCAGGCCACGGCTCTCAAGGAGTTCCTCAAGGGCGAAAAGTTCAAGGTGGCCATTGATAAGAAGCTGGAGAAGGACGAACACCTGGCCATCGTCAGCCTCGCCGTCCAGTACGCGGAACGAGTGATCGATAACCGGAGTCTGATAGTGGATATGGTGAAACAGGCAATGAAGGTAAATATAAAAGAGTGTATGAAGATGGTGAAACAGTCAATGAAAGTAAATACAAAAAAAATGTATGGATAGTTTAGGTAGGCCATTGAACAGAAGCTGCAGGACTAACACATGGCCATCGTGAGCCTCGCCGTCCAGTATATGGAACGAGTGATCAATAACCGGAGTCTGATAGTGGACATGGTGAAACAGGCTATGAAGGTAAAGAGAGGGACGTGTATGTACAGTTGGCCACGTAAGTTCTGTTCCATGTTGTGATAATATGTATCAAAGTAAAGTTAGTATGAATGAATTGCGAGTGTGGTCAGTACTGCTGGTTAAAAAACTATCCGACTAAGTTTAATTCCCACTGAAGGAAATATGTTTTTATTATAAACCTCACCTGCCAGTTTGGAGTTGGACCCCACGCTTCATGAGACACATACTTCAACTACATAGTACTTATAGTCTGTTTTCTTTTCCTTGCTGACGGTAAATTGCCATGTTTCACAGTGATTACTTAGCTATAACGGAGAATTTGTAGCGAAATATGTTGTTTCATGTTTATCCATTATGTATCCAGAAAGCAGCAGTTAAACCTCAACTCGCGGCGACTGTCATATGACGGGAGAGAGAACATTGGCCACTCCTGCGGCGCCCGTCATATGACGGGTGCCATTTTGATTTTTGAGGCCATTATGAGCGATGAGAGAGAGACCAAGCGTTGCAGGGACGACAGGTGGGCTTGGTCTGTTCATCATGGCGGCGTGGCACGTACTGGAGTCTAACACATCCCTCTCTCGCCTCCTACACACCTCACACACGGAAAATAAAGCGAAAATACCTAATTTTCTGTGATTTTCCCCTTCGGTTGCACGATCGTTGCAAGATAACCCGATGCCGTACATGAATGATTCAAGTGTCATTGGAAAGCTCTATCATCGCCCGTTCACGGATACATAATTGTATTACGCTCTGACTCTTGCTTATACATGAAAAAGAGCATGGATTGAATGTAATTTTCGGTAAAGCCATCTGGCGCGAGGGTCTATACACCCCACCTGCCCGCTTTTTGAGGGTTAAGGAATTCAATTTACCATCACTATTCAACTAATCTTACATTACCAATATACATGTGTGTGTGTGTGTGTGTGAGATTTATCAGCCATTCTATATCCATAAATTTACTAATAACTAACCCTTCTTGTGTTTCCCCAGTATGAGATGATGGGCACCACGAGAGAAGAGGTGTGTCTGCTGATGAGTAGGGCCGGACGCAGACCCACTAAGACTATGATGTGCCAAAGGTAATATAAGAGCAATTTATGTTTGTAGTTAAAACCGCTGTTCAAAATAAGTAGGCTGTCAAAACTATTAACCCTTTGAAGATTATGATGCATTTCGACAGTTGAACTCGTGCACATTAACCTCTATAGCTCACAAATGACTAGAGTAATCCAGCAAATATTTCTACCATTTGGGAAGGGCCAGACAGCGAAAAGGTGTGGAAATTTTAAGCCAATTTTCTGTAGCACTTTTTTAGTTACAGAGGTTAGGATGAGATCTCTGCCCTACCTATATGGACAAGGGTTATAAGTAAAAAAAGGGCTGGAGCAAATGAGCTGTAAATGTCCACACCTATTCCGTGGCTGACCATTCCCAAGTGCTAGAAATATTAGCTGGATTCTTCTAGCCGTTTGTGAGTTACAGAGGTTAGGATTCACGATTTCTGGCCTACTTACTTGGAACAGGGTATAGGTCAAAAGACAAGCAGGCTTCGAACAATCTCTCGTAACCCTTTTTACCACCACAGATTCTTCTTAAACTTCACGATTTCGGGCCTTCTTCTTTGGAACAGGGAATAGGTCAGAAGATTAACAGGCTTCGAACAATCTCTCGTAACCCTTTTTACTAACACAGATCCTTTTTATGCTGGCCAAAATCCTCTAAATATAGCTATAATAAAATATAGCTTTTCTTCTTCCTATTATTATTATTATTATTATTATTATTATTATTATTATTATTATAGTCCGTTCATTCTAGGTTGGACAGAAATCGTAACCTCTAACCTCTATAACTCAAAAAGGGCTAAAGCAAATGAGCTGTAAATTTCCACACCTATTTCCTAGCTATAAGCCTTCCTATTTGGTAGAATAATTAGCTTGATTACTCTAGTCCTTTTTTAGTTACAGAGGTTACGATTTCTGCCCAACTTAGAATGAACAGACTATAGTATAGCTATTATTACCCCCCCCCCCCCCTACCAGTGCTGCCCTCCAAGAAGTGCAGACGGTGTTGGAGGACGTACTCGAAGACGGCATGGAGGAGGGAGAGAGCATGTTTGGGGAGAGCGCCTTTGAGGAGATGATGGAGGAGGCGCAGGGAAAGCTGGGGCCCGTGTCTTGGGTGGAAGGTAAATATCATTAACCCATTCAGTACCGGTGACTTTCTTTTCATTAGTTTCTGGCAACTATTAGACGATTTAACGAGTTGATAGGGTGAGGAAGTGAAAGATGGCCATCCACAGCTGCAGCTATGGAACGGCCGTAAAGGAAATTTGAGGTGAAGGCACAGATAGAGGGGTAAAAGAAGATAACTTGGAAATAAGTTATTTGTGCAACCCTCTATCAAAAGATGTTGACATGTTTAGCACAATAGAAAAAGTCTCACCAAAATCCTGAAAGAAGGATGACCAAGAGCTATAGTCTATTTGCTGTAAGTAGGTGAACAATAGCTATAGTCTATTTACTGTAAGTAGGTGAACAATAGCTATAGTCTATTTGCTGTAAGTAGGTGAACAATAGCTATAGTCTATTTACTGTAAGTAGGTGAACAATAGCTATAGTCTATTTGCTGTAAGTAGGTGAACAATAGCTATAGTCTATTTGCTGTAAGTAGGTGAACAATAGCTATAGTCTATTTACTGTAAGTAGGTGAACAATAGCTATAGTCTATTTACTGTAAGTAGGTGAACAATAGCTATAGTCTATTTGCTGTAAGTAGGTGAACAATAGCTAGTCTATTTACTGTAAGTAGGTGAACAATAGCTATAGTCTATTTTCTGTAAGTAGGTGAACAATAGCTATAGTCTATTTACTGTAAGTAGGTGAACAATAGCTATAGTCTATTTACTGTAAGTAGGTGAACAATAGCTATAGTCTATTTGCTGTAAGTAGGTGAACAATAGCTATAGTCTATTTGCTGTAAGTAGGTGAACAATAGCTATAGTCTATTTACTGTAAGTAGGTGAACAATAGCTATAGTCTATTTACTGTAAGTAGGTGAACAATAGCTATAGTCTATTTGCTGTAAGTAGGTGAACAATAGCTATAGTCTATTTGCTGTAAGTAGGTGAACAATAGCTATAGACTATTTACTGTAAGTAGGTGAACAATAGCTATAGTCTATTTACTGTAAGTAGGTGAACAATCATGACCTATAGTCTATTTACTGTAAGTAGGTGAACAATAGCTATAGTCTATTTACTGTAAGTAGGTGAACAATCATGACCTCTATCCTCTGTAACTCAAAAACGACTAGAGTAATCCAGCTAATATGTCTACCATTTGGAGAAGAGTCAGTCAAGGAAATAGATGTGGAAATTTACAGCCAATTTGTTCTAGCCCTTTTTGAGTTACAGTGGATAGAGGTCATGATTTATTTCTCGCCTATACTTACAGTGAATAGACTATAGTAAGTTAGGAAAGTAGATCACCAGTAGAGTAGCCATTAAGGAATCCATACTGGTGATCTGAAAGGTTATGGGAAGTTAGATGCTTAAGAGAAAAAGAAAAAAAGGAGGTGGGCCACCTCGCTTTTTTTCTTTTTCTCTCCCTCTCTCTTTGGCTTGCATCCATTCGACCCCATTCAGCCTACTGTTTTAAGACACTTACCCCCATCCAGGTGTCAATATTTTCCTGGCGAGCGGTAGCGAGCCAGCATATATATTTTTTTTGTTTTACAGCAAGCTAAATTTGTACATTTTTCGATAGAAAAATTTCTCCGGCGAAGCCGGATTTCTCCATACAATGCTGGCTCGCTATCGCTCACCAGGAAAAAATCGACACCTGGATGGGGATAATCGTCTTAAAACAGTTGGCTGAATGGGGCCAAATGGATACAAGTCAGAGAAAGAGAGAAAAGGAGAGAATGATAAAAAAAGCAGGTGACCCCCCTTAAGAAATTTTGAATTAAGAATAGATTCGAAAGCTTTAGAGATACAATATGTGAGGGTAATTGGACGATAATTGGAGGGCTGAGAGTAGTCCCGCTTCTTTGGAAAAGTTGAATGAAAGCATACTTCCAGCAAGAATGAAAGATGTTAGATGAAAGACAGAGGCAAAAGAGTTTACCTATATAAGCAGTCAGCATAGTTAAAGCAGAGCCATTGGTGGTAGTGAATATTGAAATCACCCAACATGAAGATTTCTGCAAAATGAGAGATGGACATGATGTGTTCTCCTTTAGAAGTTAGATAGTCAAAGAATTTTGGATAGTCTGTAGAATTAGGGGAGAGGTAAGCCACACTGAAATATTTAGTTTGAGAGTGACAAGAAAGCTTTAGTCAGAGAGTTAAGAATTCCGAGGAATCAAAGTTTGGAACACGAGAGAAAGCAAGCTTCTTGCGCACATATACGCAACATACACCTTTGGCTTGAAGCTGAGGATAGAGATAGTAGGAGGATACAGAAAAGGGTTTGCTGTCAGTAGTCCCAGACAACTGGGTTTTGATGAGAGAGAGAAGATCAGGGATGGCAGGAGTTTTTTTTTTTTTTTTTTTTTTAAAGAGACAATGAATGGAGGAAGGAAAAACACAGATAAAACAAAAAGGTCCATGTGCCTAAAGGCATCCTCCATTCATAAAATGTTTGTAACAACTGGATTTAAACATTTGTAGATTGTAAGTTTGTGGAAAGCAATTCGAGGGAAGTGAATTCCAAAGAGTAGTAGCTCTGGGGATAAATGAATTCTGATAAGCAGAAGTTCTTCATTGTGGAGGAGAAAGTGTAAATTCATGGGCGCTCTCAGCTGCCCTAGTTCTACGGGGAAAGATGTGGAGAGGCGGCACAATTGAAGCAAGTTCCTCGGAACAATTGCTGTGAAAATATCTGTAGAATAATGCAAGGGATGCAACGTTTCTTCGTATGGATAATGCAGGAAGGTCCTGTGTGATTGCAGGGTTATTGATTAATCTAATAGCTTTATTTTGAATTTTGTCCAACTGCCTCAATGCAACCACTCCACTTCCACTCCACAGAGGTGAACAGTAATCCATCTGAGAACGCACATGACTTTTATATATTACGGCCAACTGCTCGTCAGTGAAGAATTCTCAAACTCTGTACAGGAGTCCCAGTTTTTTAGAGGCATTCTTGGCAATGATTCTAACATAACGTGTCCAGCTCAAGTTAGTAGTTAATGTTACACCGTGAATGTCAATACTAGGGGAAGTGGGAATATTTACATCATTAAAAAATATATGGGAGTCAGTGAGATTCTGTCGGTTAGAAAATTGAATTTACTTGGTTTTCTGTGCATTAAAGGAAACTAGAAACTAGGTGGTGTTCCAGAGAGTGGAAGTTAGGAGAAAGGCTGTGAATGTTGCAAAAATTATTAGTAAGAGTAAAAGGTAGCAGTCCACAGCATATTGATGGGTCAGCCCCAGGGGCAAAACCTATGTTGAAAGTTTTGTTGTTTGATTTCATGACTTGAGCTTCTTAACTGATAGCAGATTTCATTGCATGTGAATGTTTTCTTACTTGGTTTACAGAGGATGGGGCGGTGTACAGGGGTGTCCCCAGCTCCTTGACCGGCTTACACTACTGGCAGAAGGTAGCAGTCTGCTCTTGTAATACCAGAACTTTCTGGCAGAACAATGACCATTGGCCGGGAGGATTTAACAATGGCTTTGGGGCACACGGGCCGGGAGGAAATCATGGTGGCTTTGGGGCACACGGGCCGGGAGGAATGCATGGTGGCTTTGAGGCACACGGGCCGGGAGGAATGCATGGTGGCTTTGGGGCATACGGGCAGGGAGGAATGAATGGTGGCTATGGGGATTATGGACCAACAGGATTTCCTGGCAGTACCTATTGGAACAGTTGGATGGTAGGATCAGATAATAGGATGCCAGGAATGGGTGGTGGAGGGATGGGATCAGGAGGGGGTGGTGGAGGGATGGGATCAGGAGGGGGTGGTGGAGGGATGAGATCAGGAGGGGGTGGTGGAGGGATGGGATCAGGAGGGATGGATAGTGGGATGGGAGGAATGGGTGGTGGGATGGGAGGAAGGACTGGTGGTGGGATGGGACTCGGAGGAATGAGTGGTGGAATTGGAGGAGTGGGTGGTGGAATGGGAGGGATGGGTGGAAGGACTGGTGGTTTGATGGAAGGAACAGGGGGATTCAGTAGCCAACGAAGACAAACTAGCGAACGAGTAGAAGCACCATCACCATTCATGGAGACTAGTAGTATGACAGGAAGTGGCGCCGATGGGATTATGGCCCTAGGAGGAGTCAACGTGGGAGGTCGGGAAAATGGCCCACTCAAGTTCTTCGACTCCAAGTCAGACCCAGACTGCCAACAGTCACGTGAGTATTTTTTGTTAAAGTTGACACTAAGATGAGCTTTAAGAGCCATAGCTAAACACAGGCTAGATCATTCCCCCCCCCCCCCCCCTGGTAGTAGCAGTGACTTAGTAGTAGCAGAAGGCTAGTAGAAAGGGGTGACCAGTAGCGACATTGGTAGAGCGCTAGCTCGGTTTCTAACCGGGAGGACCGAGTTCGATTCTCGGCTGATGGAGATGTTTGGGCAATCTCCTCACACCCCTTGCCTCTGTTTCGCCTGACAGTAAAATAGGTTACGTGGCAGGGTGAAAAAGGCTAGTAGAAGTATTTATTTTATACCTATTTTATGCAAATATATTTGTGCATTACGTGGATTATATTAGTTTTGTATTTCAAACGCAGCTAAACCTAAACTAACTTAACCTGATTCCCTACTGAGGAGAAAGAGGTCTCAATAGAACATGAAAGGCCCACTGACACCGATTAAGTGACTGGGAATTTTACTTATCAATATAAACATTTAGCATACAAAGCGAACCTTTTTCTTATGACAGTTTCAAGTTTCACAAACCACGTACTGTATAGACAAATGTAAGCTATGATACAGTATGTAACGCCTTTTTTAACAGCTTGACGTTGAACGAGAAAAGTAAGTAACCTCAAATTTATGGCTTAACTCTCCTGATTAGAAGTGTATTATGCACCGAAGGAAGCACTACATAGACACACTGTCACAATAAGCCCTGGTGATGGGCTGGTCTATCAGAGTGAGAGTTGAGCGTTCTCTGCCATACCCATAGCTTACTCTGACTGTTCCTTTTACTTACATATTTTCTAGATCTCAAGTGACGGCGTCTCTTCCGTGGATTGACCTCCCTACTGCCAACCTAGAGGTTGGCAGACTGGGAGCCAAAGCGTCACATTTTTCCTTTGCACCTCAACTTTTGCTTCATAATTGCTGAGGGGCACAGGGCCTTAGGTGCCCCACCTAAGGCCCTGTGTCTCTCCTCAGCTCCCCACCTTAGAGTGGCTTCGGTTACCTGGGCTTTATTAGTGGTAAGCAGGGAGGGTTCTGTGGGAGCGCTCGGTTATGGCCTTGGCCTTGCTCGGGACCTTGGGGCTATTCGGCCAGACAGCCTGGGGAACAGCAACAACAACAACAACCCTGGTACTAGGCTTCTTGATTATATAGATTGTAAAGGCTTATCCCTCACAACCTTCACCTGACCTGAATTCTCCGCTGTATTCTCTCACCCAGGTAATCTCCGAGTGATGACTTGTAACATGAAGCAGCAAGACAAGGAAGGCCGGATCATGTTGGAGGGTCCTGTGGTGCTGCGGGACTTTAACCTAGGTGGTGAAGTGCTGCTCTGCAATGACAAGTACTGGAAAAATTCTGAGGCCATGGTCATCTGCAACATGATCTTGCAAGACTCCAGTCACTCAGATTACATGTAAGTATATTAGTATTAGAAACCCAGAACGATATTGGTAAATTAAATAAAAATATAAATTAATTAATCACAAAGCTACTGTACTCTTAGTGGCATTAGAGATCAGGATGAGGTGGGGAATGATGGACAGAAGGATGTTCATAACCTGAATTCTATATTTGCATAGTGCTATTTCAGAACAGGGTGTAAGAAATTCAAACTGAGATGGTCAGTTGGTCTTTTTCTTTGGAATTGCAAGAAATAACATCAGTGTATGTGCGCCAAGGAAATTTATAGTAGCGAGGTCGGTGTCCAGAGGCATTGACAAGCGGTTCCGGAGTTATTGCGTAAAAACCGGTGTACAAAAATAATTTGGAAGAATAAGAAGATATAACTATTACAATAGGGGTTCCCCGCTAGAGCTCGAACCCCTAATAATAGCCAATAATTGTAGGAGGGGGGAAGTGGGAGAAAGAGCGGGAGGGAGGGGGGAAACATGTAGGGGAGAGGAAGGAGGTGCTGGAGAGTGATTATACTACCTAATCACATATTGCTTCCATTTGAGTGCCTAAGGGGTATTTTTTGGGTATATTTTCATGGGCAGTCTTCCGTGAGGTCTATCGCGTACACTATACAGACACTTCCATGAGGCATATCACGTTTGCTGGGTTAATAAACCGAGAAAAAGTACATATCTTGACCTGTGACCTTGACCAATTGTTTTTATACCTTTTTTCTCTTTTCTGATATTTGTATGGCCATTCTGGATGTAATGCATCTCAAACTTATCTATCTATCTATCGCCGGACGCCGTGATCCCCGAAGAGGTACCCACGAACGAAATGCCCCCATGCACCTCTGTCCCCAGGCAGTCAACGTCCCTCCTCCCATCCAGCACCGCTTTCACGCATATACTTCTTAACTCCATCCTTCCACCTCCCACTCGGTCTATCTCTCCTTCTCTGTCCTTCCATCTCACTCTCGTACACTCTCTTAGTCATTCTCTCGCTTCCCATACGTTACACATGGCCGAATCATCTAAAGGTGTTCCTTTTCACACTTTCCAGTGTAAGGGGGGGTTTTCGTCTTCTTTACTTTTCTATTCTAATGTTCCTGGAACTTTGCTGTTACCCCCGCCTTATTTATTATTTCTCTGTTCATTCCATTATTGTGTTTCTTCCTTACTTGATGATTGGTCCAGCTAATTACTCTGGTAGCTTAATGGCGTTGCATGCAAGGAAATACAGGTGAATGAATGCAAATGGTCTAAATGACACAGGATAAATAAAAACACAATATACCGTTTGGTATTCTTAACTATATTAAAACACTGTAAAGAGAAATACACTTTTCACTGTGATACACAAATCAATACGATTATTACTTTAGTCAACCACGGAATATATCGGTATTATTGGCGCAATGAACTACTTCTTATCACCACATCAAAGTTAACTAAAACCCTTCAACAGGTGACCCCAAGGCCACTACCCTAGTAAACACACACTCGGTCACTAGGTTCATAAGGCATACAACAGCTCACAATGGGGTGAAGGTTAGCTCAAGGCTCAATAACACCAACAGCATCCTGTCTCAGTACAGCCACTAGGTCATGTCCACTGGGGTGGACACAGGACACCTGCACCTGGTACTTCTCCCTGGACTTCGCTCCTGACCTGGGACCTGGTATTAACATTACCATTAATAAAACTGACAAAATTTTATATCTTAATTCATATCAACATTACAAAAGTGGTCAAATGTATCAATTAAGAGACAACAAAAGGAGGATGTACATTATTGGGTTACAGATAAAATTTACTTAGTTGACCCTCAAACATATATAAAGAAAAATGGTCCAAATAGAAAACGGAGGGTTGGAGATAGATATAATTTACTTAGTTGACCCTCAAAAATAAAATGGTTTAAAATAGAAAACGGAGTGTATACACCCACACGACTCAGGAATGTTGGTTACATTAAGTTACATATACTGAACTTGACATACGGGATATCATTGCTGTGATAATACTACCCTAACATAATACAATTAACATTATCTTATACATAATTAATAAGGTTGGCAGGACAAATAATATGGAATTTGAAATCTAAATGATTAATTATCAGACGGAATGAATAATTTCACCTTCGACCAAGACAAAGGATGTCGTATAATTTCGTAGTTACATATAAGAAACTGGGCATAAAAAATGGTCTCAAACTTATCTTAAGTACTTCACAATTCATTTCAACTCACCTTCAACAGAAGGTTTTATCTAAACACAACACAAAGGGAAATTTATACTGAGTTAATCCAAATATTTCCCCTTAGTCCGCCCGAGGCTGGCGACTGGGAGGGAATGACGCTGGCACTCTCGGCTCTAGGCTCTGTAGGACTCGGGTCAGCGTCCTTTGTCACAACAATAACCATACCTTGATTAAATGAGCTCCTCAACTTACTTAGAGTCTAATAAAACTTTTAAAGGATAATTGAATTACTTTTATATGATGCAACGAATTTCAGGCACAAACATGTTAACTATTACTTACGATATCCTAGGTAAGACTATAGTTTTTAAGTTGGAGGTAGGACTCATAAATTTCCACCTGTCAAACCCCCTTGAGGTGGGCACTTGTCGCTAAGGCCTCAGAATCAGGGTGTCACACTAGAAACTCGGTTCAAGCAATTATTAGGCCAAATATCAGCATTATACTAGATTCACAAAGTTAAAGTTATGCTTTGCAATTAACTTTATACACCTGGAAGTGATTAAATGGCCAAAACAAGTAAATTTCATTCTAATTCCAAAACAACATTGCTTCGATTGTGATACCCCTTTTCTAAACTTAATATAACAATACCAAACAATTATATTTAAATGTAAAGTTAGAATAATGACCCTCGTACCTATGAGACACCATTGGGCCTTTTTAATTATTTCTTTCTAGTCATTACAATTTAATATATGTCAACTGATATCTTAATCACGATAATAACATAATACCGAACATTTCACCTAATCTCAACACTGACTGGGTCATTATTGGGCTTAAAGTGAGTGAACAGTAAAAGTCTTGGTGTAAATATTGCCAAAATCAAGCCTAGTCAATTTAGACCCCTTACACCAGCACATCTACATCCACACCACACCTCTCTCGTACTTCCTCATACGTCTGTTTATCCCTCCATGTAACTCCGCACGCACTTCTCAGGTAACTAATTTCCACCCCTCTCACACTTGGTTTGAGTCTCTCCACCAACGCCCATGCTTCACTCCCGTAAGTCATTGTCAGGATTACCACACTGTCGTGCAAGGATTTCTTTACTTCCATGCTGACCACACAATTTATTGTTACTGCTTTCAGAATTCCAACAACACTCTTCCCATGTTGCACCCTCTCCTGCACTTCTTCATCCATACTCCCATCTTTAATCAACACACTGCCCAGATACTTGAATGAGCTGTCATTCTCCATAGCCTGACCGTTCAACCTCACCTCACACTCTGTGGCTGCACCCTTTTTAAAGACCATAACCTTGCTCTTCTCCGCATTTACCTTCAGATTCTGTTTTTCACACACTGTTCCAAACATATTTACCAGACCCTGCAACTCCCATTCACTATCGCTCATCAGAACTGTACCATCGGCAAACAGCGGTACAGTAAACCCCCGCTAACTACTCTTTTTAGTCGGAAACCCGCACTTCTCGGAAATGTCCCTGTATATCTCGGAAATTTCCGAGTTGGACGGGTTTTGTGTCCGGTTTACAATGTTCTCTCACTCGGTTTTAAGTGATTTTAGGATGAATTGAAGCCTGTGCCTTTTAATTATTGTGTTAATATTAATTACTGTGTACCGTACTGTCCCTGAAAACATAATAAGGTTCCTATTTGTCATTAATATGATAAATTTCACATGTTAATAAAAAAAAAAAAATTATCTCAATTTTCTCTGACGCGGACTTTCCTCTTCTAATTCGAAATCTTCCCTCTCTTAAGTCGGACATCTCGGAAAATTGGCCTTCTCGGTAGTGGTCTCCCCCCAATTAGTCCGAGGGTTTACTGTACAGGCAACTTCCACTTGTTTCCTTCCCTTATCAGCGGTACACCAACATCCACTGCTCTTCCTTGTATTTATTCATGACTCTATCCATATATATATTGAACAACCATGGGGACATCGCACACCCTTGCTTTAACCCAACATTCAGATCAAAGAACTCGCTCTTTTCCTTCTCCACACGCATCGACGCCTTTGTACCCTCATACATGTTCTTCACTGCTTTTAGCAACTTGTCATCTACTCCGTATATTCTCAGTACTTTCCACAGACTTTCTCTATAAACTCTGTCATAAGCCTTCTCCAAATCCATAAAGGCAGCATACAAATTTTGCCGCTTCTCCAGATATTTCTCCACAACTCATTTCAGGGCAAAAATCTGATCTACACATCCTCTTCCCTTCTTAAACCCGCCCTGCTCGTCACCTATCCATCTCTCCGTTCTCGCTCTCACTCTTTCGATCACTACCCTACAGGTCACCTTCCCTACTATGCTTAGCAGACATATCCCGCGGTGGTTACCACACACTCCTTTTTCCCCTTTACCCTTATACAGGGGTATTATTATGCCTGTCGTCCAGTAATTAGGCAAACTTCCCTTCTCCCATGCTATTCGATCACTATACCTCACCATACCTCAGCATTTCCCCACACACTCCATCTATTCCTGATGCTTTCCCCACCTTCACTCTTTTCATGGCTTCACACACTTCTGACCGTCTGATCCCCACCTCCTCTTCCACTACTTTTCTTCTCCCTCCCATACCCCATCCAACTACGTTTGCTGGCGTTTCATTCCTTACGTTTAACAATTCGTTGAAGAACTCACTCCATCTCTCGACTCTCTCTTCAAACTTATATAAATATATTGATGAGTTCAAGAGGAATAGTAAAAAATCTGATTTTGACCTTTGAGCTTGACCTTTACCTTAGAAGTATTTGTTTCTGGAAGTTGGCCAGTATGAATGTGTGATGCAATGAATATAGCACCTATAGTATATATATATATATCAAGTACAGTACTGTATATCTCATAAATACATGTGAGTTTCATGAATAAATGTTGTTACCCTCTCCCAGGATCACTATGGACACTCCGGACGGGAGTCCATGCTTTAAGCCACTCCACCACGGCATGATAAAGAATATTTCCTTCAAGTAGGACTTATTCTTCTCCTGTGAGAGTCTTGTTCTAGACTCAGTGGTCTGGTTAAACAAACTTTTAATTAATTAATTAATCTCCTTAATATACTATAAATAGGAAATGGTAACTATTCTTTAGGGTTAAAGCATGACCTCCCGTCCGGACTGTCCGTGGTTCGATCCTGGGCGAGGCTAAAATATATTGATTATCAATAAATTTACGGTTAAACTATCCCTCAGAGTGAGTGTGGCAGAGGCAGGACCCGCCCACCCATATATCAACAAAGAAGGTGCCGGCAAAGTGGGCTGGGTGAACTGTGACGGCAACGAAACAGGCCTGCTGGAGAAGTGCCTGTACAAAGGCCAGCAGGGACCCTGTCCATCAAAGGAGGTGGTCACGGTCAGGTGCATGTATACCAGGCTCTACTAATCTCCACGGCTTCAAGTCAAAGCGGTCATACTCCGAAAAGGCCACAACCAAAATGTCCACACTTCGAAACGGCCCAAACGAACACGCCACAACCTAACCGCACAGACCAAAATAGTTACAATCTTCAAACTTACCAGAAAAATTATCACAATATAGCCTAATATAACTTAACCCAAAAAATCCCCTTATTTAACCTAATCCAACCCTTATAGGCCCTTAACCCCTACTGTAAATGGCATAGTAGATTAAAGGTACCCTCCAGTACCAGACTTGTTGTGAAAAGTGACGAGACAGCACCCACTCAGCATAAGAGTTGGTAGGTGATTAACTCGGGTGACCTGAAGTAGCTGAGAGAGATCATGAGAAGTGTTGCCAACTCCTCTCAGCAGTGCCTCCTCATGTTAGCAGCTCCTGCTAGAAATTATCAGAACAAGGATCATATATTACTGACGGACGAGAGCTGTCGCTGGTACTGGTACGTAACTTTTTTTTACTGGCGGACGTCAGCCGTCTCTGGTACTGGAAGGGTTAAGGATTATGGCCGTTTTGACTTTTAACCGGCTTCCATCATCTCCACTGGCAAGGATGGAACGTTCTGCTATAGTCTTAAACCTTTGAGCATCAATGACATGAGTTTATTACCATCAATATGTTAAACTAACTTTGAAAAGTTGACGGAATGAATAGAAACATTACTGTATTTGAGGAGCAGCATTTTATTGAAATTGAAATTTATAATGACAATGATTTGCAAATTTCTTCTTCAGGTTACTAAGTGACCTAAAGAAGCTATCTACGAAACGTCAATACAGTATAGTGCTCCTCCTCAAATGGTGTTTCAAATAATTCTGTCAACTTTTCAAAGTTAACTTAATATATGTTGTTGGTAATAAACCCATGTCATAGATTCTCAAAGGTTTAAGACTATAGCTAATGTTCCATTCTTACCAGTGGAGATGATGGAAGCTAGTCAAAAATTCAAAACGGCCGCGGATATCTCTCCTCGCATTACTTCCTGGAACTCCAACACTAGAAAGACAACAGGGGCGTGAATAGGTAAATAAATTCAAATTGGGTACATTGAGCGATTTACCCTTGGTTATTTGATATATGTATATACCTTTCTATTCTTACAGGGTATAGAAGGGTTAGGGGGGAGATTTTTCCCGTTCTCCCTCATGTTTAGCCCCATTAGTTTTGATATTTCAAGATATTTGTGCCATTTAGTGTTCATTTTTTCCTGGGGCGAGCAAAAGCGAGCCTGCAATTTAGGAGCTGGCCTTTGGCTGGAGCATTTTTCTACTGAAAAAAAAAATGCACAAATTTAACTCGAAGGAGGTCTAGGGGGTATTTTTAAAAAGCTTAATGGAGGTCTAGTTAGCTATAAAACAATAATGATACAAAATTAATTAATATATAAATAAATATTTCCCCTTTTAAACGAGTTGATAACTACCAACATTCCACCAGGGTGTGGGTATATAATTATGGACACTTGAGTATTATCCTTTCCCTACCTTCTTCAAACCCAGATATTTGTTTAAGACTCTAAATTTACTGAGGAGCTATTAACCCTTTCAAGATTATTATGCATTTTGACAGTTCAATCTGGCTATTATTAGATTATTTTATTCATATTAGGAAGGGTATATGAAAGTTAGAGGGTTATTTAACATAGTCAAATACAGTAACCCTCTTTTGGAATGGAAAAGCAAGCTTTAGGCATTGAATGTGGAGTGGTTGAGTGGATAAAGAGAAGCACCTTGATGTGGTATGGTCATGTTCAGAGAATGGATGAAGACAGAATGTCAAGAAAGATATATGGGAGTCAGGTGAGTGGAGCAGCTAGTAGTGGAAGACCACCTATGGTATGGGAAAAGAAAGTGGAAAAAATATATTAACAAAAAACTTCCACATAGTGAAAGAGGTATTGTGGCACGGGCAAAGGAAGCACATCTTGACAAAGTAGCCTGGAGGCATTTCTGTCATGGTCATCCTTTAGCCAGGGGTTCCCAGGGGGAAACAAGGCGTTGGAGATGATATGACGAGGCTTAATCTTTAATTAAAATTTCCACAGATCCTTCCTAAATTGTATAAAATCGTCTAATGATAGCCTTAATAAGCTGTCAAAATGTGTCATGATCCTCAAAGGGTTAATACATTTTTTTGGTGACTCGTTTGAATAGTTAGATCTTCATATAGCTTGAGAAAAGTGGATCGAGTCGACTATTAATACAAATTGAGTAGTTAGTCAAAGTTCAGCTCCATGGTCTTTTGTTAAGGGGTGGGGTGGGGGAGAGGAGGAGGGTTAGTTTGAGAAGGCCATGTATGGAGTGCCCGTGCTGCGTGGATGTATCTGCGCATGCGCGACAACTTTGATTATTTTTTACTTCAGAATATATTATATTATTTTTATTAGACTAACCTAACCTAACTTAATTTTCTATAATAAAAATACAAGCCCAAAAATATTGTAATGTGCTGGGATCAAACACTATAACTCTTGGGTGGGAGGCCTAACCGTTAGCTCTGAGCTACGAGGCGGCATGCTAGACGTGTTGTGAAAGGCCTAGTTGAATTCAAAGTCGCCGCTTCGCATATGCGCAGATCAACACAGCACCGGTGCACCGGTGCACCAGCATGGGCACTCCGTACATGGCCCTCCCGTTAGTTTGCTCCCTAGACCTCTATCAAGACCCCACTTTGAGATCAATTTGTAAATTTTTCCAGGCAAGGATGAATATCCTAAAGTTATGCCTAAAAGTTTGTGAATCTCTTATATTCTTCATTATGAAATCACAGTATGGAAGTTGGTTTATGAATGTAATCTGTGTTCATTATTCATAATGCCATATATACCATTTGTTATAAAGCAAATTCCATGCATAAATAAATTCCGGTGGCTATGTTTGCAGAAATAAAGCGCAAGAGGTTCACAAACTGTTCTGAGTAACTACTGTGTGAGTAATTAAGGTTTTGTGGGACACCCCCTATCCCCACCCGCACCATGCTCTGCGCCCTCAACTACGCCTGTGATCCTTGTGCCTTGGATATATAAGTGGTTTTAGTAATATGTAGTCTAAATATTTTGCACTAGGTAGATGAAGTTAGACAAGAGTAACAGAACAAAATATTGCCTACACTTTTAAAGTTTTGGTGACACATTTAGGAAACATCTGTCAGTAACATTGGCTAGCATTAAAGACCCTATAGTAATCTATATTTTTAATAATTTCACAACACCAAACACCTCCATTGAAATTAATGAAAGCATATATGTGATCCAACGGGATTCGAACCTGGGTTATCGCACAGATTTTAAACACTTTAACCATTACACCACCAGGATCGGCCAACCTCCGTCTTTGTCCAAGTTTTGGTTTGTTTAGTTTGCAAGTTTTACATTTTAATATTGGTGCCACTGGTGTCGTCAGCCTCTCGCCACACTTATATACACCCATACCCACAACTACTACTACACCCATACCCATGATACGTATTCTTGGTATAGTGGTGTACAATATGTTGTACGGCCTTTGAAGTTAATTCAATTCTACACGATCAAAAATAACATATCACCCTCTATTAAATACCGTAGTTAAGGCACCAAAATAGTGTCCAAAGAAGAAGGTAAACACTCTCTTTTACTATAGGATCTCTAACTAGCATCAATGTACAGTTGGTCACAAAAGTTCTGTTCCTCTTTGTGATCTTATACATGTAAATATAATACATCGTTTAAGAGCACTGAACCTGTACTCGCTGGAACGTAGAAGAGAACGTTACCTAATAATATACACATGGAAAATCGCAGAGGGTTTAGTACCAAACTTACATACTCCGATAGTCATGAAATTCAGTGATAGGAGAGGCTGGGAATGCAATATCCCCCGGATGAATAACAGGGGTGCTATGGGCTCTCTGCGAGAGGGCTGGTTATCACACAGAGGCCCACGTCTCTTCAACAAACTCCCACGGCGAGTAAGAGACATGAGGGGCGTCTCTTTAGACAACTTCAAGAGAGCCCTCGATGTCGAACTGCAAAAATTGCCAGACGAGCCCATCTTCGCAAGGGAACGGGCTGTCTCTTCAAACAGTCTGCTGAACCAAAACACAACCCACAACGAGGGGTGACGCGCTCCTCGGTGCTGCTAGCAGAGTGGCGAACACAACCTAAGGTAACCTAAGGTAAGGTAACACGATTGAATTACGAGTAAGTTTCTTATGCAGCGGTTAAATCATCTGATTAGTCACATGATAAGCAAAATAAACCACTCGTAATTCATTCATACTAATTTTACTTTCATACATAGGATCACGACGAGGAACAGAACTTATTTGACCTGTTGTACATCCACATATCTTCAAACATGTGTTGATGATAATGTTGTAAACAATTGCTAACACATTAATAACTTGTTCTTCACAATTTATAAAAGATTTGAACCATGCAAATGTTATTAACATATGCGAGTAAACACGGTACCACACAAGCTCTTTGTCAATCAACTATTATTGGCAATTCTGGTCTGGCAGTTTATTAGTTAAACATTTATAAAATAATCCTCCAATTGCTCTCTCAACAACATTTGTCAATAAAAACAACAAATGACCATATGCACAGAGATTCTGGAACAGCATGCATAACTATATACATTTATAATATACTGTATACTACCTTTAACCTCTTTGTTTCTACTTATTTCACGGTTTATATTTAATTTATACTGTATTATTGAAAACTGATATACTTATGAAAATTGATGTGATATTGGTATGTTCTACACATTGCCTTGCACCAACATTGTTATTGGGGGAAATTCAGTGGATCTGCTATATTCTATGTATAGTACCTTCGCACAATTTTATTTAAAATACTGTATATGGAATCATTAAATTGTTATATATTCAATAAACTGTTTTACATATCCTTTGAATTGCACTACAGGTCTCCCTCGATTTACGATTGGGTTACGTTCCTGAAAACCCGATCTTATATAGAAAAATCATATAGCAAACCTTAAAATTAATGGGGGTAAATGGGCATACATTCTCGAACCAGCCAAAACGCAAACACAAACCCCTAAAAACCTATAGTAATATCGTAAATCGGGGCATCGGATAGTGAGGGAGACCTGTATTTGCTATGTTAAGCCAGTATTTAATTGATAATAGTCACATGTAGTGGGTCTAAATCATACACTTTTTTTTGTTTTTTTTTGTTTTCTATATTCCAACTTACTTTCTCTCGGGCATAGGCTGAGAGCCTTAACATTCACCGCTTTACAATGAACAGTGAAGCCTGTGAGGTCTTGTTCCAGTCTAGGGAGTGAGACATGTGAAGCACGTAGAGTACAACGAGCACCTGCCATCTTGCCTTCACATGAGGCACGGTGCTCACTCATGGCCCGAAACGACCCCATCTCTGAAGCCACCTCGTTCCCGTGCTTCAATGTCTCACCCCCTACACTCGGACTCTCACACTTACACACACACAACGCCACCTGTTGAGCAGATAACTCACCAGGCATTGCACCCCTATAGCATATTTTGAATATGGGAATATTCATACAGTGCTATTTAATCAGGGAACAACTAGTACGGTAAAGGTCTTAGTTTACTTTCCAACCACAGTAACATTAAAAGGGTCAAACTAGCTGGGGTTCCAATTGCATCACAGGTATCAGGAGATGGTGCCCACAACACTTTTGAGCTTCACGGGTGCGGGAGTCGGCTGCTTGAGTAGCAACAGGTCTTGGAGTCGAAGTGGTGTCGGCAGCCTTCTGTACTGGTGGTGAAGTACTGAGATAATTGTCCTAGGCAGGTGGTGGTGTTACTGTATTCTGGTGCAGCTGCTCAACCCCTTCAGCACAATGACATCTTTTTACCTTTGATTCTGGCTAAAATTAGACAAGTTTATGTAGATTAAGAAGGACCTATGTTACTCAGAGGGATTATTGAGACTGTCTGTACCCCTTTGAGTGCTAAAGGACCGGCATAGATTATAAGCAAAAGAAAATCATCTAATGGTAACCAGGTTATGATGAAAATTACATAATTGTGCTGAAGGGGTTAAGGTGGTGTTCTGGTGCCAGCAATATACATGTTGCTGATACACAGCTTAGGTTTGTCAGCAATATACTGACTGTAGCATGATACTTGCATTACAGCTTAGGTTTGGCAGCAATATTCTGAACATTGCTGAAACACAGCATAGCAGGTGCCGGAAGATACCAGAAATTGCTGACAAAACAATTTGAATATTTGGTTCACCAGCAATATACTAGACGTTGTTGATGAGACAGCTTGAAGGGATTGGTTTTGGATGGTTGAAGAGAGTATTCATTGGAGATTGGTGGGAGTCACTTGTCGTGGTGTTGCAATGAAGATGGGTATATCAGTATCATGGTGGAGAGAGCTAGAACAGCCTTTCTTCAGTGACATGGGGTTAAACCCTGAGTCAGCCGGAGGTCAGCTTATCCATTGGTCAGCAGGGATTTATTTGTTTAAGACGGTAGTTTATCCAGACCACTGAGCCACATTACGTAGGGCTGGCTGGTCAGCAGGGAATCGGTCACCAGTGACTACACTCAACTTTCTTCCCTTTATATCGCAGATCGCTACCAGGTTTCCTGTCCTCTCTTGTGTGAGTGAGGGATAAATGTCTTTGAATTCGTAATAATAATCCTATTTTAATTTAACAGCACTATACTGTATACACTTTCTTAAAATGTAAAACTTGCTAACTAAACAAACCAAAACTAGGACAAAGACAATATAAAGGCAAAATAACTTATCAAAATCGCTTTGTGGAAACAACGCTTACTGAAATAAAATTTATGAAATAAAAGAACACAATCCACCACATAGGGTGTACATTACTACATGAGCAAGTTAATCTGTTCCCAAGCAAACTAATCGCACACTTCCCAAATTGACTAATTCCTTGAATGTGATGATAGTGTGTTATGTGTGCGATTAGTTTGCTTGGGAACCAGATTAACTTGCTCATGTAGTGATGTACACCCTATGTGGTGGATTGTGTTCTTTTATTTATAAATTATTATTTTACTTAAGCGTTGTTTCCACAGCGATTTTGATTAGTGGTTTTGTCTTTTTACTGTTAATTAATTAATCAGAAGTTTGTTTAACCAGACCACTGAGTCTAGAACAAGACTCTCACAGGGCTGGCCCGAAGGATTAAATCACATTGCGGTTAAAAGGTTAAAATGGCGGAGATACCGGATTATGGGAAATAAGGAAAAAGTCGGAGAGTCAGATAAAATGTCAGCAAGGGATATTATACAGTATTACCAAAGTAAGCAGTACGATAATGGGAATAAGCAGGGCAGTTACTAAAGACATTATGAATAGTGAGGGGAGTGTGACAAGTGGTGCACTCAGGGGACGGATCATGAGGGGTGGACATTAAGTAACCATGGGTTAGACGTGAATGACCTATTCGGAGTCTCGTTAACAGTACCTCCTCACGTCTATGAGACTGAAAGGAGGAAGGCCAGGGGCGCGCAGTAGGTTTAAGGGCACAAAGTTTATTAGTACAGGGAGTAGCCTCCCAAAAAGACTGCCATGTAGAGAGGATATAAGGCTTCAACAAGGACAACCAGTCACCTAAAGGGAGATGAGGCTGCCGGAGTGTCTTGGTAACATCAGCTTTCGCAGCCTTATCAGCGTCTTCATTACCCTGAATCCCAATATGGGAGGGAATCCAGCAGAGCTGCACCCTCACGCCATTTGCGCGTAACACATGAAGAGAGTACTGGATGGATGATATTAAGACGTGGGAGGGAGAATAGGTACTGAGGGCATCAAGAGCACTACGGGAGTCTCTGTAAATGACAAACATCTGTGGAGGCAAACCGTGAATAACGTCAATGGCAGATTGGATGGCAAGGATCTCGGCAGTGAAAATTGATGCATGTCGTGGGAGGGAAACTTGAAGGGTGGCGGTGCGGGAGACAGCTGCAAGCCCAACACCAGCAGGAGACTTGGAACCATCAGTGTATATGGCAACATGGGGGCCCTTACGGCGTATGTGTTCAAGGGCGTGTTGATGATGGTGGCTTGGTACAAACGGATACCTCTTAGATAAATAGGACAGGTGTATGCAAACACTGGGGAGGGAAATAGTCCAAGGGGGAGGACGATCTACGGGAGGGGAGACAGAAATATCTAGACCAGTGGTATTGAGAAGAAGGGTAGCACGGCGAGCGAAGCAAAGGAAGCGTGAATTTAAAGTAGAAACGTCAATGTTGTGGAAAAGGGAATCGGTGGGAGAGTCACTATATTGGTTCTTTAGGGCACAACGCATTGTAACAAAGTTTCTGTGGAGGGAAAGTGGGGGTTCTCCACTTTCGGCTAAGATGGACACGGTCGGGGAAGATCGGAAAGCATCAGTGCAAAGTCGTATGCCTTGTGTATGAACAGGATCCAGAGTTCTTAAGGTGGAGTCCGAGGCAGAACCATAAATAGGACAGCCATAATCAAGGATAGACAGAACAACGGCTTTGTAAAGCATTAACATGGTGGAACGCCTAGCACCCCAGGTAGTGTGAGACAGCTTTTTTAGGAGACCGAGAGCTCGCGTGCCTTTACATTTGATGTAGTGGATATGATCTTTCCAATTAAGGTGTTGGTCAAAGATTAACCCCAGGAATTTAACGCTCGAGTGGAAAGAGATTAGAGAATGCCCCAGCCGAAGTTCGATGGTCTGGTCGCGGAGCCAGCGCTTATCTCTGAAAAAAAACAATTGCCTTGGTCTTCTCCGCTGAAAACGTAAAGCCGACTGATGAGGCCCAAGCAACAACCTTCTGAATGGAGAGGTTGAGAATGCGTTGAGCATGACGAAGTGTGCGGGTGGTGCAGTATATGGTAAAATCGTTGACATACAAGGATCCACGGACGCCTGGTGACAGTTGGCGGATTACACGATTTATGGCGATGGCAAAGAGCATGCTACTTAGTACACTGCCCTGGGGTATGCCATTGTGGAGAGGGAAGATGGCAGAAAGAATTATTCTCCACACGAGTTTGGAAAGTGCGTTTGGTAAGGAAGTTAGAGATGAATATTGGGAGATGACCGCGGGCACCACAATCATGGAGGGATTGGAGTATGAAATGTCTCCACGTAGTATCGTAGGCCTTCTTTATGTCAAAGAAGACCGCAACAGTGAACTGTCCGATCAAATCCCTGTCTGATTTGGGCTTCTAAGAGTGCAAAGGAGTCTAATGTTGAACGGTTCTTCTGGGAACCGAACTGAAGAGGGGTGAGAACCGAATGTTGGCGAAGAAACCAATCAAGTCTAGCGTTAACCATTTTCTCCATTAATTTACAGAGGCAGCTCGTGAGGGATATTGGTCGATAATTGGCGGGGACGCTGGGATCCTTACCAGGTTTCGCTATAGGGATGACAATAGCATGTCTCCAAGAGTCAGGAAAAAGGTTGTGGGTCCATAAATGGTTATAAAGCTGTAAAAGATAAGATTTGGCAAGGGGGGCTCGATGAGTAATCATGTGGAAGCTGATGTTATTATGACCAGGAGAGGAATTAGTACAGGTAGAGAGGGCATGGTCAAATTCATCCATCGAAAAACTAGCATTGTAGTCACAAACATCGAAGGATTGGAAATTGACAGGGACGGATTCAAGACGGTGCTTAACCCAGCAAGTGCTGGAAGACTCTTAAGAGTTTCCCCGGGTGACTGCGGGAAGACTCTTAAGATCCTGGGCCTAAAAAAAATCCATTTAACCCTCTCACCACGGAAGGGCTCTTGAACGCCCATAAAAAAGCATATAACAGGTACCCGGAAGGCCTCTTGAACGCCCAGTGGTTGAAAGCCTGTGAGCTTCGTGTGCGAGGCGTCGGTCCGACGCATGTAAACAACAGCCGGCTGGACCGACGCCCCGCATCTCCGGCCACAAGAAGGAGAGCGTCGCTTGTTCGTGTGTGCCTGTATGTTGTTGTTAAGTATCGAATAGTAGTGTAAAGTGGCTGTTTTGGCCATAAAGTTATCTCCAATGAAATCATCATCACAGCTCAACCAGTTGACTTAGAGAGCTCTACTTAATGCCATTCTACAGGTAAATAACACAGCTACGCTTGGGGATGCGCGGGAATGCGGGAAACAGTCTGATTAACAAATATACGGTAGCCTAGCCTAGACGTTTTTCGGCCAAAACACCCGGGTTTTGAGGAATATATATATAATACATAGCCGGGGCTGGAGGGTTAAAACACCCCCAATTTTTTTTTTTTTTTTTTATATATATACCGGTATATGTATATATATATATATATGGATGGAATCATGAAAGAAATACTATCAAGAGCAGTGGATGTTGGTGTATCGCTGAAAAGGGAGGGAATTGAGTGGAAGCTACCTATACTGCTGTTTGCGGATGATACAGTTCTGATGAGTGATAATGAATGGGAGTTGCAGGGTCTGGTAAATGAGTTTGGAACAGTGTGCGAAAAATGGAATTTGAAGGTAAATGCGGGGAAGAGCAAGGTTATGGTCTTCGAAAGGGGTGAAGTCACAGAATGTGAGGTGAAGCTGAACGGTCAGGCTATGGAGATCGTCAACTCTTTTAAGTATCTGGGCAGTGTGTTGAGTAAAGATGGGACTATGGATGAAGAAGTGCGGGAGAGGGTACAACAGGGGAAGAGGGTTGTAGGAACGCTAAAAGCAGTAACAAGAAATAGGGTGGTCAGTATGGAAGTGAAGAAGTCCTTGCATGACAGTGTGGTAATCCCGACACTGACTTACGGAAGCGAAGCATGTACGTTGGTTGAGAGACTCAGACCAAGAGTGAGAGGGGTGGAAATGAATTACTTAAGGAGTGCATGCGGAGTTACATGGAGGGATAGACAGACTAATGAGGAAGTAAGAAGAAGGTGTGGTGTGGAGGTAGATGTGCTGGAAAGTGTGAAAAGGAACAACTTGAGATGGTTCGGCCATATTGAACGTATGGAAAGCGAGAGAATGACTAAGAGGGTGTACGAGAGCGAGGTGGAGGGACAGAGAGGGAGAGGTAGACCGAATGAGAGGTGGAAGGATGGAGTGAGGAAGTACAGTACAGTACATGAACGAAGGCGGTGCTGGTTGGGGTGAGGGGCGTCGACTGACTGGGGACAGAGGTGCATGGGGGCGGTTCGTTCGTGGCCACCCCTTCGGGGATCACGGCGTCAGGCAATAGATAGATAGATAGATTTTTTTTTTTTGCCCCTGGGCCATGCCAAATATCACTCCTCCACATCCCCTCCTTCCCCACTTTCCTCCCCCCCCCTTCAGTTATCACCTATTTTCCCTGTTATTCACTTATTCTGTGGTCTATTTTCGTGCTAACATTAGCGAGTTGGTAGCAGGGCGTTGTCATCACTGTTACCAAGCGTGGGAAAGAGCGAGAGAGAGACTATTGCGTAACAGTGTCTCTCCAGACAAGGGGAGGGTAGGAGGGGAGGGAGGTTGCCTCAGCCATACATTATGTAACTCCCGGCCTGTATTGCCGATTTTGACCATCCAAACGCTGTTTCCACTTGTTTTATTGCTGTAACAGGTTAATACCTTTATAATCAACCTATAATAGGAGCATTTTTTTTTTTTTTTTTTTTTTTTTAAAGAGACAATGAACGGAGGAAGGAAAAACACAGATAAAACAAAAAGGTCCATGTGCCTAAAGGCATCCTCCATTCATAAAATGTTTGTAACAACTGGATTTAAACATTTGTAGATTGTAAGTTTGTGGAAAGCAATTCGAGGGAAGTGAATTCCAAATAGTAGCAGCTCTGGGGATAAATGAATTCTGATAAGCAGAAGTTCTGCATTGTGGAGGAGAAAGTGTAAATTCATGGGCGCTCTCAGCTGCCCTAGTTCTACGGGGAAAGATGTGGAGAGGCGGCACAATTGAAGCAAGTTCCTCGGAACAATTGCTGTGAAAATATCTGTAGAATAATGCAAGGGATGCAACGTTTCTTCGTATGGATAATGTAGGAAGGTCCTGTGTGATTGCAGGGTTATTGATTAATCTAATAGCTTTATTTTGAATTTTGTCCAACTGCCTCAATGCAACCACTCCACTTCCACCCCACAGAGGTGAACAGTAATCCATCTGAGAACGCACATGACTTTTATATATCACGGCCAACTGCTCGTCAGTGAAGAATTCTCGAACTCTGTACAGGAGTCCCAGTTTTTTAGAGGCATTCTTAGCAATGCTTCTAACATAATGTGTCCAGCTCAAGTTAGTAGTTAATGTTACACCGAGAATGTCAATACTAGGGGAAGTGGGAATATTTACATCATTAAAAAATATATGGGAGTCAGTGAGATTCTGTCGGTTAGAAAATTGAATGTACTTGGTTTTCTGTGCATTAAAGGAAACTAGATTCTTTTGTCCCCATCCATTAATTCTAGAAAGGTCCTGGTTCAGAGAAATTGCAGTGTTTATTTTTGAATTTATAAGATCGGGTTGGGTGAAAGAATTGGTAAATGTGAAGGAACTGTGGAGTGTTGAGTCATCTGCGTAGGAATGTATTGTATTATGAGTGGTAGATATGAGATCATTGATATGAATGAGGAACAGAATTGGGGCCAAAACTGATCCCTGGGGAACACCAGCATTTATTGAGTGAAATTGAGAATAAAGGCCATCTACCATTACACATATTTTTCTGTTATGAAGATAAGAAGAAATTAGTGGAACTAATGATGCAAGGCCGTAGTGTGACATCTTCGACAATAAGGATTGATGCCAGACTCTATCAAATGCCTTTGATATATCCAGTGCTATTGTATGTGTTTCACCATGTTGGTCTGTAGCTTGGTTGATTTGATGCGTAAGAAGGCAAAGCATGTCTGCAGTTGATCGACATCGTCTAAAACCATATTGCCTATCACTGATTAATTTATTATTCTCAAGATGCTTAATTATGTGATTATTTAATATAATTTCAAAGACTTTACCAAGAGTGGAAGTTATAGCTATTGGTCTGTAGTTTGATGGATCTGAAGAGGCACCTTTTTTAGGAACTGGATGGATGTTTGCTTCTTTCCAGGGTACTGGGAAGCATGAGGTATGAGTACACAGACGGAAATTTTTTGCCAATACAGGAGCGAGCACCAAGGAGCAATTCTTAAGTACTATTATTATGTTCCTTCCAACAACCAACTATACTCCTAAAATCGATTAATGAAATTTACAAACACATGTGGCAGTCCGTGGAGGAATTTCATCTGGACCAGGAGCCTTATCTACTGAGAGATTCTGCAAAATAGTTTTGACATGTCTGGTGTGGATCTTAAGTGAGGGAATTTCAGGCGAATTAAAATTAAGTACAGGGACATCTTGATTTATTTCATCTAAGGTTGAGTTGGTGGAGAAAATATCCGCAAGAAGGTTAGCTTTACCTCGTGGGTCACTTACAAGATTGCCAGTCGGAGATTTTAATGGTGGAATGGATGAAGCAGTAGTGAAGTTGGATTTAAATGAGTTAAGAGTAGACCAAAATATTTTGTTATCATTTGGATTATTTAGAAGTTTATTTGCCTGCTTGTGGAGAAAGTTTGATTTAGTTAGGTTTAATACAGTTTTGGCATGATTTCTGATGTTTCTAAAGTAATTAAAGGCTTCATGTGTTTTTGATCTTGTGTATGCATTGTAGGCTATTGCTTTTTATTCAGTTACTCTAGCACAATTATGGTCAAACCATTTAGGTGAATTAGATCTTTTACTGTACTTTTGATGAGGAATAAAAGTTTCCATTCCAATTTTTACAAAATCTTGTATGTGGCTCAAGGTGGAGTGTGCATCATTAGAAAAGAAAGAGGTCCAGGGAATATCAATAAAGAAACCTTGAAGACCCTCCCAGTCTGCCCTATCGTAATGCCATTTAGTCACCAAAACAGGTTCAGAGTGGGAAGGTGTGGTAGGTGATAGACAGGTGGCCTGTATCAGACAGTGATCAGAAGATCCAAGCGGGGACCTCACTGTAACATCATAATTTTCTGAATTGGTTGTTAAAAATAAGTCCAGTAGGTGGGAATTATGATTAGGATTATCTGGTACACGGGTGGGTTGGTTGACTAGTTGAGTGAGATTAAATGAGTCTGCAAATAGCTCACATTCAAGACCAGCATCATCAGTCCTGGCTGAATGAGTGAGCCATTCAACATTATGGACATTAAAATCACCCAACACAGTGATTTCAGAAGAAGCATTTAAGTTGAGGACACTGAGTTGTGAGGACAGAGAATCAAAAAGACTTTGCTCTGGAGGAGTATTTGGGGAACGGTAGATGCAACATATGTATTTAAATTTACCAGCAGAAATTAATTTATATATAGAATAATCAAAATAGGGACAATTGAAACTAGTAACCTCCTCCAGGGCAATTTCAGATTTTGCGAAGCAACATACACCGCCTTTAGGTCTGAAATTTTGGAGCAGTTGATAACCTGGAAAATTAAATCTAGACGTGTCAGATGTGGATGTTACTTGAGTCTCTGTCAAAAAAAGTTGAGTAGGGGATTCTGCTTGAAGAAATTGGTGTACAGAATTGATGTTAGAGTGAAGTCCCCTTATATTGCTAAAGAAAAAGCTGCACCGACGAGCAGCTTTGGGACGTTGCAATGCTCTTGACACAGTCGCATGATGACGACCGGGAGGGCCCTGTGTCAATGACCCAACCCTGCCGGGGGTGGATATACGAGGGACCACCAGGTTTGCTCTTAACAATTGTACTGCCATATTTATTGGGTAAGGTGTATGGTGTTACATGTATGATATGTAGTGGGAAGAGTAGTGTTTTATGGATAGAGGATAGAAATGTAGGGCAATGTCGTGAAGTTGGATGTGTATGTTATATAAAGAGGGTTTTCCTGATACCCCTGATGTGTGAGGCAGAAAGATATGTATCCAGCTACCAAGGCCTGGGAGAGAAAATGGAATTCAGGCTATTCCCAGAGTCTCCCGAAACCTTGGCGGTAGTACTTCCCTGGGCGGGGCTGCCTACCCCTACTACCTTGAGAAAGTATAAGTATTAACCCTCCAGCCCCGGCTATGTATTATATATATATTCCTCGAAACCCGGGTGTTTTGGCCGAAAAATGTCTAGGCTAGGCTACCGTATATTCGTTAATCAGACTGCTTCCCGCATTCCCGCGCATCCCCAAGCGTAGCTGTGTTATTTACCTGTAGAATGGCATTAAGTAGAGCTCTCTAAGTCAACTGGTTGAGTTGTGACGATGATTTCATTGGAGATAACTTTATGGCCAAAACAGCCACTTTACACTACTTTTCGATACTTAACAACAACATACAGGCACACACGAACAAGCGACGCTCTCCTTCTTGTGGCCGGAGATGCGGGGCGTCGGTCCAGCCGGCTGTTGTTTACATGCGTCGGACCGACGCCTCGCACACCAAGCTCACAGGCTTTGACCTCATGGGTGTTTAAGAGCCCTTCCGGGCAGCTCGTGCATGCTTTTTTATGGGCGTTCAAGAGCCCTTCCGGGAACAGAGGGTTAATAAGTATTAATGCTATTTATGGTAAAATAACGATGTTAGTGATGGGAACAGCTCAAATACGTGCGCACAGGAGTGTGGTGTCTCATACCCCCCATGCGCACGTCTTAGGTTAAGGAGACGGAAGCGTGCATCATAGTTAGTATCACTACTAACATCGGCAAGATGTTGGCCTAAGAGGTCAGATACTGCCTGGGCTATGAACGGTGCGGCCATTATTGACTAATGCGTGACGGGGAGGGGCAATGTGGAGACAATTAATTTTCCTGAATTTTTGCCAGACACATGAGATAGGGGTGGATGGTGAGATAGAAGAGATATAAGATTCCCAGGAAGCAGACCGACAACGGCGTACCTCCTTACGGAGTTTAGCAGAGATTCTGTTATAAAGGGGCTTAAGTGCACAGATATCTAAGGCAATGGAGGTGAGTGCATGTAAATCAGAAATAAGAAGGGGAAAGCGAGAAAGTAAAGTACGGGAAAGTTTTTTAAGACGATCCAAACGTCGACCAAGTTCACGTTTGCAGCGAACGAGGGCGGATAAGGATGCGGTCCACCAAGGGACTTGGCGGCGACGAGCAGAAGTAGAGGAGAGGGGTATAGATTTAGAAGCTGCAGAGATGATAAATGCAGTGAAAAAGGTAGTAGTTTCGTTATGATCACGGAATGGATGAAAGGGAGGGATTTGGCGCGTGTGTAGTCCAAACTTCTCCCAATCAGCTTTGTGGAAATTATAACGTGGAATAGCAGGAGGGGAACATGGTTGGAAATAAGACAGAAGAATAGGAAAGTGGTCACTGGAGAACGAATCATCAGAGACGCCACTCAAACTTGTCAACTATCGTAGAAGAACAAAGGGCGACGTCAACCGAGGAAAAAGTATGATGAGTACTGGAGAAATAGGTGTAGGAATCAGGTTCGTTAAGGCAACAAAAAGAATCAAGGGATAGAAGGTTCTCAATGTGCACCCCAGCAGCATCTGCAGAGGAGGAGGAAGGATTCCACAGGGGGCTATGCGCATTAAAATCTCCTAGTAGCAGAAGAGGGGACGGTAACACATTAACAAATCTGGAGAGGAGGGAAAGATCATAATGGAAGGCTATCTGGTTATATATATTACAGATGGTAACCGAGGTATCATCAGGGAGATGAAGAGTAAGAAGAGAATGTTGGAGATAACTATCGCGGATGGGAAGTAGGTCGAAAGTCAAGCTATGGTGTACATAAATAGCAGTGCCAAACTCGCCATTAGGGGAAAGCGAGTGACATGCAAGGTGATAATTAAGGATGGATTTATTGTAATTCCTAGTGTGTTGTAGACACAAGCACATTGGAGCGTAAGTGTGGAGTAAGCGTTGGACCTCACCTAGACGAATTCTAGATAAGAGTCCATTCACATTCCATTGTATTAGATAGGAATTGAATAGGTTAAGTAAGAGAAGTCAGATTGTGTAGGTTAACAGTGCTATTGGAATAACGTAAAGGAGGCGGTGGATGGAGAGACAAATTAGAACGGGTAGATGGGTCTGGTGGTGCAAGGGTGGCGGACGGTAAAGAGTTCCGCCGTTCTGACGATCGAGAGGATGAGAGGGAAGTCACCTCACGGAGGATGGTAGACACTTTTAATCGAGATCGATCAGACTGGAGTTGTAAGTGGACTGCACATAAGCACGAGGGGCCATGTGTGGAAATATCGTCAGAAGTAGGCAATTGACACTCACGCATAAAATCATGGATAATTGCCAAGACAGATTCGTGGGTGGGATCCGGTACCCTGCGGCATTCCCTGACAAAACAGAGATGGCAGCCGCAATGAGGATCGCGGAGGTCAATCGTAGCGTGAGAGATGGCGGAACTAACAGACGGAGGGGATGAAGAAAGGGAGGGAGTAACTTTAGAAGGTGAGAGCCGAGCAGATGAGGCGGATCGACTGGAAGATTTGGAGGTAGGAAGGGGAATTTTAGGTGTAGGACGGTGGGTGGTGTTCAGTCGAGCAGAAACAGGTGAACGTTTAGTCACGCAAGAAGAGTTGGGTGAGGAGGGTGAGGGGAGGGAGAAATATGACTAGGTCGTGAAGAAGAAGCAGGCCGACGAGCCGCAAGGGATTTACGTTTCGACGGATGAGTCGAAAGTGCAGGGGAAGGAGAATCAAGAGCATCAGAGCGACGTTTGCTGGAGGCGGAGGCATAGTTCATACAAGGTTCATTGGCACAGGACGTAGTGGATCCGGGTGCAGGCAAGGAATTAACCTTAACGGCACCAGCCGCTTTTTACTCTAGAACGTGTCAATGGAATTTGTCTGTATTTCATAAGAGTTGGTACACATATAGGGCACCTAAAATAAGAGAGATTTCAAAATTTTAATTATCTAGGACAATTATTTTTTGAGTTAGGTGAGAATTAGTGTGAAAATTTATGTGTTTTTGTAAAATCGAACTCATTTAAATGTTGTTGCTTGATTGTTTCAATGCATTGGGGGTACTAACAATTGGTGTAGTTACAAAAGGTAATCTTTACTTTTTCCATTTTTGATCTAATTTTGCAATGAGGGAGTTTGCAATTAGGTACAAATTAGGTGACAAATGTCTCGGGTTGCTGTGTCGAAATGGTTAAGAAATAAAAAAAAATGGAGATGTTGTTTTGTAGGGAATTTTATGCCCTTTCCAATGACACCAGAATCATTGTTGTAGCATGTTTGGTTACGGAGTTAATACGTCAACAAGTGAACTTTCTTACGTAAGGTACTAAGGCACGAGAGCTGTTGCAAGCCAGCCGGCCAGCCGCACCCTACCTCTCTCGCGACTTGGAGCACACTGCTCTTTCTCCTCCACCACCACCACACCCTTCGTTGTTACCAGGGTTGAGTATCAGATACTGCTAGGAAAAATATCTACAAACGTCATATTTTCACCAAAAATTCATCTTTTTCGTATTTTTTTTTTTGCAGTTCCGAAACCAATAAAGCATTTTCTACGCGTCTGCGCGACCTGCGACCCGCGAAAGTTTGAAACTAGCCCAGAAATAATATGCTTCCAGACGGAATATTGCCTCAGGATTTTAACTGATGATAGAGGGATGGGTGATGATGCCATATATCGGGTTGCGCAATATTGCCATTTTGAGCACTTTTCCGAGTAAATCGTGGCCGGTCCCCTTAAGTGGTCGGGGAGAAGTCTTAGATACTTGTACAGGAGAGGACAACTTAGATTCATGACGTAGACTAGGGCGGCAATTACTGGATGGTGGAGGCTGAGAGGAGGCGGTAATGGTCGTAGAAGTGCAATGAGAGGTAAACACAGGATGCATGGATGGATCAGAAGTTGTGAGATCCATTAATGCATCAAACCTATTGGAAAGAGGAGCAATAGGAGGAGATACACTACGGGCGGTTTCACTGACAGGTGGGGGAGTACAAAGGAGTACAAAGGAAATCAAGCAACAACAGATCTAGTGACCCTTCTAGGTTGCTTGTCCTCCAAAACACTGAGGATCAAGTGTCCAAACAGTGGTTTAGAGTGGGTAAGGGAACATTGGAAAGGGAATTACTGCCCTGGAACTAATATCCGTGGCAGGATTAGGAAGTTAGTAGGGGACAGATGGGTTAGTAACTGAGGGGGGGATAAAATAAAGTTATTCATTTACAAACGCAGTCAGTCGCGGGTTTGATGCGAGATATTTGTCTAGGCGGAGTTTAAATGAATCAACGGTGATGCAGTCTATAACGTTTCGGGGAAGCCCATTCCACAAGTTGACAACTCGATTGAAGAAGAAATTCTTAGATTCGTGTGAGTTAAAAGATTTACCAATAATTTTGCAACCGTTTCCCCGCGTGTAATTAGATTGGTCGATAGTGAAGTACTTACTACAGTTCATATTGTCGATGCCTTTGATGATTTTGAACACTTGAATAAATCACCTCTTAATCTGCGCTGGGTTAAAGGAAATAGATTTAATTCTCTAAGACGCTCTTCGTATGGTTTGTTCTTTAGGCTAGGTATCATTTTGGTAACTCTACGTTGAACTTGTTCTAGCTTGTTTATATCTTTTTGGTAATAAGGGCACCAGGATTGAACGCAGTATTCCAGAAGAGGGCGGACTAAGGAATTGTAAAGGGTTAGGATAACTTCTTTGGATTTATGCTCAAATGACCTGCCTATAAAGCCAATTATTTTGTTTGCCTTCTTAACAACTTCTGAACATTGTTGACTCGGTTTTAGGTTACTCGAGTGGGGAGTGGGGAGTCTAGTCCTAGTAGAGTCCTGAGTGGTCATGGTCGCGATCGGAGACAATGGGTGAGCACGTGCCCTAACACTGTATGCAGGGTCCCGTGCAGGGTCTTTATACCCTCTGACTCTCAATTCGTGTTTAGCTTCAATGGCCGACATACCTGAACGATCCATGAGAAGCTTCAGTTCGGCATTGTAAGCGTAGTACACACATTGCTTTGACCTAGCGTGATGATAGAGTTCGCAATTGGCACAATGAGGATGGCCACAATTCCATTTAGTGGGATGTGTAGAGGAACTGCAGAAGGCACACACCTCTCTCTTCTTGCATTTCGCGACAGAGTGACCAAAAGTAGAGCAGCGATGGCATTGAAGAGGTCTGGGGGTATATGGTTGCACATCACATCTTTGCCCCTCAATCTTGATGGTAGTAGGGAGGGAACCACCTTCAAACTTAATACGGGCCACACGCAATGGATGAGATGGGTTACGTCTGTTTGGGATATTGTAGACGTCTACATCGTGGACATTAGAATACCGGATTTGGAGAGACGATAGCAGCAGGTGTTTATCAGGGAGACCATCGTCATCTCGGGTAGTGGGTGAGAAAGGCATTCTCCAATTTCGCAGCAGTCATAGGAGCGGTGGTGTCAACAACAAGGAAGCGAGGCCAGTTGTCAGCGCCAAAGAGGGAGTCGAAGAGTGCCAGTGACGGGCTCGGTACAAATTGTCGCTTAGGCCTAAGGCGAGAAGATGGAGAAGGATTATGAGGTAATAGTGTCGTAATCAGTGGAGACGAGGTAAGAGTGGAGGTAGTGACGGACAATTTGGTTGAAGTGGCACCCAAGGAGGTAATTGAGGCCGAGGCAGAAGGCGTGGTCGAGGTTGCACTCGATGAAGTAGGTGAGACCATACTACCGGCAATAACATCAATGGTAGATGTGGATGTAGTGATCATAGCGGCAGACTGCGCGACTGCTAGAGTGACAGACGCAGGTTTAGGGGTGGAGGAGTCAGAAGGAGTATTCAATAAACGGTCAGGGTCGGTACTACCAGGGACGACGTTATCAACGACGGGCGGCCCATGAATCACCATGGACACCGTAGAAGCAGGTAATTTAGTATCAGAGGGCAGAGGAAGGCCAGATGGAGAGTCCAGGAGAATGCAAAGGTCAAGTACAGGGGGCGCCAAAGCTGGATCCAGGGGAGGAGGTTTGCATGGCTGATCCATGATGACCCTAGTTGTTTTTACTATTCTATTTTCATTTTGTCGGAAAACAAAAAAGAAAAAAAAACATAACCGAGGGGAAAAAAAGAAAGAAAAGGAAAAAGAAAAATAGGAAACAAAACAATAAATAAAGAACATACCAGAAGGGCCAACAGAGAACCATCCGTCGTGAGTCAGGGAGCCCCAGCCTCTATACCGGTGGCGCAAACAGGGGCAGGTCTCCAGGGGGCTCATCCTCATACCCTACCCGCCTAGACTAGGGGGGATAGCACCAAAACGCACAGAGAGGCCAAGCTTAGGCAAAACCGCTATACTGGGACCGAGGGCAAAGTTAATTGCAATCATCCCCAATCTGTGCGTAATGGAGGGCAGCCGGACAGAAGCCAGGAAACCCACCAGGAAGGAAAACGGACCCCTGGAACCGAGACCGGTCCCCACTGATGGACGACCCCAGGGGCATCAACGCGGACAACCGCATCGACGCTCCTGGGACCAGCCCCCTCGGGCGGTGAGCTAGACCGCCACGGACCCTGTAAACGGAGAGGAGCCAGGACTCCAGACTCAGCGAGGGAAGGCTCTCGAGCCTAGCCGGCATAATTTTGTTAAAATAGGGAGGAAATCCTCCGCAAAATTAAAACCAAAAATGGGAACACGAAGAACGTCGTCACCGAGAGGTTCCGCTTACCCCTATGACGACGGGGGGGGGGGGGGGGACTTTGTCCACGACGCCGATTGAATCCCTGCCCTAAAGAGAGTGACACCAACGACCCCGCTTCAAGCCCTGCCACCACGACAAGGTGGCTCCCCATTGGCGGGGGTCTTTTTAATGTGTTCGTATAAGTTTTGGTTAGTTTATTTTGCAAGTTTTACATTATAACATAACGCACTATCGTCACGTTCAAGGAATTAGTCAAGTTGGGAAGTCCATTAATGTAGGGATAACCAAACCCATATTAATTAAAAACTAAAAAACATGACCTATGGGATGGTGCCTAAGAACGATAGACAAAATGGGTGGATGGGATTGTCAGCCTTGGTTGGCAACCCATCTCGGGGATACCTTATAAAAATCTGGGTGGATAGGACTCGTCAGCCTTGGTTGGCAACCCGTCTAGAGGAGGAGTAAACCTTATACAAATCCTATTCTTACTGCTGACCTAAGGGTAAAGCAGGTTGGTGGATGGACAAGCCACCCACCACTGTTGAAAAAAATTATTCTAAAAATATAAATAGAGGGCCTCGGAATCGGACAGACCCTAAGTTGAGTTGTCAATCTTGTAAGTCCTTGAATAGACTGGCATAGGTTGTCCTAGTATTTTTTGTTTTTTGTTTTTAATATTAGTTTAACCAGACCAAAGAACTCGCATAGGGCTGGCCCGAAGGATTCGATCAAGATATATAACTAAACGAGTCAAGATAGATAGGGAAGGGCAGATGGGGAACAAATCGAGGCAGGTGAAGACACGCAGACATTTCTCGCCATTTCATCAGTTCAGCCGGACCACATGAGCTCCACATCTTAGCTCTAATAGGGCAGGGCCGAAGGATGAGGCAAGAACTGCTACACCGCAACACCAACCAAGAAGTGATCAGGGCGAAGAATGAAAGATCAGGTCTAAGGTAGGAAAAATCACATCAAGAAGCAAAAAATGCATTACCGAAGGGAATCAAGTCAGTCCGGCCACATCAGCAACAGAAGAGACAAACGGGTCAGGAGTCAATCACCTAGCCAGGCCAGGGAGACATGAGATATAGGCCGCCAGAGGACAGCCAAATGGGACAGAATAAGAATAGAAGGGGAAAAACATAGAATGAGGAATGAAAAACTACTCAAAATGAGTCAAGCTGAGGACGAAAGCTCGAGGGGAGATAGGAAGGGAATTGACCGCGTCCATCCACCATCAAGCCCCAATCGCCGGCCCCGAAGCCCCCCAACCGCGGCAAGGAGAGTAGTATCAGGGGGGTGTCCTAGTCATGGAGGACAGATCTGTTTGGGCACATTTTGTGTATGGCCACCCTCTTAAAGGGAAGTAAGGCATCCGGCAATAGATAGTCTACTCAGTCAAGGAATATTCAATCAATGAATTACTGGGGGCCTATGCAGTGGCAGCACCTAGCTGTACTCACTTATCTCCAGTGAATCCAGTGAAAATCGTATTACAGTATTATGACGAGAGTGACGAGTCCATACGAGGCAGAGCAACATAGGTCTGCTCTCTCGGAAGTCTCTCACAACACTGACAGTTCTAGTGGTTGTCTCGCGCATGTATGAGGGAGTGGAGAGGTCGGGGAAGTGCAGAGGAGGGTGACTGAACGTATTTGAGGCAGGAGGGAGAATTCATAGGGAGTGGGGGGGAGGGAAAAAATATAATAAAGGAGAAGGGGGAGGGGGGGGGAGACACATGTAAGAACGTTCACCACCGCCAATGGCTCTCCTCTCACACTACTGATCCACCTGGTGAACAAGCCTATGTCTTCTCTATCATAAATGACCTAGAGCAGTTAGTTCAGCAACCCACCCGTATCCCGGATCGCATCGGAGATCGGCCCAACATTCTTGACTTGTTTCTAACTTCTAACCCTTCTTCTTATACTGTCGATCTTTTCCTCCTCCGACCATAAACTTATCTCTGTCACCTGTCCTATCTCTCCAGTACGGCCACCCGATCCTCCTAGCCGGCGGCGCTTGTGGCACTTTGGCGCTGCCGACTGGGAGGCTCTCCGGCAGTACTTCTTTGATTTCCCATGGAATGATTTCTGCTTCCGTGGCCGGGGACCCTCGGAGAGTGCTGAACGCATTACCGAGGTAATCCTATCGGGCATGGAAGCATACATTCCATTCTCTTTCTCTCAGACTAATGCTAAAAAATCTTGGTTTACTCACGCCTGTTCTACTGCTGTCCGCAATAAGGAGGAAGCATTCAAACGGTACCGACGCCTTAAAACTCAACTCTCTCATTCTTCTTATGTTTCTGCCCGGAATCAAGCCAAATCTGTTCTTCGACTTGCCAAACACTCTTTCATCAATAATAAATGCACTGAATTATCCAACTCTAGCTCTTCCCAAGCTTTCTGGCATCTAGCCAAAAACCTCTCCAACAATTTCTCTTCCTCGTCTTTCCCACTCTGATGGCACTACCATCACTTCTTCCTCTGACAAAGCTAAACTCTTCACGCAAACTTTTGCTAGAAACTCCACCTTGGATGATTCCGGTGCTATTCCTCCCTCTCCGCCCTCCTCTCTCTTACTTATGCCTAATATCCTAATCTCTTCTAAAGATGTACTTTCTACCCTCTCTGGGCTTAACACTAATAAGGCGTACGGTCCGGACGGTGTTCCTCCTGTTGTTCTCAAAAACTGTGCTTCCGTGCTGACTCCCTGCCTAGGCAAACTCTTTCGTCTCTGTCTATCCTCTAACATCTTCCCTTCATGCTGGAACTTTGCTCACATTCAACCTGTCCCAAAGAAGGGTGACCGCTCTCAACCCTCCAACTATCGTCCAATTGCTCTCATCTCTTGTCTTTCTAAAGTTTTTGAAACTATTCTTGCTTCCAAATTTCTTAAGCATTTCTCTTCTCATAATCTGCTTTCAGATCGCCAGTATGGCTTCCTTAAGGGTCGCTCTACTGGTGTTCTTCTTTCATATCTTACTAACTCTTGGTCATCCTCCTTTCGGGACTTCGGTGAGACTTTTTCTATTGCACTAGACATATCGAAAGCCTTCGATAGAGTCTGGCATAAATCTTTAATTTCTAAACTACCCTCCTTCGGTTTCTATCCCTCCATCTGTGCCTTTGTCTCTAATTTCCTTTCCGGCCGTTCCATAGCCGCGGTTGTGGACGGCCATAGTTCACTTCCTCACCCTATAAACTCCGGTGTTCCTCAGGGCTCTGTCCTATCTCCTATTCTCTTTCTAATTTTTATAAATGATCTCCTTAACTGTACCTTAATTCCCATCCATTCATACGCAGACGACTCAACCTTACACTACTCCATTAGTTTTTCAGAACGCCCCAGCCAGCAATTCCTCAACGATAAACGTAATGAAGCCATAGAACTCTTAAATTCTGATCTAAATACTATTTCCAATTGGGGCAGAGAAAACCTTGTTAACTTTAATGCCTCCAAAACCCAATTTCTCCATCTATCTACCCGTCAGGATCTCCCAGCGGACTATCCCTTATTCTTCAACAATACAAAAATCAACCCTTCATCTTCTCTCAATATTCTTGGTGTCTCTTTTTCTTCTGCTCTCATTTGGAAGGACCATATTACCAGTCTTGCTAAGGCAGCCTCCCAGAAGCTGGGTGTGCTCAACCGCCTTAGGGGGTTCTTTTCCCCAGCACAGCTTCTTGCTCTGTACAGGGGCATAGTGCGCCCTTGTATTGAGTATTGTTCACATGTGTGGGGAGGTTCCTCTCACACCGCTCTCCTAGACAAAGTTGAAAGGAAGGCCTTTCGTATCATTAACTCCCGTCCACTCACCAACTCTCTGCAATCTCTCTCTCTCCGCCGCAATGTTGCATCTCTCTCGCTATTCTATCGCTACTATAATAATCAGTGTTCCTCAGAGCTATCCCAGTGCATACCACCTCCTTTACGTAGGGCACGTGGTACCCGTCTTGCAACTCAATCCCACCCCTACTCTGTGCAACTCTCCAACCCAAGAGTGAAACGTTACTCTCAAACTTTCTTCTACTCAACAGCTGAGCTCTGGAACTCTCTCCCAGAATCAGTCTTTCCCTCTTTCTATGACTTAAATTGCTTCAAACTCTGTGTGTCCAGGCATTTTGGCTCGAACGTCCCTTGATTTTGGCCCTGTCACTCTTTCAACTATGGGGGAGGCACTCGCTATAGGCAGTAATGCCTTTTGCCTCCCTCAATCACATAGAAAAAAAAAAAAAAAAAAAAGAGGAAAAGAGGAAGTGGTGGTAAGGAGACATGCCACCTAATTACATATTGTTTCCATTTCACCGGCACTTGTGTGTTTTCTGTTGTTGTTGTTGTTTTTAAGTGTCGTCTTCAGGAAGGAACGTCACATTCGCCCAGTAAAACATTCCGAGTGTAACGTCGCAGTTTATAGTTTAAACCATATTCCTAGTTACAAAACAGTAGTTATATTCGATAGGGAAACACTATCTGTACAGTAATTAGACATGAATATTAAAAAGATACAGCAATATTCTCTGACACTTTATTAGCAGGGCCCAATTATAAAAAAAAACAAAAAAATAAGTTAATGACTTTCTAATTCTAAATAAAATTTCCGTAAACTGTATACAGTACAATATATATCTACTCTTAAGACCAGCACATTTCTCTTGGGCTTACCAGGGCTGGGATATGTTTTACGGACCAACCTGAGCAAACGGCGGCACCTCAGAAGCACTTGGAAGAAAATATACCCTATTATGCACACTGCCGGGAGATAATTGAGGAGATCAGACACAGAGTAGGAAGAGCAGTACTGCAATATCATAAAACCGAGCACTAATATCAATAAAACCCAGATATTTAGAGAAATTTAAAATACAGTACCGTAGCTATAAATATTTTTCTCATCTTGAAACTATAATCTGCACACAAAAATATTAAACAATGCCAGAGAGTAGTTTCCAAGTTTAAAGTTGATATGAAATACTGACAGCATTATTCAATTCTAAACTGTTACAATGTAATCCTATAGTGCATTTTTTGTTACACTGTAGAAGAATTGTTAATAATTCCATACTGGCTAAGATCTCAGTTCTATTCCATACTGGCTAAGATCTCAGTTCTATTCCTAATGGTACTTGTTCTACTTGTTGTGTGTTCCTCAAGTGTGGTGACGTACATAAAGTAGTGCAGAAACGTCAGTCAATTCCCCTATCTCAAATATCAATTACAATGCCAGGAATATTGATGTGAAACTATCATAGCCTTCATTTCCCAAAACAAATGAAAAAAGAGGCTACCATAGATTTATTGCCTGAAGTGTAAAGTAAGTTGATCCAAAATAGAGGAATTAAGAGTCTCTGACCAGTTGAAAATATACAGTAGTTGTAAATTATGATCTGGTGGATAAACATCTATATCATTAAGTACCGTCAGAGGCAACCTACCCGAGCATCATGGTTGGAAATATAATACAGTAGGGTCCCGCATAAAACGAGTCTCGATTAAAACGACCGACCTAAAATATTAATATTTAATTTTCGATCAGAACGAATGTGATCACATAAAACGAGTCCGCCGCCAAAGTGGGGCAAATCCGAGGAGTTTTCATATAGAGCGCCGAAATATCGTACAAAACGTACGAAATATCGTCGCTTTGTACGAAATATAGTTCGCTTTGTACGAAATATCGTTCGCTTTGTACGAAAATTTTCGCTTACAGTGAACATTGACGATATTGCGCCACCAAAATGCTGTGTTCACATAAAACGCCCTCGTTTATCGACCATAAACTCGTTTTATGTGAGACCCTACTGTAGTTCCAAATTAGGACAGAGCAGCCTAGACTTTTAAGTAATGTACAGTACTGTACAATACTAAAGTCTACCTAATAGCTGGAAGTCCTAAATGCGCACAGGATTATTATAGTATCGCCTCTGACAATTCCCGTACTACCCGAGATATGGTGCCAGATGAGGGCCCCCCGAGGAAGTCTACCCGCACCCCAGACGTGCTTCATACACGCTCCAGGTCAACTTTACAGCAGGTGATTTTACGCATTACCAGGAGGGAGAGGTTCATCGACCTATAATGTCCTACAGTACTCATTTCTAGTATTCTGTGCTAGGTAACCAAGGCAATAACAGCTGTGAAATAATACCACTTCAATTAATTCCATTCTCTTATCAGGAATGAAAAGTAGAGATCATTCTATACTGTATAATTATTCAATCTTAGATGCAATATTCAATGTTTCCTAATTATTTTTGGGTCTTTTCTATACTTTCCTTGCCCACATGGGTATACCTTATTATTTGTGTAAAACGACTAAGCAAAACGAGTTATAAAGCTGGCCCGAAGGATTTGACAAATGGGGAAAGGGAAGAGGGGGGTAGGGGGGAATAAAAATGTTATGTCAAAACATTTCATAAAATTAAGAATCAAGAATACAGAATATTAAGGCAATTCATTTAATTTTACTAAATGATTGATTACACAAGCAAATAGTTTGATGTTGAAACTAAATACTGTATGGCAAACAATGAAAATGTGTTAGATACAGTAGAACCCCGCCCATCCGGATACTGAAGAGATCCAGACTCATGTTTCAGCCAACCAAACTTGTCTGGATGGCTTGGGAAAAAATAAGTCAATCTGGAAATTAAAGAGACGAATACAAGGCACCGCACGTATTGTTACATCCAGCGTTAGATATCCAGACTTGTATGTCGGCGATCTGGCTTTGTCTGGATGTCTGAAACGATCCGGCTTTGTCTGGATGGCTGAAACCTAAGTCTGGTTGTTTAAGTTAGATATCTGGAATCATGTTTCAGCCATCCGGATTTGTCTGGATGGCTGAAACCTAAATCTGGTTGTTTAAGTTAGATATCCGGACTCATGTTTCAGCCATCCAGATTTGCCTGGATGGTTGAATATATATCTGGACTTTTGTCAGATCCAGACAGGGTTCTACCCCAATTAGTCTGGATGGGCGAGGTTTTACTGTAGGAAGGGAGGAACAACAGAAAGCACACTTCATGAGGGGTTGACATTAAATAATAATTATTGAGACTGGTATGGCAAATGCAAAGTCTAGTCTACAGTACCTCATCATGTCTGTGAATTTGGTAAGGGCCAGCTAATGCCAGTGTCTGTCACTTGGATATGAGATGTGGTTTATGAAGTGACAACTAAGCTTTCAATGGTATATGGGGTTGATGAACAGTTTTTGCAACATCAACATACCCCGGAGATGCAAGTTATGGAAGAAAATTTGGCTTTGGCTTAAGTTTACAGTTGGGGACTAATGAACCGAGTACAGTCACCAGCATAAGTCCCTTTACTCCCTCCCCAACTCCGACAAGCTTGATTCAGATGGGCTTAGGAGTACTCTCACATTACCAAACAGAGAATATTAAGTCGGAGTTTGTAGTTCGTATCTGTAACTGTGCTGTGAAGTGGTGACTGGAATTAATACTCTCAAAGATTTATTAATAGTTTGAAGATGAATTTATGAGCTTACCTTTTGCAATAACCCCTTCTGTACCGCCGACGTCTTTTTAACTTTATTCTGGCTACTTTTAGATGATTGTATTCAGTTTAAAAAGGACCTCCAACAATTAACAGGCTTCGAACTATCCGACTTAACCTTTTTTGCTACCACAGATCAGGTTCTTAAACTGCACAAATCATCTAAATAAAGCTAGAATAACATTAAAAAGATGTCGCGGTACAGAAGGGGTTGATTCACACTAACACCATGCAATAACCTGCTATGGTCAAATACAGCTTGTCCTCTACAGTATGTGTACAATCGGGGGTATTAAGTATTGTCATAGATTCCAGTGGTTATTGCTCAAAAAGTGTTATTGGTATCTTTATAGTTACTGGGAAAAGTGCTTATCCCTCAGAGTATTAGTCAGTGTCCGAAACTTTGTGAAATATCTGACAACACTTATTAACCTCGACTGTACCAGGTTTATTTGTCCCCAACTGAAAATGGTTTCATTTTTGTTGATTATACTTTTGGTGGTTGACGTTGTAAATATCATTAAACTGTGCAAAATGACAGGTTACTGTACTTACTGAAAGAGTTATAATGTTAATAATGGAGGAAATATTAATACTTTATTCAACACAAACCATTTAATTTAATCGATAAAATGGACTATAAGTATATTTTAATTTTGTTTCTAAAAATACTTCACTGCATATTATGCACTGTATGTATGTACAGTATGTATTGGCTTATCAACTACTTATCATGTAAGGCACACTTTTACGAGAGATAAACATTTGAATTTAAAAGCCAATGAAAAGAAACCCAGTAACAAATTTTGCTACAATATGATACTGCGGACACTGAACACCAAGATAATGAACATCGGTATAACGACCACCTCCCTCCCTCTGCAACTCTGGCGACCCACCCTGTGTTAACCACCGCACCACACCCAACCAATGTAGTGTGGCAAGGATCAAAGGAATGTACACCACCGTATATCTTTGGCTCCAGGCTAAAAATTATTTTCTTAGCTAAACACAAAACCATGGAGTAAAAGAAATAGATTATGGAAAAATAATAGAAATACAAAAGGGGAAGAAAATTAGAAAAAATACCAATAGTAAAAATAGAAATGATAAGACAGGCATAGTATATCTAGAGTACTAATAATAGACTTAATATTACACCACAAAAAAAAAAAAAAAAAATCAATATTAGCTTGTAAAAAATAAAACATGCAACATAAGTATAAAGTAAGTTGGCTGCCTTTTGCCCATTACCTTAAAACAGACCAGTTTACTTGTACATCACAGTAGACGTCAATTCTCCCACTCCTGGCCTTCTTTAGGTTTGGCAACATACCGCATACTCCCAGTGGCCAACCCACACCCTATATGGTAACCTTTACCTAGCAATGGTCATTTGGACCATCACCATTTTCCTTTAACTTGATAAAGATATTTTCAGACAATTAAGCTTCATGGAACTTGTCTCAATGGTAACTTAAGCTATCAATAGCAATACTTGCAATATTCACCTTCACAAACTTCTGATTACCAATTACCAATTACCATACACTTACTCACTCAAAAGCCCTGTGCCACCCTACTGTGTGGCTTTCTTGACTTTCTTCTTGGGCTTCTTTTCCTTCTTCAGGCCGTCCATATTGGAGCGCAGGAACTGAGCAAACTGCAGCTGGAACTTGAGCACATCTGCCGCTGATACCTGACAAAGAAGGTGAAGAACACAGTATGAATAGATTAGTGAGGTAAAATAAATAATTGTAAATATACATGTAATACTGATACTGCACTTTCAAGGTGGAGTGATAAATAAGATATACAATTTCTGTCATGTCCTAATGGCAGCATTCCAGCTGGAATGCTGCCATTAGGACATGATATAATATATAAAAAGGCCTACTTTTCAAACAGATGTACTATATGTATTTATGTATATACACAGATACATATCCCATAGCTGAGGGTGGCCAACTCGAGACAGATGATGATGTACTGTATTGTGTTTTTAGGTGACAGCTTCTCTGTAAAGCTTTACCAATGGTAGTAGAATACTGTATGGGTAAATAAGTATTATACATTCTCAAACTATAATAAATACCGGTAAAGTACTTGAGAAGTGCAAGTGGAGTCACATGGAGAGATAGATGGACGAATGATTAAGTATGAGAGCGATGTGGTGTGGATGTGCTGGAGAGAGTGAATAAGTTAAACACCTTAGAGTGGTTCAGTCATGTAGAGTGTATGGAGTGTGAGATAATGACAAAGAGTGTATGAGAGTGAGCTGGAAGGACAGAGAGGGAGAGGTAAACCGAGAGAGGGATAGAGTTGAGAGGCATATAAGTGAAGTTAGTGTTAGGTAGGAGAGATGCTGGCTGACAGAGGAATATAGAGGTGATTCATTCGTGGGCACCCCCTCGAAGATTAGGGCATCTGGCAATAGGTAGATAGATATAGCCATTTAAATAATTGAACATTTAAACCAAACTGAATATCATATACTGGTAGCAATGTAATAGTGTCTTGATAGCCTAGTGCTTAGTGTGCAGAATTTTGGTGCAAGTATCCTAGGTTCGAGTCCTTGGAGTACCACATGTATTCATTACAGTACTTTAATTTGTTTCACTAGTTGGGTTCATTTGTAAATTAACCCTTGGGATCCGGGGGGCCTCATATGAAGTTTGGTATTTTCAAACTTCATAATTCAGTAGCTACTGATTGAGACCACCTAGAGCAGTTAATTTTTTGCAAATTGTAGAACGTTTTCTTGTCTGTAGACCGCCGTTGAGATGACATCGCTACGTTGCGTGGTTGCCGAGTTCTGATGATTATATCGGCGACTTTTTAGCCGCCCATTTTGCCTCATATGAGGCCTCCCGGATTCCAAGGGTTAATTGGTGGGTTGGTGAAAATAAATATGAATTCAATACAATAGCCTACAGATTCAAATGAGTGTATAGGCCTACTTAGATTGTGTTCTTTTATTTAATAATTTTCATTTTAGTAAGCGTTGTTTCCACATAGCGATTTTGATAATTTAATTTGACTTTATATTGTCCTTGTCCCAATTTTGGTTTGTTTAGTTTGCAAGTTTTACATTTTAATTAATAAATTATAGTATGTGACTGTACAGACAGTACAGTATCTGTATACCGAACAGCAGGAACATGACAAACTTTATGGTGAAACAGTTAGAAGTGTCTGATAAAGCTAGGGCATGGTCTGCATCCAATAGTGGACTAGGAATGGTAGGGATTTGATTGCTTGGCACTAACCATGCTGACGACATATGGCGTTAAGCGGGGTTCAAGGGTTAACTCATAAATATAAAAAAAGGGAACAATTTACTTACATACAATGAGTATAAAATAATTAAACAAACAAAACAATACAAAATATATCAATCCCCTAATAAGTCACCCGGAGTTAAGGGGCTAACTCACAAATATAAGGGAACAATTTACTTACATAGGCTACAATTGAGTATAAAATAATTAAATAAACAAAATAATACAAATTACATCAATCCCCCAAGCTCAAATATATCAGTATTGGTAGAAAGACTGTTCTATGTTTTGCAAGGGTACCGGTATGCTTTGGTCACCTGTTGGCTACTCTATATACGGCACAGTGACTCAAATAACAGTAACTAAAATAATACCCGTTAATTTACCACAGTGCTGATTTTCTTGTGCTTGTCCTTGGCCCGGATGAGACAGAGGAACTCGTCGGGTTCTGGGAGGGGCGTCACCTTGCTCATCTTACCGCTCTTCAGTTTACGCGCCTTGGGGTATGGAACTTTTCGCCCGTCATCTGAGATACAGAAAAATAACCAAATTGAATGATGATCTCATACTGTACAGTATTTACATGCAATATTCTAGTCTTCCCGCGGTAATAAAAAGCTTTCTACTCTTTTGCTCATCTTCCTTAAATTTTGCTTCTTTTACAACCAAACTATCTATTTCCTGCATATTCAAATATTATTTGTTTCCACTAATATTGGATCTAGTAAAAATGTGTTTGTTTTAGCAATACAGTAAACCCTGGCTAATTTGGACTAATTGGGGGATGGCCATTTCTGAGATGTCGAATTTTCCAAGATGCCCAAGTCATAGTAATAAATATTAACATAATAGTTAAAAGGCATGGGCTTGAATTCATCCTAAAACCAACCTCTAGGTTGGCAGCAGAGAGATCAATCCACGAAAGAGACGCCGCCACTTGAGATCTAGAAAATATATAAGCAAAAGGAACAGGCAGAGTAAGTTAGGCTATGCATATGACAGAGAACGCTCAACTCTCACACTGATAGACCAGGCCATCACAACTGTTTTGTGATCTGTAATATACATGTGGTGCCAGGGAATAATGGCATTACACAACTGTAACAGCTGGGGTGGGGGAACACACACCGCACCCTTACTCTCGCCCCACCGGTGCCGTCAGAGACCATACTAGGACACTCACCACACCCTGGGGCTTTGTGAATGGTGTGGATTATAACACTGTAAACCGGACACAAATCCCATCAAACTCGGACATTTGCCGAGATCTACGGGGACTGTCCGACATGCCGAAGCCATTCCGAGAAGTGCGGGGCTCCGAGTATAAAGTAAGATTTAGAGAGGGTTTACTGTATCTACATAATTACATTATACTGTATCTCATTATAAGCAGTGTTTCAATGAAGCACTGTACACTACATAATATTGCATGGAGATGTGGGATTATAATACAACTACATTTTCCTTTCTTACATAAGTTACATACTTGTACATACATACACACATATAAGTGAAAGACCACTTCATCCACAGAGAGCGTGGTTTAAGTCTCTTTACTGTAGTACAGTACAATAAGACTTGCCATAACACAGCCCTATCAAGACATGACAGTGGCCGATGTTGGTATAATGCTAACAATGTCTCAGCAAGACTCAACAAAGTCTAACTGAAACACTTGCACCTGGCAAAATCGCACCATACCAGCCTTAACCTTAACTACAAATAATATTTCAATAATGTACTGTATAATACTGTATTGAGAATTGTGGGAGTACTGTACAACTAACATCTCTTTACGGTGGTGGTGACGTGGCCCTTCGTTCTTGCATTGTGAAACATCAACGTCAACTCGGACATAAACTGAAAAGAGAAAAACATAATTAATGTGGTTCAGCTTGACCTAATTAACCATCTTCTTACATCACTCTTGCCAAAATATAAGGTAATAATGGACGACAAGTTGCTGTGATATCTACCTATCTATCTATTGCCTGATGCCGTGATCCCCGAAGGGGTGGCCACGAACGAGGGCCGATAGGTTCACAACAATAACATGACATGAGCGCGGCGGCTGACGTAAGTTAAAATAAGAACTAATCTTATTTATTACTCATTAATTTCCCGAAGTTTAAACCTAGCTGGGCCCTATGCGAAAAAATCTTAATCTTTATGTTACTTTGCCACACCCATTAGGCTAAGATTGCACTGCTAGGCTAGCTATGGTGCACATTTTAGCGTTTTATTTTTTGTTCTCCCTTATTGGCCTAATAAGTTTCACCTCTTAGTGACATAGCTATATAACAATGATGTATAGCCTAGCATATGCTCTACCGGATCTATTAGGCCTAAAAAGATCGATGGGCTAGCCTAACTGTCGGTCCAACTCATCAGTATAACCCACTATCCTTACCCGGTTTACCGAATTAGGTCTACAGTAGGGTCTACCATATTTTTGATCAATATAAAGATGATGTAATTAAATTGCTAAAATTTTTTGATTGTTTTAATCTAGTTTAGAGTTGTGTAAGGGTGTTTTGATGTGTGATAATAGGTGGAAATACATATTTACCCATTAAACAACAATCTAAAAACATGCCCCTTCACTCGCGAAAAATAACTATTTGGCCAACCGTTTTCCGTGGGATACAAAATATGTTGAAGGGGGGGGGGAGCCCCCCCCCCTCAGGATTTATTGAAATCGTCATATATTTAAACAGTAGGGGGCAAAAACCAAATTTTCCCCAACGCTGCTGCTGCTTCTTCTTCGCGACGGATGTAAACAAAGCCACCCGCCTCTTGCGAGGTAGGCGATATAGAGGATATTTTGGTTGGAATTTATCCAGTTTTACACCGGGTCGAAACCATCGATATATTATTTAGACAAATATGTTAGTTAGGTCATGTACTTCATTGCCATATATGTCCACCCCGTCGGAAATTCATTATAAAAAAATCCCTAAATCTCTAAAAAAAAATATAAACAGGAAACGTGAGCTGGGTTTAAACCGTCGCGCACCCATAAATAGGAAACGTGAGCTGGGTTTAGACCGTCACCGAGACAGGTTAGTTTTCGGTTAGGTTAGGCTAATTTTTTTGCATTTTCCGATGGGGTTCATAAAAAACATCGGAGAGACTAAATAAGATGGTCACTAATTTTCCCATGGATTTTTTTTATTTTTCCCTGCTAGTTTTCATCAATATATAGTGTTTGGAAATAATTACAACCGTCGGCGAAACCGTTTTCCCCATTATACAACGATCTTAAGACACGCCGCCCGATAGTGGGGAGGGCTATGAAGTACAGGGATAATGAGGGGTTAAATGCAAAAAAACGGCGATAAAAACGTATTTTAGCAAAATTTGGCTCGGGTTTTAAGGTATTTCAAAGGTCTAAAACCCAATATTTCGAAAACCCGAGCCAAGTTTTGGCCAAAGCTGGCTCGGATTTTGCGAGTTTGTAGACAAAAAAATTACACTAACCTCATTTAGAAATTTGGCTCAGGTTTCCCAAAATTGCAAAGCCATAAAACCCGAGTTTTTGGAAAAACCCGAGCCAAGTTTTGGCAAAACTTGGCTCGGATTTTGCAAGTTTTAAGAGTAAACAAATTAAAGTAACATAATTTAGAATTTTGGCTCATGTTTCCCTAAATTATAAAACCCCAAAAAGCATAATTTTTGAAAACCCGAGCCTATTTTTGGCAAATCTTGGATCGGATTTTGAGAATCTAAAAAGACTAACGAAATGTCGGAAATCGGCTCATGATTTCCCTAATTGCAAAGCCATATAACCAGATTTATCGAAAACGTAGCACTTATTTAAATCATAAATATCCAGTAACATAGACCTAGTACATTGGATTCAAGCCTAATCCACACGTAACGCCTACAATGTGTCTGTAGTACCTAGTAGGCCTACGTGGGATACAACACGAACCCATACCGGTGCCATGGCGGTTGGGCCGCCGCCCATTTAGTATTCGGGCGTATCTGTAAATACTACCGCAACTACGAATCTTGTTTCTGAGACCTAGTATATTAACCTAACCAAACAACCCAACCCAACCTAACCTAACCTAGACCCAGTACGTGGGATACTAAACTAGCCCTTGCATGCCAGCAACAGCGGATTCATAGTACCCAGTACGTGGGATACTATTACTAAACTAGCCCTTGCATGCCAGCAACAGCAAATTCATAGTACCGTACCCAGTACGTGGGATACTAAACTAGCCCTTGCATGCCAGCAACAGCGGATTCATAGTACTGTACTCAGTACGTGGGATATATACTAGGAAATGAACACCTGTAGTTTCGACAGAGATAGGCAGGTGGAGTTAGTGTTGACTAAAAAGCTGGTGGACAGACCTCGGGAGACAGGTGAAAATGGCGTGTGTACGAATCGGTGCCGTCTATAGGAAGGTATTGACAACCATGTTACGAAAAATTTCCATTTTAGTACCATATATTTTTATTAGGTTTGGCCGAGGCTTAAAACACATTTTCATATGATGTTTAGAGCATATAAAATCCATATTTGTTTTCAAATATTGCAAAATAATTGGTGACCAACTTATTTAGTTATACTAAAACATCCCTTAAAAAAAAAAAACAAGGAAAAAAATAACAAATACTGTAGCCTACTTGTAAAAATCGTCCCTGGTATATCTATCTATCTATTGCCTGACGCCGCGATCCCCGAAGGGGTGGGCACGAACGCCCCTCCCCCATGCACCTCTGTCCCCAGTCAGTCGACGCCCCTCCTCCCAACCAGCACCGCCTAACCTAACCTAGCACAGCATGTGGTGATGGGCTGGTCCATCCAAGTGAGAACTGAGCGATCTCTGCCATACCCATAGCTTACTCTGACTGTTCCTTTTACTTATATATTTTCTAGATCTCAAGTGACGGCGTCTCTTGCGTGGATTGACCTCCTAATCTACCAAGATTGGAAGCCAAAGCGTCACATCTTTCCTTTGCCCCTCAACTTTCTCTTCATAATTGCTGAGGGGCACAGGGCCCTGGGTGGGGGCTTTGGTTTCCCGGGCGTTTCTGCACCCTCCTCAGCTCCCCGCCATGGAGTGGCTTCGGTCACCCAGGCTTTATTGTGGTCGGCAGGGAGGGTTCTGTGGGGGCGCTCGGTTATGGCCTTGGCCTTGCTCGGGGCCTTGGGGCTGTTCGGCCAGGCAGCTTGGGGAAAAACAACAACAACAACAACAACTCTGACTGTTCCTTTTACTTATATATCTTCTAGATCTCAAGTGGCGGCGTCTTTTCCGTGGATTGACCTCCCTGCTGTCAACCTAGAAGTTGGCAGATTGGGAGCCAAAGTGTCACATTTTTCCCTTACCCCTCAACTTTCCCTTCATAATTGCTGAGGGGCACAGGGCCTTGGGTGGGGTTTTGGTTTCCCGGGCGTTTCCGCACCCTCCTCAGCTCCCTGCCTTGGAGTGGCTTAGGTCACCCGGGCTTTGTTAGTGGTAAGCAGGGAGGATTTTGTGGGGGCACTCGTTTATGGCCTTGGCCTTGCTCGAGACCTTGGGGCTGTTCGGCCAGACAGCCTGGGGAACAACAACAACAACCAGCACCGCCTTCATCCATATACTTCCTCACTCCATCCTTCCACCTCTCATTCGGTCTACCTCTCCATCTCCGTCCCTCCACCTCGCTCTCGTACACCCTCTTAGTCTTCTCTCGCTTTCCATACATTCCATATGGCCGAACCATCTCAAGTTGTTCCTTTTCACACTTTCCCGCACATCTACCTCCACACCACACCTCCTTCTTACTTCCTCATTAGTCTGTCTATCCCTCCATGTAACTCCGCACGCACTTCTTAAGTAATTAATTTCCACTGCTCTCACTCTTGGTCTGAGTCTCTCAACCAACGTCCATGCTTCGCTTCCGTACGTCAGTGTCGGGATCAGTAGGCTAATACATTTTTACGGGCATTTAGACACATATCGCCTAGGAATGAAATACATGGTATAATCTTACTTGAATCTTACTTGAAGTCGTCTAGAGGTCCCGTCCTCATAGTCGTGGTCCGCCACCGCTGCGTCCGTCCCTTCGAAGGAGGTCCATCTGGTCCGGTATAGAGTTTGAGGCCGCCCGGCAGTTAGCAGTGTATCCAGACACTGGTGGTTCATCTGGGAGGGTCTTTAGAAACTTGTCTAATAACCCTTTGAACCTGTCTACCGGGCAACCTACTATGTCTCGCACTTCCTTGGGCAGCGAGTTGAAATTTTTTGGTCCATTGTGGCCTAGGCTGGACGCGAGGAGGGATCTCACTCGTTCTGGTGCCTGTGTTGGGAGGGATCTCCTCTCACACTTCCTTCCAGTCCGACCATTTTGTTTTTCCTGGAGTTCATTACCAGTTGGATCTGGAACCAGCTTCTCCAGGATTTTCCACACATAAATTGCGCAGCACCTGTCTCGCCTTCTCTGCTGAGAGTACAGCCCTAGCTTCTTGAGCCGGTCCCAGTAGCTAAGGTCCTTCATCCCCCGAATGTTTCTAGTGAAGGACCTCTGGACGGACTCAAGATCTCGTATGTACCCCTTTTTGTGTGGCGACCATAGTTGACTACAGTAGTCAAGGAAGGGTTGTACCATAGACCTCCAGAGAGTTAGCATTGTTTCTTGTTCCCTGGAGTTGAACGTCCGTAGGATCCATCCGGCCATTCCCTTGGCTTTCTTGACAGCTGCCTGTAGGCCATGATAAAATTGATGTATGAATTTAATTACATCATCATTAGGCTAGGCTATTGTCCATATTTTTTTCCACTTGTTGGAAGATTCGCGGAAAATTTCCTCAGCCGTCACCCAGGGGTGGAAACGCAAAACGCTCATTTGAATTGGCCTTTAGGCTAGCCGCTAGCTAGCTATTGGCCTGATAATACCGAGATTAGGCAACACCACTGGATGCTGGTAGGCTAGACCTAGGCGATAATTATCGCGAATAGACTCGCAGCGTTATTATACATAATTTATTAGGGAAAGTGAAGCTCTATGGAATCCTTATAATATACTCACATAGATTCCGTTGTCATGTTGTGGGAGAATAGTTTTGATAAGTTTTGTAACTCGATTTTGTCGATATAAATAGTCCCGCGCGTAAACAAACTCAGTCCCGCAATCTTGAGAGCTCTGCTACGGACGTGTTCAATGTTTACAAAAAGTGTTCGGAATGGAGTACACTCGCTACGGTAAAGTGTTATGTTCTACAAAGATGTTACTGTATGTCTAATATATGAACCCACAGTAGCTGGCATGCAAGGGCTAGTATTGTATCCCACGTACTGGGTCTAGGTTAGGTTAGGTTAGGTTGTTTGCTTAGGTTAATATACTAGGTCTCGGAAACAAGATTCGTAGTTGCGGTAGTATTTACATCAAAACTATAGTTAACTATCAAAACTATTCTCGGTTTAATGTTATTTTAATACCACAAATTTTGTTGAAATATTTGAAGATTAATAATGAATCTATATGCTCTAAAGAGTATACATTTGTTTTCGTAATTGTTTTAACCCTCGGCGAAACCTAATAAAAAAGTATGGTACTAGGCCTAAAATATCTTTTTCGTAACAAGGTTGTCAATACGGTACTTCCAGTTATCGATAGCTCTAAAGATCATACGAAAATGTGTTAAACCCTCGGAAAAACCTAATAGCCTATAAAAGTACAGTATGGTACTAAAATTAAATTTTCGTAACAAGGTTGTCAATAGGTCCTACGGTACTTTCCCATTATCAATGTACAATCAAAGCTGAAGATTGCAGAGTAAACACCTTAGACTTCATCGACTTTTCTTTCACCTTCGTATAATCGACAGCCTTTTTTTTTTTTTTTTATTTAGGCTAGGCCTACTAGGCCTAAGGGATTAGCCTAGTACTCAACCAGTTGAACCAGCGGGGGTGTGGGGGCAGCATCCCCTACCAATAATACTAGGTTAGGTTATGTAAGGTTGTTAGGTTAGGCTAATGTCTTTTCAAATCACTATCGGGGGACGTGTCTCAACATCAACATGGATCGATAGGCCTAGCCTAATGGGGAAAATAGGTTTTCCCGAGATTTCTAATTAATTACAAACACTAGGCCTTAGGCATAGGCCTATAGGCTATATTGATGTAAATTAACATTTTTTTTTATAAAAAACATTGAAAATTTGTGGTAGCCTAGGCCTAGGCCTATTAAAATAACATTTTTCCCTAGGCCTATTCTCCCACAGTGGAATCTAGGCTAGGCCTATGTGACTTTATAATAATGTGAGTATATTATATGGATTCCATAGAGCTTCACTTTCCCTAATAAATTATGTATAGGCTAATAACGCTGCAAATCTTTTCAAAAAAATTACCAGTATAACTCCATTTATTGGTCACCAATTATTTTGACATATTTGAAGACAGATATGGAATCTATATGCTCTAAGCATCATATTAAAATTAGTTTCAACCCTCGGCAAAACCTATTAAAAAAACCGGTAACAACATGTCTACCTACCGTAAAACGGTTGTCAAATCTCTCTTATAGACGGCGCGGCTTTCAGCGACGCCATTTTTTCGTGAACTGGAGAGCTCTACCCTTCAACTTTTGTAATACTATCACGCCATCTGCCAATCCTCATTGGAAATACTGAGTTTCATTTCCTAACTCCTGCGCAATACGTCACGAAACACTTCTGGATTCTTATTGGGGTTTTTTTCTGACCACGTCATTAAACTCATAGATTCCGTCACGCATACAACCAGCAACCTATCAGGTGAGTTTATTGACCTTGATTACGTCATTGCACTGAACCAATCACAGATACACACCTTCATTTAAGTCTCTCCTCACTTTAGTCATGGACGCCACTTGTAATGGTTGTTCACCCCTCCCACATTCAGTGATTATTGACACTACAAGGAACAATAGTGCAGCCCTTAAGGTTTTTACTGACCATGGTTGTTTGCCTACCTCTGTTTCCTGCAAACTCTGCTCAAACGAATGTTACTATTATGAACCGGCAGACCAGTGGCGATGCGGTCATTATTGGTTTTTAAATAAAACCACTACTCGTCGTAACTCCTCGTCGAAAACGTGGACGCATCTCTTCCCCACCTACTCCCTCCACATCTCAATAAGGTATGCAATTAGGCTTTCATACTTTCGCGGGTTTAAAAACGGCGAAAACAAAATTATTTAAGCAAAACTTGGCTCGTGTTTTAAGGTATTTCCGTAATTGTTTAATCGAAGTCCTCTTTTTTTCTAGTTATTAAAAACGTATTCTATGGTGTATTATATGATATATAGAAGCAATAGAACTGTTCAAATGACCTGGGAAGTGTATATTAAACCAAATACAAAACTTTGAATAATGAGGTAAGAGATACGAGTTTTTTATCACTTTTCATCCCAAGACCAACGGGGGTCTGGGGGCAGCAGCCCCCACGATGCCCAGGTTAGGTTAGGTTAGGTTAGGTTAGGTTATGTTAGGTTAATGACCAGCTATGTAAATACAGTAGTGAACATTTGGTTTAGTCTGTGCTAAAAAATCCATTTTCTTTAGCAGGCCATACACTAAACAATTACCCCTTTTCACAGACAAATACACAAACAATCTGTCAAAGATGCAAATAGCGGGGGTGTGGGGGCGGCAGCCCCCACCCATAATACTAGGATAGGTTAGGTAAGGTTGTTAGGTTAGGCTAATGTCCTTTCAAAGGGGTATAGGCTTGTAAACACTATGATAGCTTAACATGAGCCAAAAATCGAAATTAGGTTAGTGTAATTTGTTTACTCTTAAAACTCGCAAAATCAGAGCCAACTTTTCCCAAAACTTGGCTCGGGTTTTCCAAAATTCGGGTTTTATGGGTTTGCAATTTCGGGAAACCTGAGCCAAATTTCTAAATGAGGTTACTGTCATTTTGTTGTCTAAAAACTCGCAAAATCCGAGCCAGCTTTGGCCAAAACTTGGCTCGGGTTTTCGAAATATTGGGTTTTAGGCCTTTGTAATACCTTCAAACCCGAGCCAAGTTTTGCTTGAATACGTTTGTATCGCCGTTTTACGCATTTAACCCCTCATTTTCCCTGTACTTCATAGCCCTCCCCACTATCGGGCGGCGTGTCTTAAGATCGTTGTATTTATTAATTTATTAATTGCTCTTTCCATTCACATATGCATAGCCTACGTGAGTTGCAGTTGGGATGTGTGTACATGCTTAGATTGATATGCAGGATTCGAAGTTGCATAATAAATCGTAGGCAGTGTCCACCATTCTTTAACTGTCTACGTGGTGCGATGCATAAGGTGTTGATTTTCGGTGTGAGCATCCTGGATTCGAATCCACGGACTGCCACATGTGTTTGTAAATTTCATTAATCGATTTTAGGAGTATAGTTGGTTGTTGGAAGGAACATAATAATTGATATTGGTTCAGGGGTAATTTATCGAGAGGACTTCCCTAGTGGTTAAGGCCCCATTAATTGCTCTTTCCATTCACATATGCATAGCCTACGTGAGTTGCAGTTGGGATGTGTGTACATGCTTAGATTGATATGCAGGATTCGAAGTTGCATAATAAATCGTAGGCAGTGTCCACCATTCTTTAACTGTCTACGTGGTGCGATGCATAAGGTGTTGATTTTCGGTGTGAGCATCCTGGATTCGAATCCACGGACTGCCACATGTGTTTGTAAATTTCATTAATCGATTTTAGGAGTATAGTTGGTTGTTGGAAGGAACATAATAATAAATAATGGGGAAAACGGTTTCGCCGAGGGTTCTAATTATTTCTAAACACTATATATTGATGAAAACTAACAGGGAAAAATAAAAAAATCCATGGGAAAATTGGTGACCAATAAATGGAGTTTTTCCAAATTACCGCCTAGGCTACCTAGGCTAGGCCTAAACATAAAAATTATGGAAAAATAACTTAGTCTAGGCCTAATTAACACTGGTGTGAAACTGGACTCAAGCAAATTATCCTTGTCCGTAACATAGTAGGCCTAGATTAACATTTACCCTTATTACACATGGTTCAAGAGCCAAGCCTCAATCTGGCATTAGGCTACACAATATACCGGCCTATGAAACATCGTTCCATACTTTTCAGCAAAATCCTGAATATGCTTATTGACACGTCTTCAACACATTGTACAGTAACATTAATTCATATGTCAATTAATTATAACACTCCTTACCACTTCATTACTTATGTGGGCTTCCATGTTGTCACTTCCCTGCCTTCTTCTTCTTCTCTAGCGAAATGAGACGAACGAAGTTTTGGATCTTTAGTGGATATGCATCAGTCTCGAACTGAAGCCGCGCTGCCATCTCATCCGCCATGATACTACTCGCAATTTTGCAACAAAAAACCCCCAGAGAGAGTTTGTGTGTGTAGTTAGTATATCAAAGACCTTGCTGTTCATTCCGAGTAGTTACTGATTTAGTCTCTGGAAAGAGAGAGATGTGCATGCAGTTTATAACACTAGCCCTACTGAAAGGAGTTATTTGATTAGAAGAATAGAGCTGTTCTATGCTAAACTCGACTGTAGACCAATGCCACACTTGGAATTAACACACCTGAGGTATTGCACTGACTATGAGAACTGTGTAATAATAATAATAATAATAATAATAATAATAATAATAATAATTGTTCTTAAAGCCAGCGCATACTAAGCCAGCTAAAGATAGCCCAATAAGGCCGATTAGGCGTATTTCCATTGGGGTCCTGTACTACCACCCCATCCCCTTGCTCATGAGGGATGGTAACGACTCAGTGCTTGTGAAAACTCTTTAATGCGCCGAGCGTGGGCGCGATCCCGGGCCATCTGGGTGGAAGTCCGAGACGCTATAGTCACTACACCAGCGCGTTCGCTGTAGGTGTAGGTGATCATGGCTCTGGTTACTGGTAGCATGAATTTCACTATAGTACTGTACTATTATCTTCCTGAACTTTGCAAGGTCTAGGTCTCTAGGAAGTTGAGGATTGCGGGCTCGTGGTTCCATAGACCAAACGTACATCGTACATTGCTGGACCTTGCATGTAATCCATTGCCGGTGCAGAAACACATTGGAGAATACTTCAGAAATGCGCAGGGTTTAGCCTACAGGAGTGCTGATCTTTTTGCTACTTTAACCCGAGAAGCGCTCTTTGCTATGCTAACCCGGGAAGTGCCATAACTCTTCAGGAAGATATGTCCTAGGCGAACGCGATAGGCCTAATGGAAGACAGCCTATAATAAAAAACTTAACAATAAATACAAAATATAAAAATGCCCCAGTACTGGGAATTAAATGGAAGCAATTAAATATGTGATTAGGTATTATGTCTTTTTACCACCACCTCCTGCCTTCCTCTAACATGTCTCCCCCTGCCTCTCTCTCTCTCTCTCCTTCCATATATATATATTCTAATTCTTCCCTCCAATTGCCCCCTCTTTGCTTTCTCCCACCTGAAATATGTTGAATCACCACTCTCCATTCCTCCCTCTGACGTGTGATACGGATGTCTCTCGCTACTAGTCACTATAGTTTATCCATTATAAGTAGGCAAAAACTCTTGACTACTAACCTCTATAACTCGGTAACGACTAGTCATCGAGCTAATATTCCTACCATTTGGAAAGTGCCAGCCAAGGAAAAGGTGTGGAAATATGTAGGCCCCACCCCTTTTTAAGTTACAGAGGTTAGGGGTTACAAAATCTGGCCTACCAATAATGGATGAACAATAGTATCTTGCGAGACGTCGGAGAGGGTGGATGTATGTCGCGCTCCCTCCCACCTCTCCCGTCACAAATATACAGCTTTTGACTGGACATTCGCTGCTTACACCCATTTTCTGGTTCTTCAATGTTCACATGTTCATTATACAAGTACTCTATACGCATTTGGAGCAGTAATATTGCTTTATATGATAAATATAACAAATTATATCAGAATTTAAGCCAAGTTTTTTACACGGGCGGCAATTTAAAAAACATAAATGGTGCACTCCTTGGGTTAACCCGAGAAGCGCAATAAGCCTTCCAGAAGGTTCACCTAGGTGACAGCGATAAGCCCTCTGAAAGCAAGATATTGAAACGCGTATAAAAACTGCGTGAACTGGCTAAAGGGGCTGCAAATTAGATCAGGGGAACTATCAATTCCAAACATCATAATACACCTACACTTCACACACTTTTATTATCATGGAGGCGATGGCAGGGCTCAGGGACTGTCCCTCATCCCAGATATATCCATATAGGCTACTATATACGTTTATGTGTGAGTGACTAGCGAGGTCCTGGAGCAAGCGTAAGCTTACAAGCGCAGATCGATAACAAGAGGAGGGAGGGACGAGAAACTCCACTCTCCCTCCCTTCCCTCTCTCACTCCCGACCCACTTATACATGAACTTATAGATTTACAAGTTCTATTCTTCACTATATACATAATGCATGGGTCCTAATTCTTCACATATGCCTTGTGATGCAATAATATTGCTATACTGTATAAGGAATATTACTTAATTCCTCCCCTCCTTGCCGCACCCCTGGCTGTTGTGCCTATATGCGTGCCAGATGATTCAACTAACAACTACAACCACATACTTTACTGGCGGACAATTATATATTGGCGGATGCGGATTTTTAACCTGTCCGAAATAACATACAAATTAAAAAACATTTTTGTAATTACTATTTATTTTAAAATTACCAAATGAGACTTGTCCAAAAAATACTACACTAGATATACAAAACCTATTGTAAGAAGATTGGCCTTTGATGGTATACAAATGATAAGGAGGTCGCCTACCAACTGGATTAATGAACTACTTTCAATTCAATTACAAATTTATTGACGACAAATATCAACATTCAGGATTATTGTACAAAGTTGATTACCAGGTGATGAACAATATTTCTTAAGCTACTCACACATGTTGTACACTCGCAGAAATAACAATCTTTACATTGGTATTTTATGTTTGAACGGAATGAATCAGGTGAAACATACGTCTGCATTATCACAAGATTTCCACCCAGTTCCACAATGTTTAGAGCGTTAGAGGAAAGATTGTTGTTTCCACGAGTTTACATGCTGTAGAGTAAGGAGGCTCTGTCTCTCTGTCTGTGTCAGCCACCCCGAGCTATGGGGTATGTGCCTGAGTATATACTGTATATATACTGTACATACATACATACATCTATCTATCTATCTAATGGCAGACGCGGCGATCCCCGAAAGGATGGCTACGAACAAAACCCTCCCATGCACCTCTGTCCCCAGTCAGTCGATGCCCCTCCTTCCATCCAGCACCACTTTCATGCATACAGTATACTTCTTAACTCCATCCTTCCACCTCTCTCTCGGTTTACCTCTCCTGCTCCGTCCTTCCACCTTGATCTCGTACACTCTCTTAGTCATTCTCTCGCTTCCCTTACGTTCCACATGGCCGAACCATCTCAAGGTGTTCCTTTTCACACTTTCCAGCACATCTACATCCACGCCACATTGCTCTTGTACTTTCTCATTTGTCTGTCTATCTCTACATGTAACTCTACACGCACTTCTCAAGTAACTAATTTCCACACCTCTCACTCTTGGATTTGTCTCTCCAACAACGTCCATGCTTCGCTCCCGTAAGTCAATGTCGGGATTACCACACTGTCATGTAAGGACTTTTTTACCTCCACGCTGACTACCATATTTCTTGTTACTGCTTTCAGCGTTCTACAATCCTCTTCCACCGCAATTCTTCATCCATACTCCCATCTTTACTTAACACACTGCCCAAATACTTAAATGAGCTGACATTCTCCATAGCCTGACCGTTCAACCTCAACTCACACTCTGTGGATGCACCCCTTTCAAAGACCATAACCTTACTCTTCCCCGCATACATACATATGTACATATATATCTAGGGGAAATTGATGGCATAATGAGACATATTGATTAAATTAACTAGGGTTTAAATTGTGAAAAGGTTTGAATAAAAATATTCAACTGAGAAACTGATAAACACACCAAAAACAGGATGGACACGTTCTTACTGGTAACTGGTAGGAATAATGATGGGAGTGATGGAGAACCTGGCAAATGAGTTGAAGCCGGTATCATACAAGCATTTTTTCCCTCAACATTTATGCTCTACACTGGTCTGGCAGCTTATGAGGTACACAATTTAAGCATTTCGGTTACCTTAATTCATCCACCATCAGTCTAGTTTCCAATACCAGTGCAAAATATTCCAGAAATGTTGCCATAAAAATGTTGATTATCGAATGTTGACTAAAAAAGCTCTCGTGTGATACCGGCTTGAGTAGGGCTTACTATAGTCTGTTTTTTTCCAGTTGATGGTAAATTGCTGTCTCGCCATCCTGATTACTCGGCTATTACCAAGATTTGTAGCGAAATAGGTTGCTAATAATGAAAACTTAGCAATATGACGCAGAAACATTGCAGTATCCTATTTTTCCATTACAAATTGAGAAATCAGATGCTGAGGGATTCAATATACCCTCAGCTGAAAATAAACAGAGTATAGTGGCAACGAACATCTCCAGGCAATATTAACATACCGGTACTTAATTTTCTGGCATAGAAGACGCAATCTTCTTTCACTAACCATCCCCCCCCCCCCCCAATATCACCTTATGTGTTGCACTCTAACAGTAACATTTTCTCCTTAAGGGAGCCCACCTCACTTTTTTTATCTTTCTCTCCCTCTCTTTGGCTTGTATCCATTCGACCCCATTCAGCCTACTGTTTTAAGACGTTTACCACCATCCAGGTGTCAATATTTTCGTGGTGAGCGGTAATAATAATAATAATAATAATAATAATATTTATTCAGTTAGCAATTTACAGAGTTGGTACCACATAGTTTGTTACAAATATGACATGTACCAGCCTTGCATAATTCCAACTAAGGATAGCCCAATAAGGCCGTTAGGCGTATTTCCATTGGGGTCCTTGTGGGCTGGGGAAAAATGGGGAGGATAAAGAAATGGATACTTTAGAAAAAGTATTTCTAGGGGGTTATTTTAAGATACCTTACATCCTATAGTAAATATCAGTAATCCGTAATCAGTAATCATTTCAGTTTGGTTTGTCTATCTCTTATGTCGCATTTAGTAGTAGACATAAGCTTGGTGCTCCCTTCTCGCAGCTGTCCGGTTCAGGTGTTCCTTCAGGCTACGTCTGAAGGAATACAGTGTTCTCTTTTCACGGACTGACTGGGGTAGGTCGTTCCAGTCTTTGATGGCGGTGAAGAAGAATGTTTGCTTACCCTGTCCTTGGATTCTCGGGACCTTAAAATTAAACATCCTGTTTCTTGTATTATGTCCACTCCTCTCATTTGCTTTAACAAAATCATTCTTTAGGTACTCTGGAGCTCTGTCATAGAAAATTTTGAAGGCATTAGTGAGCCTGATTTGTTTGGCCCTGTCAGCGACATTGAGCATACCTAGTGACTGAAGTTGTTCCTGGCCAACATGTGATCTGGGTCCTAGGTTCAGCATGAACCTAACCATTTTATTTTGAGTGACCTGAAGTTTGTGCTGTGCTGATTTAGATGATGCAGAGTACCAGGATGACACAGAAATAGCGAGCCAGCATATATATATATTTTTGTTTTGACTGCAAGCTAAATTTGTACATTTTTTAATAGAAAAATTTCTCCGGCAAAGCCGGATTTCTCCATACAATGCTGGCTCGCGTGACACCTGGATGGGGATAAACGTCTTAAAACAGTTGGTTGAATGGGGCCGAATGGATACAAGCCAGGGAAAGAGAGAAAAGGAGAGAAAGATAAAAAAACTGGTGACCCCCCTTAATATTAACAGATAAATCTATAGGTGCACGTTCCTTGAAGTGGCGTCTTCTATACCAGCGTAGGCCTATACGGTAGTTGTCTGCTATCATGACATCAAAGTAAGCCTACACTGCATTTTGTAACCACACTAAGAAGCAAAAAAGAGGGTCTTTTTCGTTTATAATTAGTTCCCATCGCTTTCATTAAAACAATTTGAAACAGGTATTGCTAAAGCGTTGTTTCCACATAGCGATTTTGATTAGTTGTTTTGCTTTTATATTGTCTTTGTCCAAGTTTTGGCTTGTTTATTTTGCAAGTTTTACAATTTTATTTGGATAGAAGCAAGAAGAAAAAACAAGAACACAAATTACACAATTAAATATTTGTTTGCCACTTGGTATAGTTACAAAATGCAATGATACAATAAGTGTTGAGGTACCATTAACCCTTTCAAACAGATAACACCTTTCTATTTTTCTTTTTGTTCATTGTTTTCTGTTGTGTTGTCCCTATTCTGGCTCTGTCTTGAGTCTCTCTTGCACTCGCTTGCTAACAGTGATGACAATGCCCTGGTTGCAACTCGCTAATGTTAGCACGAAAATATACCACAGAATAAGGGATTAACAGGGAAAATAGGTGATAACTGAAGGAGGGGAGGAAAGTGGGGAAGGAGGGGAGGTGGAGGAGTGATATTTGGCATGGCCAAAAAAAAAAAAAAAAAAAAAAATTTTTTTTTTTTTTTTTGGGTGTTTTAAATGGATTTTTTTTTCCCCCTTACTCTTAAGAGTCTTCCCGCAGTCCGCCGGGGGAACTCTTAAGAGTCTTCCGGCAGTTCCCGGGTTAAGCTACAGCCAAATGTTTTTTTGTATTCAGAATAAGAAGGAAATTTGAGTCAAAGGGTTATGGTACATTGCCCAGCAGCACTACAATTGGGATTTAGTTTTATCCTTCAGAGGGCTTCAATCATATTTGTATATTAATGTTATTAATAATCTTAATTTTATATTAGCTAAAAACATTTTTTTTTAGCAGTAACAGGAGTTTATTTTATTTTTTAATAAAATTAGTTTAACCAGACCACCGAGTTCCACAGAAGAACTCTCATGAGGCTGACCTGAAGGATTAGATCAAGATGGACAACGAATTAAATCAAGATAGATAGGGAAGGACAGGAGGTGAACAAATCTAGGAAGGTGAAGACACGCAGACATTTCTCGCCATTTCATCAGATCAGCCGGACCACATGAGCTCCACAGCAGAGCTCTTATAGGGCAGGGCCGAAGGATGAGGCAAGAACTGCTATACTGCAGCACCAACCAAGAAGTGATCAGGGCAAAGAATGAGTAACAGCTATATAGTATATACTTTTTAAACAGTATTATGATTGAACAGATGATGTTTGTAACATTGAGAAGACTAAAGCGACTTATATATTAAAACAATCTAAAACACCAATGACTATATACAGTACTGAACACAGAACACTTCATACAAACATTTCAACTCGGTTACTTCGCGGTATTCCTGATGATTACAAAATATGGAGACGTACAGAATGGAAGTGGAAACCGGTACATGTATACAATAATTGACACAAAGTTTTAGTATCAATACTTAGTGATGGGTGGTGGCACACATCACTTAACCCTTTGAGTACCAGCGACGTCTGCCTTGATGGTGTAATGGTTAGAGTGTGCAAGTTCTGTATGGGATACCCTAGATTCGAATCCGGGGATAATAAAAAAAAAAAAATTCCTTCAATACGGTACCGGTAGTTTAACCAGACCACTGAGCCACATTACGAGACTCTCATAGGGCTGGATCACTGCTTTACCTTTTGATACCTTTTGATGTGTTCGCCGCTCTTCTAGCGGCACCAAGGAGCGCGACGCCCCTCGTTATGGGTGGTGATTTCATTAATTTCATTTGAGGGTTATTGGTGTTAAAAACGATGTTAGAAATATTATATTCTAGCTACATTTAGACGATTTTATGAAACTTAGGAAAACAAAATGGGGTATGTGCCAGAGCATATAGATATAGACGAAGCTTAGGAAGGATAGATGGTAGCTAAAAGGATTATTTGAGATAGTCGTAAGCCTTTCAATTATTAAACGTCCGTCCGAAGCCAAATAAAATCATCTAATAGTTACCAGAATATAATGAAAAGGATGTCACCGGTACTAAATGGGTTAATTACAGTATTATGCTATGAGCTTGTACATCTCTATAAAGAGAAAAGTACAAGCAATTCACAATACCCCTGGTAACCATAGAGTAGACTAGCCAATTTGTATACCAGTACAGTCAGATCTCGTTAAACACACGTTTCGTATACACGGATTTGTTTGGACATGGTAACCCCAAAAATTCCAAAATCGTCCACAACACGGAAGAAATTTGTATATATGCGGACATTTGTGGGTAGAAAGTGGTCCTGCTGCAACTCCGGGTCGGCGCCGGACATTTCCGCACCGCGCGGATCGTAGCAGATGACACAAAACAGTGTGATTTGTTTATGTTGTAGGATATTGCGTGCTTGACACGCAAATAGGTCAGCAGCAAGTCCAAAACAGTTCTTATTGATGCTGTTATTGCCTGCCTGACACGCAAATATGTTTTTGTTGGTAGTACATCGTCGGCTTAAGGTAGTCTTAAGGCTCAAATAGGGACTTTGGTTAAGTGCCTGGAACAAATTGAATTAATTCCCATAAGGCCAGTTATTCTAATACACGGTTTTGATATACTATACACTGCATATACAAGGTACAAATTAACCGTGTATATTGAGACCTGACTGTACAGTGGTCCAATAACAGTAATAAGAATATTAGCCCTTTAAGATTATGACGCATTTTGACCGTTTATTCTGGCTACCATTAGACAATTTTATACAGCTTAGAAAGGATCTGTAGGAATTATAAGGGTATACAATATCTCAATTAACCTTCTGACTTCCATATACCCTTTCCTAATCTGAATATAATTGTCTAAGAATAGCCAGAAAACAGAAAGAAATGCATAACGGATTGATATTCATTGGGTATCCTTCTCACGGCCTGTCTACTGTTAACACATTCAATCACCTGATACTATAATGTTGATCTTGGCTATAATCAAAATTTTATACAGAGGAGAGACCTCTAGGAATCAAAGTGATAACAAAATCCAAGTAGGCCTAACCCTCTTATGTAGATATAGTAGGTCCTTCTCAAGCTTGATAAATTCTTCAGAAGGCTATTTCAGAATGGCATCTGGTGTAGGTAAACAAATTAGGTGGAGAAAGCAATAGAGAAGTCTAAGAGACTATTGGAATGGAAGAGCAAGCTCTGGGCATTGAAAGCAGCTTAGTGCAATGGATTAACCTCTGAAGTGCGCATGGGGGGTATGAGACACCACACTCCTGTGCTGACGTATTTGAGCTGTTCCCATCACTAACATATTTATTTTACCATAAATAGCATTAATACTTATCCATATGCGCCTATTATAGGTTGATTATAAAGGTATTAACCTGTTACAACAATAAAACAAGTGGAAACAGCGTTTGGATGGTCAAAATCGGCGATACAGGCCGGGAGTTACACAATGTATGGCTGAGGCAACCTCCCAGCCCACCACTTTTCTCCACCTCTGGAGAGAGACTGTCGATCGATACTCTCTCTCTCTCTCTTGCACTCGCTTGCTAACAGTGATGACAATGCCCTGCTACCAACTCGCTAATGTTAGCACGAAAATAGACCACAGGAAAAGGGAATAACGGAAAATAGGTGATAACTGAAGGAGGGGAGGAAACTGGGGAAGGAGGGGAGGTGGAGGAGTGATATTTGGCATGGCCCAGGGGCAAATTTTTTTTTTTTTTTTTTCGGTGTTTTAAATTGATTTTTGTTTCCCCCTGACTCTTAAGAGTCTTCCCGCAGTCCGCCGGGGGAACTCTTAAGTCTTCCCGCAGTTCCCGGGTTAATAGAAGTACTTTGCAGAGATATGGTTATGTGCAGAGAAGAGATAAAGAAAGAATGCCAAGGAAGATACACAAAAGTCATTTGAGAAGTACTGCTGGTTGTGAAAGACAGCAAATGGTTTTAGGATAAGAAAATTGAAAAGTATGTAGAAGAGAAGCCTCCACATAACATCCATATTATTATTGTCCAGTTTGTACATAGTACTCCCCCATATACTCCTAGAAGGGAACCTGTAGTCCCATGACCCCACTTAAGAGGTAGCTCTTCAAGCTTGTATGCCTACTTTTTCAGTTAGTTAAATGTTAATTGGCAAACCACAATTGAGGCTCTTCTGAGATTTGAGCTAATAAAATACCAGACTGCCCCACTCCCCCCCCCCTAAGTCAAGGTATGGGACACCATAAACGCCCTAACATTTATATATTCACTTCAAAGTATCTCAACAATATAATTGTATCCAGCTATTTCACATGTATAATATACCTTTTTCATAGGCAACCACCTTACCCTATTCCAAATTCAATATTTGTCAGTCTCTACTGGCATTTTTATTTAATTTCCCTCTAACCATTACACAATATTTGTTTTCAGTTTAGAAAAGATCCCTAACAACAAAGGGGCTAATTTTTTGCTAAAAGAGAATCTTTCTAATCTTGGTATAACTGCCTGGTGTTAGCTAGAATATGAAATAATATAAGACTAGACATCAGACTTGGGTTAATGACCACTACTTTAAGGGGGAAGCACACAACCACTATTTCCAGAATTTTTGGAGGGAGTAGTTATTATGTGGCACCTTTAGAATTGTATCAGAATTCAGCCACCCGAAATACTCAAACTTCAATCTAGTTGGGAGAGAGGTATCCTGACCTAGATTCGAATCCACTCACTTTCTCCCAACCTGTTCGATATTAACCATCCATATAGTTGCTAATACCAATAAAAAAGCCCCCCAAAATGTTGCCTGATTAAAGTAAATAGTTGACAATAGCCAGAAAAAGTGTGAGTGATTCCACCTTTTAGTCAATCAGCACACCAATCAGAGGAGACCTTCATTCTCCTCCTGGGTGATGTTTTGTCAGGTGTACATGTCGGACAGAATGGTGACCAGACGGTTGTGTGAGCCGGTGTCCAGCAGCTGTTCCTGCAGCTGGCCGACCAAGGTAGGCTCCCGGGATTTCACCGCCTTGAAGAATAACTGGACTTCATGTACGTGGCATTCGTTGAGAGTGGTGAATACGGAACATAAGTTGGGGCAGCAGCGAACCACACGCACACAATAGTCCACCAAACTTTCTATCATGCTCTTTATTTTTCTTTTGGTTTCTTTGGCATTATCAGACTTGGAAGAATTGCTATCTGCATCATTTTCAAAATCACCCTCTCTCTTGGCTGTTGAGACTCCACTCTCCTGTTCATCACCCGACCACGAATCTTTACTTTTCTTACGGCCACTATGACAAGTACTCTCGGCACCAACAATATCTTCCTTATTCCCTTTTTGTGCTGCAGCCTGAACATCCGTATCCTGGTTGTCAGTTTCCATTTCCTCTTGTGATGAAGAAGTGCTTCGGCTAATTCTCTTGCGAGAACTCCTCCTCCTGCGCCTCTCAGATTTTTCATGAAGAATTTTTTCTTGTATGATGATTTCTTCTATTGACTGAAAAAGATGAAAATATAAATAACTTAACAGTATATTGGAAAATCATATATTAAAATGTAAAACTTGCAAACTAAACAAACCAAAATTGGGACAAGGACAATATAAAGTCAAATTAAATTATCAAAATCGCTATGTGGAAACAACGTTTACTAAAATGAAAATTATTAAATAAAAGAACACAATCCACCACATAGGGTGTACATTACTACATGAGCAAGTTAATCTGTTTCCCAAGCAAACTAATCGCACATATAACAACGCACTATCGTCACGTTAAAGGAAGTAGTCAAGTTTGGGAAGTCCGGGACGTTCTGGCAAGAATAACAATAATAAGAGAAAAACTATTTTTTTTTGCGATTTCCTTAGTTTATTTGTGCTATAAATGTAGGTTATTTGTAGGGTAGTTATTGATAGGGGTCACTTGAGGCATGCTATGCTTACAGGTACCTACCCGATAGCACTATCGTTAGTGAGTGCTGTACTGTATTTTATATATTATTTTGTAATAGTATAGATATCTTATCAATATTTGTATTTTGTACTATTGTTAATGTCTTGTCATGTTGCAAATTTGATTTTAAATAATATTTTGACATTTAACATGTAGTTTCTTTATTCATGCAGAGTTTAGTAAAATTTGCCAGAATGTCCCGGACTTCCCAAACTTGACTACTTCCTTTAACGTGACGATAGTGCGTTGTTATATGTGCGATTAGTTTGCTTGGGAAACAGATTAACTTGCTCATGTAGTAATGTACACCCTATGTGGTGGATTGTGTTCTTTTATTTAATAATTTTCATTTTAGTAAGCGTTGTTTCCACATAGCGATTTTGATAATTTAATTTGACTTTATATTGTCCTTGTCCCAATTTTGGTTTGTTTAGTTTGCAAGTTTTACATTTTAATTTTAATTAATTAATACATAGGGTTTTGCTGAAGTAGTCCGAGCATTCGATCATCAGCTGAAAAGTCAACGGTTCAATTTTCTTCCAGAATAAATTAGCAAAAGGAGAATACCCATTAAGAGGAAACTACACCTTACCATACACTGATTCATTCCAAAATCCTGCAAATACAGTGTCACCTGTTAACCTTCTGGGGTGTTCTTGCAGAGTAAGTCCAGGTACCAACGTTATCCCTTGCTAGTGTGGAACAGATTTTGGCTCTCTAAGAGTAACAGCAAACTAATCTAAAACTGTAAAAACATCCCAGGAAAGCAGTCGAGGGTTGCACATAGATCGACTAAGTTAATATGGCCGTAGTATGTCTTATAACACCATAAACATTCCTGTAAACAATCATAAAATAAGTTACCTGAGAGCGTCCCGGAGTGTAATGATGCGTGGCCCCATGTGTGAGGGCCAGTAACTTCCCGACCGGCAGCAGGATGGCTGTGTTACGCATGGTGGGTACCAACAGTTCACACAGACCCAGGGCGTACACTAGCTGCTCATAACTGTCCCCCTCCGTCAGTTCGCTCACGTCCTCCACTTTAGCCATGTGCTCTATATAGCTCACCAGGATGGGTTCCAGGAGAGGCTCATATTGGTCATAACTACCTGTGGAACAAAAGTAAAAATCTGGGTTATTATTTTTATTTTACTTTATTTTATTATTATTATTAGTAACAAGTATGCAAAAAAAATAGACTTGTCATAACTACCAGTATGGTTCTGAGAACAAATTAATTAAGTCATATCTTACAACTGCCTAATAACAAACAAGAACAAATTTGGTCTACCCTACCCCCCCCCACCCCCCATGATAATTAAGAATTCAACCATCTTATCTACCACTCACAACAAATATAAACTCAATTCACCATCTCTAACACCTGACTACAGTAAATTAATTAATTAATACATAAATAAAAAATAAACTTAACCACCTTCTCTACTCCAACATGTTCAACAACTAATCTAAGTTCAACCACCTTTGCTATGAACTCATCATCTCTACACCAAACATCTAGCCTTGTAAGGGTCCCAGCCTAATAGACTGCAGGACAAACTGTTTTTTCTTCACTTTACCCTTAACAACAAATGCAACTTACTAATGATCTGTACAGCTTGGGTGGAGACAAAGCTGTATAGAATGAGGAGGCCGCGATGGACCGCTGACGGCTGCTCTCCACCGGTACCGCTCTTCTCACTGGCCTTGAGGAAGTGTCTCATCACCTCCACCACTCCCTCCACCAGACCTGAAGTGTTTAATGGGTTAACATTGTTGCTGTATGACTAACCCGGGCCTGTAGCGTAGCAGACCAACACCAAATTGATTGTTCTTTCCAATATTGTACACCAAAAGAAAATAGTTAAATTTGGCTCTCTCACTCTTTTAACTTTGCAGAAGACACTTGTTGCATGCAGCTTTGCCTTTTGTCTCCATCATACACATAGTAAAAAAACAAATTGAAGGTAGGCTACACTGTAGCAGTAGCATGGCTCAGACTGTGTGTACCCAATGACAGTTTTCTAGGAGACAAAGTCACTGCTATGAAGGACAGAATCAGTACATTAAAAGCCTGGAGTTGCCATGAAGTAGATGGTTAATGGTAACATGCCATGATTTACACCGGATGCCATAAGGCTGACGAGCTCCACCGACTACATGCAGTTATATATACAGTAAGCTTCTACATTGGCGGTAAGATTAGGTAAAGTAATCTTTACAGCAGTTGGGCTAGCAACCCTTCCCTGATAACAAGCTCTAGACTGGCGATGGGCTGGTCTATCAGAGTGAGACCTGAGCGATCTCTGCCATACCCATAGCTTACTCTGACTGTTCCTTTTACTTATATATTTTCTAAATCTCAAGTGACGGCGTCTCTTCCGTGGATTGACCTCCCAATCTACCAAGCTTGGAAGCTAAAGCGTCACATTATTCCTTTGCCCCTCAACTTTCTCTTCATAATTGCTGAGGGGCACAGGGCCCTGGGTGGGGCTTTGGTTTCCCGGGCGTTTACGCACCCTCTCAGCTCCCCGCCATGGAGTGGCTTCGGTCACCCAGGCTTTATTGTGGTCGGCAGGGAGGGTTCTGTGGGGGCGCTCGTTTATGGCCTTGGCCTTACTCGGGGCCTTGGGGCTGTTCGGCCAGGCAGCTTGGGGAACAACAACAACAACAACAACAACAACAACAACAACAACAAGCTCTAGTGAATTGACTGACTTGGCCCAGAATATAGAGGCCACCCCTTCGAGGATCAGGGTGTCTGGCAATAGAAATATATTGTAGATCATTTTGTTTCCCTTTTTCTTTTTTTTTTTTTGGTCATCTGCAATTTTGATAAGTTATGTTATGTGATCTGAGCTTCCCACCTGACTCCGAGTACTGGGCAGCCATGTAGCACTGTTCCGTCGGCAGCCACAGGTACATCAGAGACTCCAGGAACTCCAGCAGGGAACTCAAAAGGTTATCTGTCGGCGATAAAAGAAAAGAGTAATCACGTTAATAAGATAACGCTACAATTATTTACTGGATATACTGTATATTTCAGAAGTGTGCATACCACTTCTCAATTCAATTATGATTATCTAGCAACATTCTCATAAACTGTCTTGATGGTGTAATGGTTAGAGCGTGTAAGTTCTGTAAAATATATTCTAAGTTTAAATCCTGGGAGAATCACATACATACATACATAACATTTTAAGACCGAGTGTTCCACACATCAGTGCAGTTTCAGTCTCTTGTCCTAATGGCGGCATTCCAGGCAACCCTGTTAAGGGCTGCTTCACTTGTCAAGTTCTTGGATTTGAGATCGAGATTTGAAAAACCTACCTACCTAAAAATCACATGCTTTCATTAATTCACTTGGGGGTTATTGGTGTTAAGAACGATGTTAAAAATAATACAATACTATCAAATACAATACTTGATCTAATTTTCTTCCTTTTCTAAATCTTTACTGCTCCTATTAATATTACTATCAGTCACATACTCATTAACTATTCAGTAAACTTTTTTAGGTATGATAAAAAATGTAATAACAAAAAATAACTCTTACATTTTTCAATTGTTTTGTGTTAACCTACTCTCATAGAAATATTCCCAAAGTTCTTTTTTCAGGCATTTATTACTTTCAGGACAATGCAGTTAAACCTTTTCCTTGCATCCTGAGTATTACGATATAGTGTACCTTACTGTATACATATTACTGATTAGTTCACTGTGCAATCAAAGATTGATATTAAATGGCTTACAAATGACGTGTAAGTGTGTGTTGCTCATTGGATTCGCTGGATCTTTCAAATGCCATACATACAGTAATGGCTTGCAGAAAAATAAATACTTACCACTCAAACTATTCTTCAACATAAATACCAGAGCTTCCTTCAGAGCCTCGTTACTTTTGAGGGACATGATAAGAGGGCAGCGCGACCGTTCCTCCATGGGGATGCGGTAGGTCGCGTGCCACAGCAACAGTCGTAAGAGTCGGAAGGCCTCGACCAGGGTGGGCACGTCGTCAGTGGAGTGTAGAAGGGCCAGACAGGAAGGCAGCAGGGACCCACAACCCATCACTTGCTCACAACCTTCACCTTGGCAGCACAGGTTAGCTACCACGCCCACGATCACCTCCTATAATAATGTAAAACTTGCTAAATAAACAAACCAAAACAAGGACGAGACAATAAGCAAAAGAATAAAAGCTATTACATCACAAATCCTTCAATGAATCTGAATAAAGTTGTCCAATGTAATAATCAGATCAGATCAGATGGACATAGTAAAGTAGGAGAGTCGAGAGTTTTGGATAGAGGAAGAATAAAATGAGAAATGGGAAGTACAGTCAAAGATAAAAGTACTTGGGCTCAACCAAGTTGCTCCATCGTCTATTTGATGAGGCTCATCATGTAATAATCCAAAGCAAAATGTCATAATACATCATAGTACTGAGGTATTGAAGGAGTTATATTTGAACTAACCGTTAGTCTTGGCGCCTTAGATAGCGTGATGATATCATTAGCCAACTGTAGAACATCAACAGCCTCCAATTTGATCAGAAACTCCACCACATCGGGTTCAGCGCTCATGTCCCACAGTTGGCAGGCAGCGTTCTCCACCTCTTCACCTAACTCCACAACCTCACCCCTGCTAGATGTTCCTCGCACCGGCTAAAGGGGAGTGTCAGAAAGTTCAGAAACTAATGAAGTACAGTAAAAAAATCCTCTTTTTCGGACTAGGCATCAAAGTTCAAATTTTCCCCTCTCTTTAAGGGGGGATGGTTCATTTTTTGGTAGATTTGTTAATTTACTTATTATTTTCTTTATTTTCCTCCGTAGACCTCTATCAAACTTAAAAAAACATCTATCAGATCCCCCTTCTAGATTAATTTGTACATTTTTCGGTAGAAAAATTTCCCGGCCGAAGGCCGGTTACTCTTAAGATTACAGGCTCGCTATCTCTCACCAGGAAAAAATCGACACCTAAATGGCACGAAAGGTCTTAAAATTAATAACGAAATGGGGCAAAAGGTATTAAAATCGCCAAACTAATGGGCAAACATCTTAACATCTGAAAACTATTGGGGCTAAATACGAGGGAGAAAGTGGTCCAGAAAACCGGCCCATGTCCCCTTAACACAAAGTCCAAATATATCAAAGTTAAAGTCTGAAAGATAGAGCGAAGATCCTGAACATTGGTACTCGTCCACAATTGACCACTTGCGAGTTTCATTCTATAAGGAAGTTGGAGCCGTAAACATCAATATTAATGAGAAATGCAAAAATAATGTGGGTTTCTGATGGATAAAAAGTATGATCAATTGGGTTTTATGTATTTATATATGAATCATGACCGTATTTTAGCTGATTATTCTGCTAAATATTGATGGCCATAGCTCCAACTTCCTTAACCCTCCTGGCCCGGGCAGGCTCTCAAAATGACAGTGTGGGCTACCCGGGCGATCTAGCCGAAAAACGTCTAGGCCTAGGCTACCGTATTTTTTTTTAGTTTAACTGCTAGAAATTTCCCACGCATCTATAAATGTAGTGCGGTTTCCAATCTGTAGACTGGCATTGAGTAGAGCTCTCTATGTCAACTGGTTCAGTTGTGATGACGATTTCAGTGGAGAGCACTTGCAGGCGATGTTAGCAATATGACGATCTTTTCACTACTGAAACAACGACATACAGACATACAATAACAAACGAGTCTTCTCTTTCTTGTTTTCGGAGGTGCGGTGACGTAACGATCGGCTTTGTTTACATGCGTCGGACGCACGGCGTTCAGACCAAGCTGAATAGGGTTTCAAGCTTACAGATTTTAAAATGACACCCGGGCTCCTGCCCTTAATTCGTGGTGTCATTTTAAAATGACAACCGGGCCAGGAGGGTTAAAGACCAAAACTCGCAAGTGGTCAATTATATACCTCTTTCTGTCAACAAAGTCCATAAAAATTAAGTAATATTTATGGACACCTAATATCATATTTGAACTATCACATTCCCGTTTTTCACTTTGTTTTTCACCCTTATGGAAAAGTTGTAATTCTAGACAGTTTCTCCCCGATTAGTTGAAAATGGGAGAAGTCATAATGCGTGTAAAGTTATGAAATTGCAAATAAAATTGTATTGAAATCTACATATACTGTACAGTCATGTCTTAATGGTGGTGTTCCAAGCAGCCCTGATTTATTTTTTATTTGAGATAAAATTGTACAACATGATCTTTCTATGTCTACCCCTCCGAGCAGCACCCCACCACATTCACAAACCATACAAGCTTGTTTGTAAGCTTCGCTGTGTTGATACTCTTGATACCTAACCGCCTCCTTAACTCCTCACTAGATATTCTATTGTGGAGTTTGGCCCTGCACGTATAACTCAACATTCTAATTTTGTTATGTTCCATACTACAGTATTGATGTCTTTTTCATCTTAAACTAGCTATGTTTCTAAAGGAAAAGTCACTGCAATTCTAATAAAACAAAGTACTGTATACATGTTTCATTTCAAATTAAATAGAAATAATTCATGATTAGAATCAGTAATAGTTCTCTTAACTTTCCCCAGATGAAAGTAACTCTGGCAATATTGAGAGCTTTAGCCCCACCATTGGCAGAAAAAGTATATCTCAAGTAACAGAACCAGCTCCACCGACACTAAAGTTGACAGGTCATTCAACATGAGCTCACCCTTGCATACTACAGAAATGTATAAATTTTTAACTTCATCCTTGGCAGAGGAACTTTTTTCCTTTTACATAACTCCTTTCCATGATACACCCTAGCTTGGATGGTTTGGACGGGTGGAGAGGATGAATGAACCAAGTTGGGTGAAAAGATGCAAGTCCATGAACGTTTAGGGTGCTGCACTAATGGACAGACCAAGAAAGACGTGGGATCAGATCTTGCGGCCTGATCTTGAATCAAAGAAGCTGACAAGTGAGGCAGCTCTGAACAGGGCTGCCTGGAACGCCGCCACTAGGACATGAGACCGGAACAGCACTACGTGTGGAGCACTCTGTCTTTAAATTTATGTATGTATGTACAGTATATACTGTAATGACAGACCCTACATTGAATGGAGTTCACGCCCACGCCTTTCTATTATCATGTATATACTTATGCACATACCCTATTGCTGGGGGCGGCCGACTTGAGATAGAGCCTGAGTAGAAACATTTAGAGTGCTAATTCTTAGGGTCCGGGACAATGTTTGAGTTCCCTCGCCCCTTTCTCTGTCTCAATAAATTAATAAAGTTTACCTCATTTTCTGGCAATTTTCAAATTGCAACTTTATCCTGGCAACATTGCAGTGTGTCTTTTTTAATTGGGGTTGGCAACTAGACTAAAGGTAGATTACCATAGTTGATTGAAATCTATTACTGTAAATCTTCAATTCATAAGCTTCCAGACCAAAGTTGCCAAGAAAAGATACCGGAAATAACTGTTATGACTCCGCCTTAATATGAAGCACACCTTTCCCCTCCTCAACTGAACCTCATGTTTGTCCAACTCCAAAAGCAGCAGAGTGGGTTCCGGATGGACTACCTTAAAGGGTGAATCACTCGGGTGCTTTTCCTGGTAACTCTAGTATGGCGGCTTCTGAATTCAAGCTCTAATAAGTATAATAATTCATTATCAGTTTATTTTTCAATACCAATACAAAGGGGCCTAGAACGTTGAAAAGATGTTTTTTTTTCTTTTTTTACACTAAAAGTACAGTACAGTACAATACTAACATTACTTGAAAAATAGATGCAATGGCAAATACCTGATCAAATACACACCTTTACCTGAGCATCTGAGCTTTGAGAGCCACCTGCTTCCTTTTTTGGGCACATCTTTTCTTCATCTACCGCAGGTTTTTCATCAGTGTTTAAATACTGTGGGAGAGCCTGAAATAAACATAATGGCATAACTATTGGTACCGTACTGTTATACATTATGATAGTCATCATAATCATTGTAACACCATGAATTCACCATATACCACCTATTCAACAGTGCAACTATTATAAATGATTATTTTATTTAAGCGTTGTTTCCACATAGCTACTTTGATTAGTTGTTTTATCTTTTTACTGTGTTCGTATAATTCTTGGTTTGTTTAGTTTGCAAGTTTTACATTATAAATGTTATCAGCACAGAAAAAAAGAACAGGAGCGAAGCACAAAATACGATCCATCACCACTAACCCAAAGGTAATGATTACACAAAGAGCAGATCCCCGTCAACCACATTCCATGCTATTCTGGTCTATCTCACTAAAGCCGGTATCACACGAGAGCTTTTATAGTCAACATTCGATGATCAAAATTTTTCTGGCAGCTTTTCAGGAATATATTGCACTGGTATCAGAAACTAGCTTGATGCTGGATGAATTTAGGTAACCGAAATATATTAAATGTTTACCCCACAAGCTGCTAGACCAGTGTTAAGGATAAATGTTGAGGAAAAAAGCGCTCGTGTGATACCGGCTTAAATGTTATTCTGGTCTATCTCACTAGCCCTGTTTTCTATATATATATATATATATGCCCCTGCTACCCAGACGTAGCAGAGGAAGTTGGCACTACTTGCCGCTGGACCAGAACAACACCAATTCCATCACCCTTTTTGAGGCTTTGTCCGCAACTGGTGCTCTCAACCCTTCGTCAACAATTGGGGTTGTAACCACTTAACAACAAGGGTCCAGGCTACTTGAATCACTCTATGCTATGAACTACATTCCATGGCATCATATACTGCCTAGTAAAAAGTAAGCCTAAAACAACACTGTAGAAATATAGTGGTACCTGTGTAATAGTTACAAGTGTGTTGAGGACCCAGCGATGAGTGTATGCAGTGGTGCCGATGGCGTCACCTCGCAGCATGGCACACTCAGCCTCACCAAGCTCCGTCGGCACTGGTGGATTCACTGCTGCCTGTGGACCAAAAAATGTCATTCACTAATGCATAAGTTATATTTATAATAACTAGCTAACCCCTTGCTTTAACAGGTAGTGTCAATAAAATTGTCGGTAAGATCCTGTGTAGCAGGGAGAAAAACAGTTCTGGTTTTCAGGTGCCTATTTAATAATAAACATTGAACAATATCTTTAACCTAACCTAACCAAAACCTAACCTAATCTAGTATATTAGTGGACTATTTATGAATGTAAAATGTAAAAATATATTGTGACATTACCAAATTATTGAGATATAAGTACAGGTCTCCCCGCTACACAGGATTATACAAAATTGTCTAAACACATACAGTATTCCCAACCTACATGTCATCAGTCAGCTTGCAGCAAGCCAGACTACAAATAATTTATAAGCTTCAGCAATTCAGCTCTGTCTAAAGTACAGTACTCCCAACTATTTCACAGGAAGTTCTGTAGTCTTGTGTACTAATCTCTCATCCCATACCCATTTTGAGAATTAACTTTTGAGATTAACTTGCTCATGTAGTAATGTACACCCTATGTGGTGGATTGTGTTCTTTTATTTATAAATTATTATTTTACTTAAGTGTTGTTTCCACATAGCGATTTTGATTAGTTGTTTTGTCTTTTTACTGTGTTCGTATAAGTTTTGGTCTGTTTCTTTTGCAAGTTTTACATTATAATGAATACACTATAGATGGGTGGTTGGTGTTGTGGCTTTGGGTCACCTGTTGTACGCTTTACCCAATCTTTTGTCATACACTAAGAAGACTGAATGCTTCATGAGGATTATGGGTTTAGTCTCAGCACTGCTTTGGGTTGCCTCACTTGTCAAACTTTAAAATTTAATGATCAAAAGAAGGAATCAATTCTCACATGTTTCTAGGTCTACCCCTTCATGCAGTTTCTTGTAGCTCTTCACCCAATTTTGACCATCCTTTCTCTCCACATGCCTAAACCGATCAAGCCTGATTTTTTGCATATCTATGCTAATACTCATAATACCCAACTGAACCCTTAGTTTCTTATTAGCTACCTTATCTTTGGGAATAATCCTATATCCTTCTCACCATTCTCATTTCCTTATATCTTATTCTGCTTATATATTCTATTCTAACCAGCAACATTTCTCAAGCATTAATCATTGCAATTCTAAGACATAAAGCATACATCTTTCTCCTCAATAGATTACAATTTACCTTTCATGTTTCTAATTACAAACCCAGCCTTTCCCTTCCCTATTCATGAGATTCAATTCCCTCATATACATACAGTACAGTACTTACACCTCTTCCCTGGCATACAAAGAGGAGGAAGGCAGGGGGGGGGGGGGGAGAGTAATGAAATCTTGCATCTCCTTCACATGACAGTATGTCAAATTTTAAGCCAATTCACTGCTTCCACTATACTTTGCAAATAAGCCTACATTAAAACACTAATGACTAATATTTGCAAGATATAAACTGAAAAAAATCATAGCTACCTCCAATGAAGCTCTGCTATTTTTCCCCTCATAGGTCCTTTCTGGAGAGGTGTCCTTTTGAGGCTTTTCTAATTGTTTCTGTGGTGGCGATGCAGGCAGGGGTGTCCCTTCCTTGGACACCGGCTTCTGACACTTCTCAACATCATCTGGTTTATTTTTGTCTTTTGGAGAGGTAGGGGATGACTCCATATTCAGCTTCGATAGGCTTAGCTATCGTATCTGAAATTAAGTAAAATACCAGTAATACATTGTTTATCAAATTGTGTTATGCTATTTTCACATATCAACCCCTACTCTAACCTGGGGTTCTCTCAGATGTTCCATATAATCTCTCATTCTTGTAAAATTAACATTAGTAATAGGGTGCTAATAGAGAAGCAAGAGTCGAGATAGAGAGAGAGAGCACTTTAATCAATGTTAAATGTAGGGAATGGAAAAGCTGAGGACATAATTGGATGGAGAATAGGTAGAAGATGAGAAGCATAGAGGGAGGAGAGTATCAGGATATACATCTGTACATTTTTATTGGTACTTTCCTGTTATCGACAGCCAAAGCTGAAGATTGCGGAGTAAACACCGTAGGTTTCATCTGAACATCGACTTTTCTTTCGGTGCCCTTCAATCTTTTATTATTTTAATACCAAACCAGCGGAAGTGTGGGGGCGGGAGCCCCCACCCATAATACTGTACTAGGATAGGTTAGGTAACTTGGTAAGGTTGTTAGGTTAGGCTAATGTCTTTTCAAAGTTGACTAAATCAAGTAAACTCCGCATTCCCAAACTCTCCCCTAGATTGTTGGGGTATCGACATAATCGAAATTACAATTAACAATGCAAATGCTAATAAAAAGGATATCATTAAAGACGTCTTTCGCCGCACTACATACCGGTACATACAATTTTAACCACACATACGGTACGTGCAGTTTCAGTCTCTTGTCCTAATGGACAAGAGACTGAAACTGCACGTATGTGTGGAACACTCAGTCTTAGAAACAATTTATTAGGGAAAATAGGGACCTACAGACTCGCCATATTTTTCTCATCATAGTCCGCATGGAGGAATTTCGTTATCGACACTTGAAAAAACCCGATTACACCGAAAAATAACACCAAAATAATAAGTCCCGACCGTAAACAAAGCATTGCGTCCAATGAATCCTTCGATTTGACCTCCTTCTTATTTTGAACGATGCGGTGGGTGCGATTCACCTAATAAATGGCGTGAGCGTTACTCACAAAAACGAAATACCTGTACTGGCAACCTGTTCTTGCCCCCTTACTGATCTACATATATGAGGATGACACAAAATCAAGGGGGGGTGAAGAGGGGCAACGCATCCCCCCCCCCCCCTCAACCCATCGTGTATCCAATTTATCCCACAATTTCCCTTACCTACTGTAAAAGCGCGATACACCCAATAAATGGCGCCATTTGACGCCGTATCTTCAGATTAATGAATAATGGGTATTGGGTAAGTTAATGCAAATCCACCACTCAAACCATGAAAAACAACAATAAAACACTATAGGGTAAGATCCTTAGTTTTAGTATCCAATCAAAAAGTGCTATTTACTGATTTTGACTGCCAATTTCAACAAGAATTAAATACAAAAATACTTTTGTTTACCCTTTAACACCCACACCAGTAACAAAAGTTTATATTAAGAATAATGTCAAGACAGTCAAGTGTCTGTGAAACATTATTTTTTTGTATATAGCCTATATTCTTTATTACCTTACCTTTAGTGATGGATAAGAGGCTAGGGAGCTATGCTCATAGGGTTGCCTCCCCTCAGGGATTCATTAATGTAGCAGTCATATCTATTTTTAAAAACATTAACACTAGTACTGGCTACTACATTTTCTGGGAGTCTGTTCCATTTGTTTATTATTCTTGCGTCAAAGAAGTTGTTCCTTTTTTATGTCCTGTGACGTGGCTTCTGGAGCTTGAAACTGTGACCTCTGGGTGGCGATTTGGTGTCTCCTGGGTGTGAGTTGGATGAACTGGTTTGGGTTGATGTTTTCGTACCCTTCTAGGATCTTGAATACTTCGATCATCTCTCCCCTGGTTCTCCTGTATTCAAGTGTTGTAAGACCTAGGGTAGTTAGCCGGGTTTCGTAGGGAAGTTTTCTGAGCTCCGGGACTAGCTTTGTGGCTCGTCCATGGACCTTCTCAAGCTTGTCTATATCCCCCCTGTTCTGGGGGGACCAGGCCTGGACAGCATATTCCATTAAGGGTCTGATAAGGGCTTTGTACAAGGCCAGGAACATATCCACGTCCATGTATGTAAAGGTGTTCCTTATCCTACCCAGCATTGAATTAGCCTTGGCAGCTGATTTAGCCACCTGATTGGACTAAATGGTAATACCGCTAAGTCCAATCACTTGACAGCTAATTCCAATCACGTACCATTAATAATCCAAATATATATATTATAATTATTCCCTTTAGTATACAATATTATTTTGCAACATAAAACCTACATTTAGTCTAATTTATTTAAAAAAATTACCTTTATTTTGCCCTTAATGACAAAATTAAGCAAAACAATTTTTGTTTTGGAAAACAAAATAAAAGATGAATAAAGATGATATTAGCCTAATGATTTATTAACTTGTAATGATAACAAATAGACAAATATCAGTATTAGTACCCCTTTACAAAAAAATAATTATTTTAATGGCTAGGATACTTTATTCTGATAATCCCTTTCAGACACAATAGATCACAACTGTAATTTTTCTCCCGTTTTTTACGGCAACCCGTAAGGAAATTACTTTTTAATCAGCTTTAAAAATATCTCTCTTTATTTGTTCTTTTTAAATATAATATATTAACAGGGAGAGGTGATTGGATAATAAATCCAAAATCCTTGATGCGTTAGTATCCGATCACAAAATATTTTCCATTCAAAATGCTTCACTTTATGCTACATAGGCCTATTATAATTTTTAATTTGACATGTCTTACAGGATTAATAATTTCCCTAGCACCTATATTTTGTTATATAATGTGGTGTGTTAGTATCCGATCACTGATCCACCACTGTGGTCGACTGGTTGACCAGTGTGGTCAACTGATCCACCACTGTGGTCAACCGATTGACCACTGTGGCACTGTGGTCGACTGATCGACCACAGTGGACCATGGTGGATCAGTGATCGGATACTAACACACCACAATATATAAAAAAATATAGGTGCTAGGGAAATTATTAATCCTGTAAGACATGTAAAATTAAAAATAATAATATGTAGCATAAAGTGAAGCATTTTGAAAGGAAAATATTTTGTGATCGGATACTAATGCATCAAGGATTTTGGGCTTAGTATCCAATCACCTCTCCTTGTCAATTTTTGTCAAACTCATTTGCAATATAGGCCTAATCAACTATCTTCATTTTCCATGTGTTATTTCAACATTCCACTACAATATAGCCTATTATCATATATTTTGAAAAGAATAAATATAGATAATATTTTTAAGCTGACAAAAAAAGTAATTTCCTTACGGGTTGCCGTAAGAATCGGGAGAAAAATTACAGTTGTTTACATTCGGTGTACGGTAGAAGCTAAACTATTTATCCATTTAATTTCTTTTTTTCACACAATACTTAGGCCTAGCTTTCATAGCTCTATATTCTGTATACCTGTATAAGGTTAATAGGCCTACTGTATCTTTTATAGTTTTGTTAGTATCAGTTTTTGGCAAGAGTTGTGTATCGGGCTTATCGGAAAAACTAAATTTTTATGTCACAAATTTTCCCATGGATTTTTTTATTTTTCCTTGTTAGTTTTCATCAATATACCTGTATAGTGTTTGGAAATAATTACAACCCTCGGCGAAACCGTTTTCCCCATTATACAACAATCTTAAGACACGCCGCCCGATAGTGGGGAGGGCTATGAAGTACAGGGAAAATGAGGGGTTAAATGCGTAAAACGACGATAAAAACGTATTTTAGCAAACCTTGGCTCGGGTTTTAAGGTATTTCAAAGGCCTAAAACCCAATATTTCGAAAACCCGAACCAAGTTTTGGCCAAAGCTGGCTCGGATTTTGCGAGTTTGTAGACAAAAAAATTACAGTAACCTCATTTAGAAATTTGGCTCAGGTTTCCCAAAATTGCAAAGCCATATAACCCGAATTTTGGAAAACCCGAGCCAAGTTTTGGCAAAACTTGGCTCGGATTTTGCGAGTTTTAAGAGTAAACAAATTACAGTAACCTAATTTAGAATTTTGGCTCATGTTTCCCTAAATTGCCAAACATAACAAGCATAATTTTGGAAAACCCGAGCCAATTTTTGGCAAAACTTGGATCGTATTTTTAGAATCGAAAAAGACTTAACGAAATGTCGGAAATCGGCTAATGATTTCCCTAATTGCAAAGCCAAATAACCAGATTTATCAAAAATGTAGCACTTATTTAAATCATAAATATCCAGTAACAGACCTAGTACATTGGATACAAGCCTAATCCACACCTAACGCCTACAATGTGTCCGTAGTACCTAGTAGGCCTACGTGGGATACAATTACAACACGAACCCTTACCGCCGCCCATTTAGTATTCGGGCGTATCTGTAAATACTACCGCAACTACGAATCTTGTTTCTGACTCCTGAGACCTAGTATTAAATTAAAATGTAAAACTTGCAAACTAAACAAACCAAAATTGGGACAAGGACAATATAAAGTCAAATTAAATTATCAAAATCGCTATGTGGAAACAACGTTTACTAAAATGAAAATTATTAAATAAAAGAACACAATCCACCACATAGGGTGTACATTACTACATGAGCAAGTTAATCTGTTTCCCAAGCAAACTAATCGCACATATAACAACGCACTATCGTCACGTTAAAGGAAGTAGTCAAGTTTGGGAAGTCCGGGACGTTCTGGCAAATTTTACTAAACTCTGCATGAATAAAGAAACTACATGTTAAATGTCAAAATATTATTTAAAATCAAATTTGCAACATGACAAGACATTAAAATAGTACAAAATACAAATATTGATAAGATATCTATACTATTACAAAATAATATATAAAATACAGTACAGCACTCACTAACGATAGTGCTATCGGGTAGGTACCTGTAAGCATAGCATGCCTCAAGTGACCCCTATCAATAACTACCCTACAAATAACCTACATTTATAGCACAAACAACTAAGGAAATCGCAAAACTAAGCAAATGATACTATCGACAATGAATACATAATATAAAGACAAATAATTACAAAATATGAAGTAACAACAGATTTAAACAAAGAGTACTCTTTTAACAAGAACAATAAATTTAAAAAATCATCAATATTAATAATAATAATAATAGAAAAAGAAAAAGAAAAAGATAAACAATAAATACAGACAAAAAGTAAGCAGAGGTTATACAAGAAACTTCAAGTTAAAAATGCTTGATTAAAATGATTGATGTCAAATTTTAGAATACAGTCACAATAATTGACCCTAAAAAGATTAAATTTATGGAACAATTTACTTGCCTCAAAACCTCTGTCCACTAAGAGTCTGTATAGTAACCTAGCTCTAGCCCAAAAGTCATCTACTTTAGTGCAGATTTTACAAAATCTTATTAATTGGGAATAAAAACAATTATAAGTGATTTTACTATCGATATTACTACTAGGGAAAGGAAAGTTTATTACGTTAAAATTAAAATCATCAACTTTGTGATATACTTTAAGTATGCACTGTTCATTAACCTCTGAAGTGCGCATGGGGGTAATTGGAAACGTCCCCCTGTGCTGACGTATTTGAGGTGTTTCCGCCACTAAAATATTCATTGTGCCATTAATAGCATTAATACTTATCCATATGCACCTATTATGGGTTGATTATAAAGGTATTAACCTGAAACAACAATAAAACGAGTGAAAACAGCGTTTGGATGGTCAAAATCGGAGATATAGCCCGCGAGTTGTATAATGTATGGGTGAGGCAATCTGCTTTCCCGCCAATTTCCCCCAAGGCCACTGAGACACAGTCGATCGATACTCTCTCTCTCTCTCTCTTGCACTCGCTTGCTATCAGTGATGACCACACCCTCCAATCGGATTTCTAATGTTAGCACGAAAATATACCTCAGAATAAGGGAATAACAGGGAAAATAGGTGATAACTGAAGGAGAGGAGGAAAGTGGGGAAGGAGGGGAGGTAGAGGACTGAGATTTTGCATGGCCCAGGGGCCAAAAAAAAAAAAAAAAAAAAAAAAAAAAAAAAAAATAAAAATTTTTTTTTTTCGATGTCAAAAGTTGATTTTTATTTTCTCTGACTCTTAAGAGTCTCCCCGCAGTGCGCCGGGGGAACTCTTAAGAGTCTCCCCGCAGCTCCCGGGTTAACAATCTCTATATTTATATCAAGAAAATTTTCAACTTTATAATTTACGTTACATTGTGTGAGGGGAATAGAATTAGGGTAAATAAGTTTAGCAACTTGATTAAAATTTAACAAATTGCAAACAAGAATATCATCAATATATCTACTATTATTACTTAACAGTTTAGCAAGTGCTAATTTTTCTGGAATTTTATTTTTCTTGCTACTGTCAACTAAGTCTTTTATATATTTAAATTCTAAAGCAAGCAAGAATAAGTCTGCAATTAAAGGGCTAGCATTTCCACCCATAGGAATTCCTAATATTTGTTTGAAAATGTACGGCCCGAATCTAACATAAGTATTGAAAAGGAGGAATTTAAGGGCATCTTTAAGTTTAGTTCTATCAAAATATACAGAACTAGTGGGAGTAGAGCTAAGTGATGCATTATTAAAATATGTATAAACATTTATGAAATAATTACCATTCCTAACGAACCTGTCAAAGTGCAAATCTATAATAAAGCAAAGCTCTGAATATACTAATTCTAAAGGCAAATTGGTATTAACCTAACCAAACAACCCAACCCAACCTAACCTAGTTGGCCTGCCCACACAGCCCTATAATCAACAAACAAGAACATGAACCTAACCTAGACCCAGTACGTGGGATACTAAACTAGCCCTTGCATGCCAGCAACAGCGGATTCATAGTACCCAGTACGTGGCATACTAAACTAGCCCTTGCATGCCAGGTAGAGCGGATTCATAGTACTCAGTACGTGGCATACTAAACTAGCCCTTGCATGCCAGGTAGATGAGCGGATTCATAGTACTCAGTACGTGGTATTTATTACCCATTACAGTAATTTCCGGAAGTTTAAACCTATGCGTAAAAATCTTACCTCTTACACGTCACATCAGTAGTCAAGCACCCATGTTCTAAATGGCGTGTGTACGAATCGGTGCCGTCTATAGGAAGGTATTGACAACCATGTTACGAAAAATTTCAATTTTAGTAGGCCTACGCTACCATATATTTTTAATAGGTTTTGCCGAGGGTTGAAACTAATTTTAATATGATGCTTAGAGCATATAGATTCCATATCTGTCTTCAAATATGTCAAAATAATTGGTGACAAATAAATGGAGTTATACTGGCTTATCACCTACCTCTGACCGGGTAGGCTAGGCAGCTAGGCCTAGGCTATATCATAGAGTTTACAATACGGTCAATACCCCTTTGAAAGGACATTAGCCTAACCTAACAACCTTACCTATAATACCTAACCTAGCCTATCCTAGTATTATGGGTAGGGGCTGCCGCCCCCACACCCACGCTGTTTGACATCAACTTACGTGTTTACACGATGTACGCTCGGTAACACAACTCATTCACAGTTTTTTTACACTAAAAACTGAAAGTGATTGATTGGATACTAACATAACTAACTGTCTAACACAATTATCGGATACTAACGTTTCTACTCTAGCCTAGGTCCTATTCCTTAAAAAAAATATAAAGAAAACTTGGTAGGTAGGCTAGCATTCAAGGAGACTACTGCAGGAGCAGCGCTGCAGCAGGACTCTTCTTCTTCTTCTTCTTACCTCTGACCGGGTATAGGCTATCCTAGTGTTTACTAGCCTATACCCCTTTGAAAGAGTTGAAAGGACATTAGACTAACCTAAGAACCTTACCTAACCTATCCTAGTATTATAGGTGGGGGCTGCCGCCCCCACACCCCCGCTTTGACTTAGATTTTTGGTATACAGTAGCCTATTTGTCTGTGAAGTGGGTATTTTTCAATTTGTTGATAACGAAAATCCTCCATGCGGACTAGCCTATAGGCCCTAGCCTAATACCCTATGGAGAAAAATATGGCGAATGTATTGGTGCCTATTTTCCCTAGGCCTAATAAATTGTTTCTCATAACGTCGCACTAGTGTCCTCGAATATTATAACTTGGTAAATAAGGCGGCTCTAGCTGTCTTGAATGCTACCATAAAAAGTGCTTTCTGCACTTTCTAACAATAAAATATAGGCTAGGCTAGCCTAGGCCTACACTTACAAACCATTACAATATAAAAATAAAAAATACAATATAGCCTAGCCTAATGAGGTGTTGTTATTCTGCAGAATTACCCTACAGTAGTCTCTAGTTTAGACTGTTTAGTCAGTGTCATTAATTCAGGTGATTTCATTTGGGGGTTAGGCAACTTAGGCTTAGGCAAGGCTAGCCGCTAGCCTATTGGTGATAACTGTTAAGAACCATATTGGTTGGCAGTTCGTGAACCTAGGCCTAGAGCCTCTAGTGACATGCTGCACATGCAGCAGTAAGAATTATCTCTGCCTCAGCAGAACTTCAGATTTTCCTGATCGAGCCTTGGTAGGAGATACGCTATAGCCTTGGCCTAGTGACAACAACGACAGTCGTAGGCCTAGTCTAGGCTAAACGATTCTTACCAGGCTATGATAATGAAATATATAGGCTAGGCCTAGCCTAACAAATTTTCAAGGATTTTCAATAATTACCAGAACGTCAAGGAAAATCCTTATTCTTAATGCGTTCCGCAGATATAATGAAAAATGACAGATTTTTGCTCCTGTGAATATGAAGTCGAGTAAGCCCTATAAGGCATGTCCCTTGACACAATAGACTACAACACGTAGTGCTACTGTAGCTCTCAATATCGCAAATTTAGTTTCTTGATTAGTGCAGTGAACAGAGAAACGGAAAAAATAAACAAATAATTATTAATAATAATTTAATTGCATGTCTTCTTCTTCTTCTTCTTTTTGTGGAGTTGCTGTCCCCTCTCAAAGCCAGCTCACCTATGCACCGGTGACTTCTCCAGAAACAGATAGAGCTAGATTTAAGAATTAGTTTAGAAATTATGTAGTCGTAGAAAGGATAGTTAAAGACAAAGAATTGAAGTATATAGCTTAAGCAGAACTCTCCCCTCCTTATTTTACCCCCTCCTCCACCCCCCAATATCTTGTTCTCTCCTTATCTTAATTTATCTTTTCCCCTCTCTACTATTTAATCTCATTTTTCTTCCTCCCCCGCTCTGGTCCCCTTCTCCCCCCTCATCCTATTCTATCCTATTCCGTTTTCTCTTCTGCCACACCTGCTCCAGGAATCTTTTCACTACCTTCATTCTTTTCCCCATTTCCCCATCTACCCCCTCTTCTGTCTCGAGACCTAACACAAATTTTACACCCTCATCCTCCTCCTCTTTCTGCTCTTCCCATTCCCTCTCCCCTACCACCCGTTTCAACTCATTTTTCCAACCCCTCTCTCTCCTCTTCATACCCCTGGCACTCTGTCACTATATGTTCTATTGTCTCCTCCACTCTCCTCCCTCCCACCTCACACTGTAGACACTCTTTCACCCCCCCCATTCCACCTCCATGTTCTCCTATTTGTCTCTAATGCTCCTGCCCTAGCCTTAAACAGTAGTTCAGCTCCCCAACTTCCGTCATAGAACTCCTCTTTTCTCGGTCTCCCCTTGCTTCTATATCTTATCAGTGTACTTTTCTTCTCCATATTTCTCTTCCATTCCTGTTTTCCTACTTCCTTCACTCTCGTTCCTATCTCTTTCTCTAGTCTCCTTCCCTGACCTAATCCTGTATTACTCCCTACATCTCTCCACTCCTCTCCCACCCTTCTTTGTTTCACTCCTATTTTTTTCAGTTTTCTCTTACACTCTTTTGCCCATCTACTCTTCCCCTCCCCCCCATTCATTCACTCTCCTTGGCCACCTATGATCCTCCATCTCCTCCAACCTACTCTTGTACCTCAACTTTGCCTTCGCCACTCTCTCCTCAAACGTACTCCATCCCATCTCCCCTCTCACTGCTTCATTTGCTGTCCACCTTCTTGCTCCTAACCCCATTCTTCCTATTTTATTTTGTCCCGTCTCCAGTCTATTTATTTCTCCCCCTGTACTCCCTCTCACATCCATCCCGTACATTATTCTCGGCACTTCAAAGTCCTTCCACACCTCTCTTACACTTGTGGATAAAATAAACTTGCCTTGCTTCCCTCATTGGTTCTTCTTCTTCTTATTGTTTAAATGTGCAGTTTGCTTGGAGGGTTGTGGTGTCTCCAGATTACTGCACAGGCGTTTTAGGAGGGGTGAAAAGAACAATTGTTAGTATAATAGGGGTTAGGAGAGATAGTAAAGGTGGATTTTATACTACTGTACTGTATATGAGGGGTAAGTTTGTCGTTGTCTTTTGAGGTCAGGGTGATTTAAGTCTAGGTGAGGGTGAGGTCAGAGATGATGATGATGATCAGTTGCAGTACAGTACAGTACTGTACTGCTCTATGTGTACTGTGTGATTCAAGTCAAGGTGAGGGTGAGGTCAGAGATGATGATGATGATCAGTGGTGGTATAGTACAGATTCAGTTGGATGGTAATTTTATATGCTTGTGATTTTGTTTGTTGTTCTGATGTAGGTTCCTAGGGCTGATGCGATGACATGTTTACTGTGCTGTGGTAGGTCTCCTCCACCTAGGATATGCTTGATGTTGAATGTTCCTCCTTGTTGGGTTACTACACTTCTGAGGTGGGTGCGGGCACCGTAATGTCTGTGGCAGTGGAGTAGATAATGCTCCACTGTCTCAGGTGTGAGGCAGTACGGGCAATTTTCATTTGCTTGCAGTCCCATCCTGTACATATGCCCTCCCAGTCTGGTGTGTCCTGTTCTGAGGCGGAGAGCCGCGGTGTTTAACCTCTGAAGTGCGCATGGGGGTAATTGGAAACGTCCCCCTGTGCTGACGTATTTGAGGTGTTTCCGTCACTAAAATATTCATTGTGCCATTAATAGCATTAATATTTATCCATATGCGCCTATTATGGGTTGATTATAAAGGTATTAACCTGAAACAACAATAAAACGAGTGAAAACAGCGTTTGGATGGTCAAAATCGGAGATATAGCCCGCGAGTTGTATAATGTATGGGTGAGGCAATCTGCTTTCCCGCCAATTTCCCCCAAGGCCACTGAGACACAGTCGATCGATACTCTCTCTCTCTCTCTTTCACTCGCTTGCTATCAGTGATGACCACACCCTCCAATCGGATTTCTAATGTTAGCACGAAAATATACCTCAGAATAAGGGAATAACAGGGAAAATAGGTGATAACTGAAGGAGAGGAGGAAAGTGGGGAAGGAGGGGAGGTAGAGGACTGAGATTTTGCATGGCCCAGGGGCCAAAAAAAAATAAAAAAATAAAAAAAAAAAATATAAAAAAATATTTTTTTTTCGATGTCAAAAGTTGATTTTTATTTTCTCTGACTCTTAAGAGTCTTCCCGCAGTGCGCCGGGGGAACTCTTAAGAGTCTCCCCGCAGCTCCCGGGTTAAGGCTTTGTTCTTGTAGATGGAGTGTTTCCCCTCATTGGTTTCTCCCCACTCCTAGTATTGACACTCAATAGTCAATACAACGCAAATAGTGAACGCAAGTTACGCACCACACAAGCTGAGTTTTCGTGAGAATACGCCGAATAAACCGGTGAATGATGTGATGATAGATATTTAGTAATCGAAAATAAATTTGTATGTTGTAAAAGGGAACTCTCCCTACCAAGCAGGATTTTGTAACGTGTAGGCTACAGAAACCGTGCCAACAGACCTACTAGCCTAGGCAGCTGAAAATTTCGATACCAATCATATAATAATACACTTACACCTCACACAGCTCTATATTCATGGAGGCGATGAAAGATCTCTGCAGGATCATCCTCAATCACAGATATATCCCATAATAGAGGTGTACAACAATGCAGCCAGATTCCGTGTTTTCGAGTTGTAAAGTAGGTGTAAGCGACCAAGAGTCGACATCTGCTTTCTCGTTCATCAGGCATCCATTTCCATACTAATTACATCTCTAAAATATGTTAGTGCTGTCTATAATCATGCGTTGTGCATATTAAAATATGTACCAGTATCCATTACCCATATTGTTTGGTAGACAAATATATGCCCATATAAAGCAGATATGGAGTTTCAAGATTCTCAAAAGTATGGATTGTCGTAAATCAACTACGTACCCTTATCTTCCCAACGATAATTGCCCCATTAAAACTATTAATCTACATTGGCCACGGATATCAACGACTTGCATTAATAATATGGAACTACATTCAATGGTTGGAATGTATGGTAGGCATAGAAATGTCAACATACAGCATATTCTTTCTGTTAGGAAGGCTACCCAGTGATAGATAAAGCCAGAGTGTCGACATTTAAAGGATCCGAAGGCGGGAAAACCGCGCCAATCTGCTGAAGCGGCCACTTGTGTAATTTTGTTGGTAGGGTTTATTACTATATACGTGTACGAGTGAGTAAGTAGAGAGGCCCTGGAGCAAGCGTGATGGCTTGCAAGTGATTGATAAGCAAGGGGAGGGAGGAAAAAATACACTCTCCTTCCCGTGAGTTACTGTTATTACAGTTTATAAACTTATTCAAGTTGCATCAACTTATTGTTCGTTTTGAGATTAATTATTGTCCTATTGTTCATAACTATCAGAACTACGGTTCTATTGTAGCAGTAACTGTTATTTACTTACATTCGAGCCATATACGAGTGCTTTGCATATTTACTTCAGGACTTTATTTCTTGTGAATTGAGACTTATTATCTTTGTGTGTTATTATTTATATGTTAATTTGTAACATTATCCTTATTTATATATTATTATCATCTTTATTTCTAAAGAGACTTATTGAGATTGTACCCTAGTGGTTATAAGTAATAAAACTTGTGTAGCCTACCATATCTTTATATGTGCTTTGTGTCCATTTGTTATTACTTGTGTGTTGATTAAGAGAACTAAGGCCAGTCCTCACCCAGTGGAGAGGTACACAAGTTGACAATAAACACTGATCCCTAGTTGGGAATCGCAATCAGACTGTCTTACGTTTCTTGAAAACGTGGCATAACAACTTGCTATTAATAAGACGCAGTCATGCAGAGAGAGTAGTTTCATATCCCTCCAGTAAGTATCGAGAAACCATGGTTGCTAAGAGATTGATTTTATTGTCATCTGAAAAGCAACAGACTATAGTGCCCAGTGTGCGGGATACTAGACTAACCCTTACCTACAAGGTAGTATGTGTCCTTCTTACCCAGTGCGTGGGATCAAGACTATACCCTTACCTACCAGGTAGCATGTGGCCTCTTTAAATCTTACTAGAAGAATGCACCTTTCCCCATTAGGCGCTTACGCCACACGGAACATCTGGCCAACGTTAATTTATTTTATTTTATTTGTTATCACACATCTCCCGCAGGAAACACATATTGTCAGGTAGCCTAGAATACGGTGCGGACAATTCATAATGGGTGATAAAATCTAAACCTTCACACCTAGACTTAAAAGAAAATGTTACCATATACTGATTCCGAAATTTAGAAACTTGAGTTATGAGGAAAGGCTGAGGAAAATAGATTTACCAACTCTAGCGTACCGAAGGACTAGGGGTGATATGATTGAGACATAAAATCCTATGTGGTGTGTACGACCCAAATGTGTGCGAGGACATCTTCACCCTCAGACAGGATTCAAGAACAAGAGGACACACCCCCACTTACACACTTTGTTACACACTTTGTAGTATTCCGTCCGTTAGCGACACAGTTGAGCTGGGGCTCCACTGCGACCAGGCAGCTCCCTTTCTTCCACTCTCCATTCCAGAAGTCGGTTGGAGTTGGCGCTGGGGTATCCTGGTGTTGGTGGCCGGTCCGGTATTTTGGCCAGCCACATGTCCAAGTCACCAAGTGTTTCTTGAAGGTGTCTGGAGACACCCCGGTCATGTTTCTGAGAGGGGCTGGTATACAGTTGAACAGTCTTGTTCCATTGTATGCAAAGCTGTGATGGATCAGGGATTTGATTTTTTGCGTTGATCCCGGCGTAGTCCTCACATAGCACAGCCTCCCTCGCCTTTGGTGTTGAGTCTCTTGGATGTTTGGATTTGGTACCTTTTTTTCCAAAATCTTCCAGACGTAGATGATGATGTATCTCTCCCTACGTCTTTGAAGTGAGTACATCTGCAGCTCCTTGAGTCTCTCCCAGTAGTTAAAGTGTTGAAACCCATGGATTTTACTGGTGAATGTCCTCTGGGTGGCTTAAATTTCTGTTATTTCTCCTACTTGTTGGGGAGACCATAGCTGAGAGCAGTACTCAAGTCGTGGTAGGACCAGTGACTTCCACAGTGTTAACATACACCTCTCATTTCTTGTGTGGAAGGTTCTCAGGATCCAGCCTGCTATTTGTTTTGCTGTTGTTGTGGCTTTGGTAATATGCTGGGAAAAAGTGGCTCAAAAAAGGTTGGATCAAACGTGGCATAACCAAGAAATAATATTTAATTACAAAGAACACATACAAAGAGCAAATAACACATCGACCACCACCCCGGTACTGGCTAGTAAGTTTAATATAGAGCTGGAGACACAGGCTGAATAAGCCTCTTCCAGATCATCGTCTGTGAGTATCTGTGAATAGTGTAATATACGGACATTTAATTATTATTATTTAGTTACCCATTCAAAATATTGATTTTCTTTAAAAAACATTATAAGAAAATGCACTTTTTACCGGTAACTACATCATAAAATACGATCGGCATATTTTATATATTTTGTATATATCTATTGCCGGACGCCGTGATCCCCGAAGGGGTGGCCACGAACGAAACGCCCCCATGCTCCTTCGTCCCCAGTCAGTCAATCCCAGATCCTCCCATCCAACTCCGCTTTCACGTATACCCTATACTTCTTAACTCCATCTTTCCACCTCTCTCTCGGTTTACTTCTTCTTCTCTCTCCTTCCACCTCGCACACTCATACAGTCAAACACATACACACACAAAAACAAGCAGTCACACAAACATACACACACACACACAACGCTCCAAAGTCACTCACACACACAATCAAACAGAAACCACACACAATCAAACTTACTCACACACATGCACACACACACACAAACAGGCAAACAGAGTAGTCTTGTCACTGGACTGGTAATCCAATGGAACCGGGTTCGAATCCCAATATGTCAATGGGAAGATATTATTGGGATGGAATTTGTCCTGTAGCCTACCTAGTTTCAGTGCATTACCACAGCACACCGAAATGCCAAAACAAAATACCCCCATTGTTCCCTGATTAAATAGCACTGTATGAATATTCCCTTTATTCAAAATATGCTACAGGGGGGCATTGCCTAGTGAGTTAATTGCTCAATAGGTGGCGTTCTGAGAGTGAGGGTCCGAGCCTGGGGAGTGAGACTGTGAAGCGCAGAGGCGAAGCAGCTTCAGAGATGGAGTTGGGTTCGAGCCGTGAATAGGTGCTTCGCATGTCTCACTCCCTAGACTGGAACAAGACCTCACGGGGCTCACCGTGTTCAGCGGTAGAGTGTAAAGGCTATCAGCCTATGCCCGAGAGGGAGTAGTTGGAATATAGATAAAAAAAAAAAAAAAAAAAAAAAAACGCAATCAAACACACACACACACACACACACTCCAAGGTCAGCACTCTCACTACTATCACTCTTGTTTACGTGTTGACGCCACTTATGCAACTCTCTAGTAAACAACAACACCACCACCACCCGCCAGTACCGTACTGATTAGGCTACCCTGAGAAAAACACAATGGATTTACAGAACACACAAACAAAATATTGACCCTTCACCTCCATCACGTAGTCTCTTACTTTATTCTGGATATTATTTGATTATTTCATTATGGAGAGATTACTTTTTCAGAGCTGGATTGATGAAGTGAAGGGAATGACCGGAGTTGAAGAAAAGTGGTTGGCAATCAAAAACAAAATAAAAGAGGCCGAAAGGAAACATATCCCAAGTAAGATGTATGATGTTACCCAAGCCAACGATAAGAGGGTTAGAAATGGGAAACTGGGCAAAGACGCAAGAGTAGCTATAAAAAAAAAAAAAAAAAAAAAAAAAAAACACACAGAAGTTGGAGTAGATACCTGGAAACAAGAGACCCTGAAAAATACAAGGAATATAAGTGAAATGCTGGGTGTGAAGGGAATTCATGGTCTCCTGAAATATCCCCAGGCTACCTTTAGGATCAACTTTTCCTGGTACCTGGCGCGGGGTACGAACCTCTGAAGGGAATTTAACCCCCCTAAAAACCCACAGGTTTTGAGATGCCTTGGGTGGGGTTCGAACCCTGGTTAGTGACCCAACCATCACCACCAGGCCCGCGCGCTAACCCACTGTACTACCACGGACGTACTAAAAGTATAGCAACCTTAGTCCGATTTTTAAGAACCAGGTGATAGTCTCGTGGTGTTGTCACGTGATGAGTTTATTGGACTTACCATCTACGACTATTTTACGCTATACCTGACGTCAACTCGGGTTAGTATTATTGTGGGTGCGGGACATTTTCGAGGGCATTACATTACATCCTTCTTTAACTAGGCTAGTCCCTAGCCTATTTTAAGGTCGTAAGGTATCGTAGCTGTATTACCTCAGCAATCTCAATATTGTTGGTATAGGGTTCGCGTGACGGGTGCTCCACGTAGCTACCTGGTCACGTTCCCTAGCTGCCACCAATGAAATGCTGGGTGTGAGACATTTTCGAGGGCATTACAATAAGAAATGGAGGAATAAAGTGAGAGGTATGACAAGAAAGCTTCAAAAAGAAGAAGTGTAAAGCATTAATTAATTTGTTATTAGTTTCCAAGTTTGTGAATTTGCTCAGATTAATTCAGTTACCCCTTATTGTACTGTTAGAAGGAATATTTTCTCAAGGGATAGTTTAGTGCTTGTTTCACTTTTAAATAATTGTATTAATTACCTGTATTGCTTCTATTAATATTGTGTGGATTTCCTAAAGTTATTAAACATATATTAACCATTTCCAGCGATCTTCAGAAAATATTAATTCTTATGTGATATAGCTATTTTTACCTTGTGTTGCTTCAGTAAAGGTAGGCCTATATAGTTATTTATTTTTCACTAACATATTTTCTGATAATCATTCTTTTTGTTACTAGGCCAAATCTTAGTGCATTATATATTCCTATCACTCGTCCTGAAGAGACTGATTTTATTGTTACGTTATAATACTTAATTTAATTAAAATAAGAATTTGTATTCTAGTTTCCTTTTGAACCTGGATATTTTGAGTGTGTTCTGACATCAGTCTTGAATTTCATATTTAATCTATTGTTTGTATCATTTCACCTGGACCATAAATATAATATATATATATATATATATATATATATATATATATATATATATATATATATATATATATATATATATATACACAGTATATAACGGGTGGTGGTAGCGTCACATGGCATACTTGGCAGTGTTGGGCGGTTGTGGAATGTCTCGGGGTATATTTTAGTCTCGGGAACATTATCTGTTATGTAAGTGGAGACACGTACGCAGGAGGTTCTCGGATATAGGTGTGTTCAAGGGTGTCTTATTTAAGGGGTACTACTCGGTTTTTCTGTCTCCTTCGAGCTTAGCCCCATTAGTTTTCAGATTTGATGACGTTTGGCCCATTAGTTTGGCGATGTTAAGCCCTTTCGCCCCATTTATTTGTCAATTTTAAGACCTTTCGTGCCATTTAGGTATCGTTTTTTTTCCTGGCGAGCGATAGCGAGCCTGTAATTTTAAGACTAATCGGCCTTCGGCCGTTACATTTTTCTACTGAAAAATGTACAAATTTATCTTGAAGGGGGGTCTAGGGGTGTTTTTTAAGCTTGATGGAGGTATAGCGAGGGCAAAAAAAATAATGAATAAATATATAGACCAAAAACTATTCACTACCCCCTTAACTTTTGGAGTACGGGAGACCTTTTTGCTTGTGGTCTAAAAAAAAAAAAAAAAAAAAAAAAAAAACATATACACACACACACACACACACACACACACACACACACACACTCTCTCTCACACTTCAAGATAAATGTGTACATTCTTCGGTATATAATGTCCCTACGGCCTAATACTATTGTCTTGTATTGCACAGGCTCTATATACCCGTCTTTTATTATATGTATTCACCTGTGTCACTATCAACCACCTTTTGTTCGCTAGTGATGTTAAGGGGAGACTGACCGTTTGTTTGGTCTATTAATTAATGTATTCATACAGTATATGTTTTTAGTTTCCTCCCTAGACCTACATCAAGCTTAGAAAAACACTCCATAGATAAATTTGTAATTTTTTCGGTAGAAAAATGTTCCGGCCGAAGGCCGGTTCCTCTTAAAACTGCAGGCTCGCTAACGCTCGCCAGGAAATAATCGACACCTAAATGGCACGAAAGGTCTTAAAATTGACAACGAAATGAGGCGCGAAATGTATTAAAATCGCCAAGCTAATGGGCCGAACGTCGTATAATCTCAAAACTAGTGGGGCTATACATTAGGGAAAAGGGGGTCCAGAAAAAAGGTCTGCATCCCCTTAATGTCAAGATATTGATATAGTTGGTTATGATGATTTGCATGGCGATTTTCAGGGCAGGTGATGTCAGGTGAAGGTATTGATGGATATGCCTTTACAATGGCACCTCGTATCTACATTCTACTTTTCCTATTTTTCTGAAGAGTGTAGAGAGGGGAGAAGGGGTGTTGAAGAGAGAGGAAGCTGTTGGAGTGGCTTTGTTATGTGTGTTATTTCTTGAATGCAGTGGCGATTTGGGCGTTATGAGAGAAAATTCTATGCCAATAATGAGTAGTCACAAATACACAAATTAAAAGAATGCTAAAAGATTTAATATATCTTTTCACCAACCAACTTTACTTCTAAACTCAATTAATGAAATTAACAAATACATGTGGCACTCCAAGGACTCGAACCTAGGATACTCACATCGAAATTCCGCGCACTTGTGCATTATGCTATCAAGACAGTTAACCCCTTGAAGATTGAGAGGATTGGGTTCTAGTCATGTGGTGATGGGCTGGTCTATCAGAGTGAGAGCTGAGCGATCTCTGCCATACCCATAGCTTACTCTGACTGTTCCTTTTACTTATATATCTTCTAGATCTCAAGTGACGGCGTCTTTTCCGTGGATCGACCTCCCTACTGCCAACCTAAAAGTTGGCAGATTGGGAGCCAAAGCGTCACATTTTTCCCTTGCCCCTCAACTTTCCCTTCATAATTGCTGAGGGGCACAAGGCCTTGGGTGGGGCTTCGGTTTCCCGGGCGTTTCCGCGCCCTCCTCAGCTCCCTGCCTTAGAGTGGCTTCGGTCACCTGGGGTTTGTTAGTGGTAAGCAGGGAGGGTTTTGTGGGGGCGCTCTATGGCCTTGGCCTTGCTCGGGACCTTGGGGCTGTTCGGCCAGGCAGCCTGGGGAACAACAACAACAACAACCCCTTGAAGCTCTGACGGGTTTTAGCAGTATATTTTTGACTATCATTAGACGATTTTATGCAGTTTAGGGAGGCTCTTTGGATATTAAAAGGGCAAAGACTATCTCGATCAACCCTCTGACTTCCATATACCCTTCCTAATCTGAATAAAACCATATAATAATTACCAGAAAACAGAAAAGTAAATGCGTATTGGATCTTGAAAGGGTTAATAATAGAACGTAGGATTACATAATTATAAAGTGAAGGGTAATAGTGACTGATAGTGTAGAATGACAAAGAAGTATTGTTAGTTAATCTGAAACCCTACGCCTGTCGCCTGTACGGTCTGCAACGCAGCCTCCCGTACCGGCACCTTAAGGGGGGGAGGGGGGGGGGCAGGTTTTTGTGGCCCCCTTCTCCCTCATGTTCAACCTCATTGGATTTTAGATTTTAAAACGTTCGACCCATTAGTTTGGCGATTTGAAGACGTTACGTCCCATTTCTTTGTCAATATTAAGACCTTCGTGTCATTTAGGTGTCAATTTTTGTCTGGCGAGCGATAGCGAGCCTGTAATTTTAAGAGTAACCGGCCTTTGGCCGGGAAATTTTTCTACCGAAAAATGTACAAATTTATCTTGAAGGGGGGGGGGGGTCTAAGGGTGTGTTTTTTACAGGTTGATGGAGGTCTAGGGAGGAAACCAACAAATAATTAAAAAATCCAAACATTAAGCAAATAAATAAGCCCATCTCCCCTTACGTAAGCTTTGTTTGGGGTTGTCTGGGCGGCGGCGTCCTGTCCTGCCTCTCCCGCCCGCCTGGCTCACATGTTCTACGCCCATGTGCTCGCCAAGGCCCTAAGGGGGTATACTTGTTGTAGTCTGTCTTTGGAATCCTCTCTCACTGTCCTTAAGGGGAGGTTTTTAGTTTGTTTCCTACTCCTCCAGCAATCTTAAAATTTCACCCCCTTGACCCCCTTTCAAGCTAAATTTGTACATTTTTCGGTAGAATAATGTCCCGCCGAAGGAAGGTTACTCTTAAATTACAGGCTCGCTATCGCTCGTCACGATAAAATCTACACCTAAATGGCACGAAAGGTCTTAAAATTGACAGAATGGGGCGGAAATTTTTAAAATCACCAAACTAATGGGACAAACGTCTTAAAATCTCAAAAGCAATGGGGCTAGTAGACATGAGGGAGAAAGGTGTCAAGAAAAAAATCCCTCAAGTGTAAATCTCCCCTTAAGCCGCTGTCACACGAGCGCTTTTTCAGTCAATTTTCCATGAGCAAGTTTTGTCACGTATTATTTTGGGACTTTTTCGCACTGGTATCGGTAACTAAACTGAAGGTATAGCCTATTATGTTAGAAAGCCGAATTCTGATAAAGTGTAATTTTTGAAGCTTCCAGACCATAATTGCCAGACAAAATTGCTCGAAAAAGGGTTCGTGTGACACCGGTTTTACTCTCCTTTTGCCTCAATATAGCCAGAACACACGATCGATTTTTTCAGGGAATTTACGATGAGCAAATAATTTCTCGTAATATAATGAGGGTCTTTTACATTGGAATCGGAATCTATAGTGAGGGTAGATTATGCTAGGCGGCTTAATTCTGATGACACGTACATTTTGAAGCTGCCAGACTATAATTGCCCGTAACAATTGACGGAAAATTCACTCGTCTGACATTACCTTAACATTTGGGTAATTGACCACTTGCGAGTTTCAGGCTATAAGGAAGTTTGAGACGTGAACATCGATATTAAAGATAAATGCAATAATTATGTGGGTTTCTGATGGCTAAAAAGTATGATCAATTTGAGTTTTATGTATTTATATATGTATTATGACTGTATTTTAGCTGATAATCCTTGTAAATATTGATGACCACGGCTCCAACTTCCTTATAGACCAAAACTCGCAAGTGGTCAAATCTCTTCCTTTCGTCTGTTCGGCCAACATAACATAATATATATCTTGGTTTCCTGTATCCTCTTCCTTCCCATGTTGTAAACTATCAAAGCCATATTTTCTTATTCAGCACCCAACCCTTTTCCTCCACCGAGAAAGGACAATTGCGTGAATCAGTAACTAGAAGTGCAAGTTATGAGATTTATCATTGTATTTTATATGTACTCGATAAATTAAAATCATTAATTGGTTGTTGATCTTTTTTTATTTAAATATTCGGATAAACGGTATGATATGAATACAACTTGTAATTAGATAAATATGTACTTAATTGAACACAAAGAATGCGCCTAGATGCAGTACATTGTGTTGTGTTTCCAAATTAGACAAAACAGTATTTCTCGTTATGGCAAAATGATCGAATAAGGCGTTTCCAAGTTGTCTAGTTTTTGTTACAACGTAAATAAGAGTATTAATTTGACTCCGATGTGAAGCTCCTGAAAACTAAGTAAATTTGATTAGCATAATTCAGAACAGTGAAAAATGAATGAAGAGGAGGGAATATTATACATCGAGACATATTGGAAAGAAATGAAAAATTATGGGAAGAAGATCTTGTTACCGGTATGCTCAGAAATGTCTAAAAAATATTAATAGCATCTACTACCCTGTTCATAATATATATATAATTAATGGTCCAAAAATCGTGATCCCTAACCTCTGTAACTCAAAAAGGGCTTGAACAAATGGGCTGTACATTGCGACACCTGTTCCCTGGCTGACCCTTCCCAAATGGTAGAAATATTAGCTCGATTACTCCAGTCGTTTGTGAGTTATAGAGGTTAATGTTCAAGAGTTTTGGCCTACTTAATTGAAATAGGGTATAGTATAAAAAAGTCAAATTGGTATCTGATATATATATATATATATATATATATATATATATATATATATATATATATATATATATATATATATATATATATATATATGTGTGTGTGTGTGTGTACGAATAAGGCGAAGAAAACAGGAATGTACTAAATGCGATTCTCTTTCCATGAGGCCACTTGCGCGTAACCAATGAGGAGCCAGCACCCCCGTCCCGCCCCCCTGGTTCTGTCTCACCATTGGCTAGCCCTACACAGTCAACACCATGGCTCACGACCTTATGCAACATCAACAACACCACGCGGTCAACATAGGAGGGGGGGGGGGGGGGGGAGGTTATGGGGGGGGTGGGGGGGGGGGGGGGGGGGGGGGGGGGGGGGGGGGGGGGGGGGGGGGGGGGAGGTTATGGTCTCCCTTCTCCCTCGTGTTTGGTCCCCGTTAATTTTGAAATTTTAAGACATTCGCCCCATTAGCTTTGGCGATTTCAAGACTTTTCGCCCCATTTCTGTCAGTTTTAAGACCTTTCGTTCCGGTCAGGTGTTGTTTTTTTCTTGGCGAGAGATACCCAGTCTGCAGGACATTTTTCTCCCCCAAAATGCACATATTCATCGGAGAGAGGCGTCTCGATGGAGGTCAGGAGGCAGCTTAACACAAATATATTAATACATAAATGAATTTTCTCTCGCCTTGGTATATTCTTTGGCGGCTGAATCTTGTTGTTGTTGTTGTTGTTGTTGTCAGTTATTTATTATGTTTATACCGTAACCTAAATGCAGAGGCAGGGAATAATAATTGACTACTTGCGAGTTTCATTCTATGAGAAGTTGGAGGTGTGGACATCGATATTTAGTAGAATTTCCAGCTATAGTACGGTTTTAGTACATTTATTAATACATAAAACCAAATTCAACATACTGTTTATCCATCAGAAACCAACATAATTACTGTATTTGTGTTTAACCCTTTCAACCTCCTATGCGCATTTCTGTTCTGTTTTCTGGCAATTATGATACGATTTTACTCAGATTAAGAAGGGTATATGGAAGTCAGAGGGTTGATTGAGATAGTCTTTGCCCTTCTAATACCCACAGATCCTTCCTAAGATGCATAAAATCGTTTAATGATAGCCAAAATAAACTGCTAAAACGCGTCAGGGCTTCAAGAGGTTAATATCGATGTTTACAGGCCGAACTTCCTTACAGTCTGGAACTCGCAAGTGGTCGATTCTACGTGGGAAACCTACATATTGAAGTTATTTTCTGATAGGCCTGAATAACTGTGTGATTTGTCTATTTTTGTTAGCAAAGTGATGGGATATAATAATGGTAAGATAATAATTTCATAGTTTAATATTTTATGAATGAATGATGGTGGAAAGTTTTACGCGTCTAACAACAAAGAACAAATAAATAAAAGTTGTCATTTATTCTGCTGTATCTCATTATTGATTTATAATGTTTACGTGTTATAGTTACTTACCTTCACATCTCTCTCTCTCTCTCTCTCTCTCTCTCTCTGTACTGAGCACCATTCCTTATAGTTAGACCAATAATCCAAGCTAATAGTTCTACCATTTGGGAAGAGTCAGCCAGGGAATAGGTGTGGAAATGTACAGTCCATTTGCTCTAGCCCTATTTGAGTGACAGAGATTACGTAAGAGGGTCACGATTGCCAGCCCATCTCAAATGAACGGACTATAGGTAGGAAATTAACCCCTTCTGTACCGGCGACGTCATTTTAACTTTATTGTGGCTACTATTAAACGGTTTACATTCAGTTTCAGAAGGGGCTCCAACAACTAACAGTCTTCGAACGATCTCACTTAAGGGGAGACTGGCCCTTTGCTTGGTGTATTAATTCATTTATTCATATATTTTTGTTAGTTTCCTCCCTAGACCTCCATCAAGCTTAGAAAAACACACCCTAGACCCCCCCTTCAATATTAATTTGTACACTTTTTGGTAGAAAAATGTCCTGGCCGAAGGCCGGTTCCTCTTAAAATTGCAGGCTCGCTATCGCTCGCCAGGAAAAAATCGACACCTAAATGGCACGAAAGGTCTTAAAATTGACAACGAAATGGGGCGAAAGGTGTTAAAATCGCCAAACTAATGAGCCGAATGTCTTATAATCCCAAAACTAGTGGGGCTAAACATTAGGGAGAAGGGGGTCCAGAAAAAACGGTCTGCCTCCCCTTAACCCTTTTGACTACCACAGGTCCACCTTCTCAAACTGCACATCATTAAATTAAAAAAAACCGTCGCCGGTACAGAGTGATTAAGCGTCAGATAAACACGAAGGCAAATATTGGGGTGAACGTATGTAGGATCCCCCACCCACCCCTACCCCTCCCCCCAATCACCCCTTCCCCCGCCAATCACCCGATCGCCTCCCCCAATCATCCCCCCTCCCCCCAATCACCCCTCCGCATCCAATCCCTCCACAATCACCCCTCCTCCCCCCAATCATCCCGCCGCCCCCAATCCCCCCCCCCCCACACGCCCCCACTAGGCTGAGTATATTCCAAGGTTGTCTAGGCTCCATCCACATCCACCCCCCCCCTCCCCCCACCACCACCACCACACTACTACGTTATATTATTATCACACCGCTACTCACCACCACCAACAGTACTGTTTAACTCACTCTCACTCACACACACTCTCTCTCTCTACACCACCACTACCACTACTTTTCACTCTCTCTCTCTCTCTCTCTCTCTCTACACCATCACTACCTCTACACTACTCTCTTTCTCTCTCTCACCACTATCACTACTCTCTCTCTCTCTACAATACCATTACTTTCTCTCTCTCTCTCTCTCTACACCATCACTACCTCTACACTACTCCCTCTCTCTCTCTACACCATCACTACCTCTACACTACTCTCTTCTCTCTCACCACCACTACACTCTCTCTCTCTACAATACCATTACTTTCTCTCTCTCTCTCTCTACACCATCACTACCTCTACACTACTCCCTCTCTCTCTCTACACCATCACTACCTCTGCACTACTCTCTCTCTCTCTCTCACCACTATCACTACTCTCTCTCTCTCTCTACAATACCATTACTTTCTCTCTCTCTCTCTCTCTACACCATCACTACCTCTACACTACTCTCTCTCTCTCTCTACACCATCACTACCTCTACACTACTCTCTCTCTCTCTCACCACTATCCCTACTCTCTCTCTCTCTCTACACTACCATTACTTTCTCTCTCTCTCTCTCTCTCTCTCTCTCTCTCTCTCTCTCTCTCTCTCTCTCTCACTACCTCTACACTACTCTCTCTCTCTCTCTTTCTCTCATGGTGTATGCATGCTGCGGAGTGTTATGATTGTTTTTCGCCTCCAGAAGACTATGTGATCATCGGTGTCTGGTTGTATGTCTGTATTTTCTATGTCTGTGCAAATATTTTCCAACGATTAAAAACATGTTCTCGTCAGCACCTTAATTGGGTACAGGTTGCCTGCACTTCTGCCTTTACCACAATGCTCAGTGTAAGGGAAATATAGCAATTATTATTGTGTGGATATTTGATATATTTGACTGCACAATACCAACACAAAATAGCTCCGTTAGATTATTCAATATTAATATTGGCAAAGAAGTGGGACGAAAGGTTCTAAAATCCCTAAGCCAATGGAGCGAACGGCTTAGAAATTCAAAACTAAAGGGGCTAAACATGAGAGAGAAGGGGGTCCAGAACAATACACCATTTAATACATTTATTGTGCCCCTGTACGGCTATAGAAGTACAATCGGGGGTACTAAATGTTGTCATAGATTCCAGTGGTTTTCGCTCAACAAGTGTTATTGGTATCATTATAGTTACTGGGAAAAGTGCTTATCCCTCAGAGTATTAGTCAGTGTCCCAAACTTTGTGAAATATCTGACAACACTTATTAACCTCGACTGTACAGTCGCGCTAATAAGTGATGTTTCGGCTCCAAGTATGTTTTGATCAATAATTGGTATCAGCAATATTTAAGCTACACTTTTTCATATCGAGTGTAATATACAAACATGTTCCAACTCTTACCCGCTCTATTCAACATCTGTCAGACATTAATACAGCGCAGATCAAGCCAAACGTAATGACCCCTGGGACATGACTTATTAGCTCGACCGTACAGTGCCAGGTCCATGCTCCTATACTGTATAACTTCTCTACAACTTCCTGACTCTCCCAGACCCTATAATAGATTTGACCTTTCTTATCCCTATATGAACCCCTATAGGCCTATACAGTATATGGTACCCTGGCTTCCGTGTGTTCTCTCTCTCTCTCTCTCTCTCTCTCGCTCTTATAGTGCAGCTCCGTGTTTCATTTTCCTAGCGAGTACAATATATATATATATATATATATATATATATATATATATATATATATATATATATATTATATATATATATATATAATATATATATATATATATATATATATAATATATATATATATATATATATATATATATATAGGCTATACTGTATATATATGACAAGAGAGCCGTGAGTTCACATAATATTGTTTCAAATTTAGAAAAAAATACACGTTTAACATTCTTAACTTCATGGATTAGATAACGCCAATATAATGATAAGCGTTTAATTAACTGTAATCCCGTTCAACTGTACTGTATAAACACGATGGAAAAGTCAAGGTCGGAGCTGCAAGTTTACGTGACCGGAGAGAGATTTACATAGATTTATATATATATACACTGGCCACACAGACCTTACGATCCAAACGAGGTGGTCAGGACTTGATTCTAGTGGAGATGGCATATCCGATATAAAAGGAAAGTTGAAGGACACACAAGAGAGAGAGAGAGAGAGAGTGAGTGAGTGAGTGAGTGAGTGAGAGAGAAAGAGAAAGAGAGAGAGAGAGAGAAGGGGGGGGGGTTATTGTTTTAAGCTTGATGGAGCTAAGGGAGTAAACTAACCTCCTCCCCCCCCCCCTACCCCCCCCCCCCCCCCCCCCCGACCCTCAATGTCGCCTAATAATTAACTGTTTAAGTCAATCGCAATCGTGTTTGCTTCTTTTACTCTTAAGCTTGTTCTGAGCTGTATAAAATCGTCTAATGGTAACCATAATAAACTGTCAAAATGCGTCATAATATGCAAGGGGTTAGTATGGTAGATTTTCTGTCTGCTACGATGGATTGCAAAGTTCCCATAAAATATGCTCAGTTATTTTGGAGATTGTGTCGTGTAATATGGATATGATTATTTGAAACTTGGCATTAACCACTTCTGCACCAGTGACGTCCTTTTAACTTTATTCTGGATACTATTAGACGATTTTATTCAGTTTTGAAAGGGGGTCCAGAAATTAATAAGCTTCGAACTATCTCACTTTCCCCTTTTCACTTAGACAGATCCTTCTTGAACAGCATAACATCGTCTGAAGATAGCTAGAATCAAATTTAAAAGACGTCGCCGGTACAGAAGGGGTTAACAAAATACAGAGACCTATAACACCTTTTTTATAGTAGTGTCATATTTTTCCATTAAGGGGAGACTGACCGTTTGTTTGGGCTATTAATTCATTTATTCATATATTTTTTTTAGTGTCCTCCCTAGACCTCCATCAAATTAAAACAAAAACATCCATTAGATCCCCCTTCTAGATTAATTAGTAAATTTTTCGGTAGAAAAATGGATTTAATTTTCCATAATATATCTCTGGAAACAAATTTATGGATTTAATTTTCCATACACCAAGCACAAAACTGTATTTACTATATATTGAAATGAAGGTCCATCCAAACATCAATCCAGATAGCTATACTTGCATAAATGAAGGTCCATCCAAACATCAATCCAGATAGCTACACTTGCATACATGAAGGTCCATCCAAACATCAATCCAGATAGCTACACCACTTGCATAAATGAAGGTCCATCCAAACATCAATCCAGATAGCTACACCACTTGCATAAATGAAGGTCCATCCAAACATCAATCCAGATAGCTACACCACTTGCATAAATGAAGGTCCATCCAAACATCAATCCAGATAGCTACACTTGCATACATGAAGGTCCATCCAAACATCAATCCAGATAGCTACACCACTTGCATAAATGAAGGTCCATCCAAACATCAATCCAGATAGCTACACCACTTGCATAAATGAAGGTCCATCCAAACATCAATCCAGATAGCTACACCACTTGCATAAATGAAGGTCCATCCAAACATCAATCCAGATAGCTACACCACTTGCATAAATGAAGGTCCATCCAAACATCAATCCAGATAGCTACACCACTTGCATAAATGAAGGTCCATCCAAACATCAATCCAGATAGCTACACCACTTGCATAAATGAAGGTCCATCCAAACATCAATCCAGATAGCTACACCACTTGCATAAATGAAGGTCCATCCAAACATCAATCCAGATAGCTACACCACTTGCATAAATGAAGGTCCATCCAAACATCAATCCAGATAGCTACACCACTTGCATAAATGAAGGTCCATCCAAACATCAATCCAGATAGCTACACCACTTGCATAAATGAAGGTCCATCCAAACATCAATCCAGATAGCTACACCACTTGCATAAATGAAGGTCCATCCAAACATCAATCCAGATAGCTACACCACTTGCATAAATGAAGGTCCATCCAAACATCAATCCAGATAGCTACACCACTTGCATAAATGAAGGTCCATCCAAACATCAATCCAGATAGCTACACCACTTGCATAAATGAAGGTCCATCCAAACATCAATCCAGATAGCTACACCACTTGCATAAATGAAGGTCCATCCAAACATCAATCCAGATAGCTACACCACTTGCATAAATGAGGTCCATCCAAACATCAATCCAGATAGCTACACCACTTGCATAAATGAAGGTCCATCCAAACATCAATCCAGATAGCTACACCACTTGCATAAATGAAGGTCCATCCAAACATCAATCCAGATAGCTACACCACTTGCATAAATGAAGGTCCATCCAAACATCAATCCAGATAGCTACACCACTTGCATAAATGAAGGTCCATCCAAACATCAATCCAGATAGCTACACCACTTGCATAAATGAAGGTCCATCCAAACATCAATCCAGATAGCTACACCACTTGCATAAATGAAGGTCCATCCAAACATCAATCCAGATAGCTACACCACTTGCATAAATGAAGGTCCATCCAAACATCAATCCAGATAGCTACACCACTTGCATAAATGAAGGTCCATCCAAACATCAATCCAGATAGCTACACCACTTGCATAAATGAAGGTCCATCCAAACATCAATCCAGATAGCTACACCACTTGCATAAATGAAGGTCCATCCAAACATCAATCCAGATAGCTACACCACTTGCATAAATGAAGGTCCATCCAAACATCAATCCAGATAGCTACACCACTTGCATAAATGAAGGTCCATCCAAACATCAATCCAGATAGCTACACCACTTGCATAAATGAAGGTCCATCCAAACATCAATCCAGATAGCTACACCACTTGCATAAATGAAGGTCCATCCAAACATCAATCCAGATAGCTACACCACTTGCATAAATGAAGGTCCATCCAAACATCAATCCAGATAGCTACACCACTTGCATAAATGAAGGTCCATCCAAACATCAATCCAGATAGCTACACCACTTGCATAAATGAAGGTCCATCCAAACATCAATCCAGATAGCTACACCACTTGCATAAATGAAGGTCCATCCAAACATCAATCCAGATAGCTACACCACTTGCATAAATGAAGGTCCATCCAAACATCAATCCAGATAGCTACACCACTTGCATAAATGAAGGTCCATCCAAACATCAATCCAGATAGCTACACCACTTGCATAAATGAAGGTCCATCCAAACATCAATCCAGATAGCTACACCACTTGCATAAATGAAGGTCCATCCAAACATCAATCCAGATAGCTACACCACTTGCATAAATGAAGGTCCATCCAAACATCAATCCAGATAGCTACACCACTTGCATAAATGAAGGTCCATCCAAACATCAATCCAGATAGCTACACCACTTGCATAAATGAAGGTCCATCCAAACATCAATCCAGATAGCTACACCACTTGCATAAATGAAGGTCCATCCAAACATCAATCCAGATAGCTACCACACTTGCATAAATGAAGGTCCATCCAAACATCAATCCAGATAGCTACACCACTTGCATAAATGAAGGTCAATCCAAACATCAATCCAGATAGCTACACCACTTGCATAAATAATAAAATAGGGGGGGGGGGGGCACAATGTTGACTTTACATGTGTGACTATGTATATGTGTATGTATGTATGTATGTATGCATGTATATATGTATGTATGTATGTATGTATGTAGCCTAAGTATGTATGTATGTATGTATGTAGATGTGATATATTCAAAAGCACCCCAAGTGTTCCCCTATTTCATAACATCTGCGCGGCGGGGAAAACTGAGTAGCTTTATCTGATAACGCCCATGATATAACGCAGAGCAGGTGTCGCACGAACGATTTTTCCGGCAATTTTTTTAATTTTGTTTTTTTCTCGTCTTTTCTCTCTTTTCCTGGCTTGTATCTATTCGGCTCCATTCAGCCAACTGTTTTAAGATGTTTATCCCCATACAGGTGTCGATTTCTTCCTGGCGAGCGACAGCGAGCCAGCATTGTATGGAGACATCCGGCTTCGCCGGAGACATTTTTCTATCGAAAATTGTACAAATTTAGCTTGCTGTCAAAACAAAAAATGTATATATATGCTGGCTCCCTACCGCTCGCCAGGAAAATATTGACACCTGCATGGGGATAAACGTCTTAAAACAGTAGGCTGAATGGGGCCAAATACATACAAGCCAAAGAGAGAGGGAGAGAAAGAGAAGACAAAAAGCAAGGTGGGTGCCCCCTTAAGGGGATGTATTTAGTTTGTTCCCTAGACCTCCATCAACCTTAAAATTACACCCCCTCGAGTCCCTTTCAAGATAAATTTGTACATTTTTCGGTAGAAAAATTTCCCGGCCGAAGGCCGGTTCCTCTTAAATTACAGGCTCGCTATCGCTCACCAGGATAAAATACACACCTGAATTGCACGAAAGGTCTTAATATGGGGTGAAAGTTCTTAAAATCGCTAAACTACTGGGGCAAACGTTTTATAATATCAAAAGCAATGGGGTTAAACATGAGGGAGAAAGGGGTCAAGAAAACAATCCCTCAAGTGGAGACCTCCCCTTAAGCCAATTTCGTTCTCGTGACATTTTGAGGTTTTAAAGGGGTAATAATGACACGGAAAAAAAATGGCTCGTCTAAAATTGCCGGAATATGTGCATTTTTCCGGCAATTTTAGAAGGATTTGATGGTGCTGGTTGGAAGCTCTTAATTCGCAGTGGCATCGGAAACTTGATTGAAGGTAGATTAGGTTAAGTAGTTTAATTAAGGGGGGTGACCTGTTTTTGTTCTGTCCTTTTCTATCTTTCTCTGGCTTGTATCCATTTGGCCCCATTCAGCCTACTGTTTTAAGACGTTTATCCCCATCCAGGTGTCAATTTTTTACTGGTGAGCGGTAGCGAGCCAGCATATTTTTTATTTAGGTTAATTTTGTACATTTTTCGATAGAAAAATGTCTCCGGCGAAGCCGGATTTCTTCATATAATGCTGGCTCGCTATCGCTCGCCAGGAAGAAATCGACACCTAGATGGGGATAAACGTCTTAAAATACTCGGCTGAATGGGGCCGAATGGATACAAGCCAGAGAAAGAGAGAAAAGGACAGAAATAACAAAAAGCAGGTCACCGCCCTTAACTCTAATGGAGCTTATACTCTGAAGCTGCCAAACAACAATTGCCCGTAAAACTTGATGCCAAAAATCGCTCGTGTGACATCGGCTTTTAACACACTGGAATCGGACACTAGACTGAAGGTAGATTATGCTAGGTGACGGATTTGTGTTAACCTCTTCAACACGATTGACTGAAAAGTAAGTTCCATTCAAAAATCCACCCAGAGAGTTATAATTGACTACTTAGGAGTTTCATTCTATATAATAAGGAAGTTGGAGCCGTGAACATCGATATTATGCAGAAATGCAATAATAATGTAAGTTTCTGATGGATAAATTTAATGGTATGTTGAATTGGGTTTTATGTATTTATATAGGTACTACGACCGTATTTTAGCTATAAATTTTGTTAAATATCGTTGGCTACAGCTCCAACTTCCTTATAGAACGAAACTCGCAAGTGGTCGATTGTGTAAAGAAAACCACGATTTGTTATGAGTGACTGTACGACCACTTGTGAACAAATCGTCGACCCCCCCCCCCCCCACCCCCCTATGATTTGTGTATGCAATGATGACTACCTGCATTGATATTGGGATAACATTTTTTTTTCTTTTCTTTTTTCTTTTTTTAAGGAAAGCGGGGGAATAAGTTAGTAGAGGCCAATTGGTCCAGAAGGTAGAGAGGGAAACTATGAAGTGCAGGAAGAGATAAACATTTGGATAGCACTTACTGATCAATTATATTATAATTGTATAATGTGTCTGTCTCGAGTCGGCCTCCCCCAATACAAATAAAAATAAATAAATAAATAAAAACAAAACATAAACAAATAAACAAAATGCCAGAGCATACATACATATATACATACAAACATACATACAGTGCATACATATATACATACATACAGTGCATACATATATACATACATACATACATACAAACATACATGCAGTGCATACATATATACATACATACATACATACAAACATACATACAGTGCATACATATATACATACATACATACATACATTACATACATATATACATACATACATACATACAAACATACATACAGTACATACATATATACATACATACATACATACAGTACATACATATACACATACATGCATACATACATACATACAGTACATACATACATACATACATATATACAGTACATACATATATACATACATACATACATACATACATACATACATACATACATACATACAGTACATACATACATACATACATACAGTACATACATACATACCGGTACATTACATACATACACATACATACAGTACATACATACATACATACAGTACATACATACATACATACATACATACATATATACAGTACATACATACATACATACATATATACAGTACATACATATATACATACATATATACAGTACATACATATATACATACATACATACATTATATACATACATACATATATACAGTACATACATATATACATACATACATACATACATACATGCATGCATATAATTATATAGTTCTGTAGTTGATGTACAGAAAATCATATCCGCAAACTCGCTTCCAACGCTATACTTTAAGGGGAGTTTAGTTGATTCCCTAGACTTCCATCAAGCTTAAAATTACTCCCCCTAGACCCCCTTTTAAGATAAATTTGTACATTTTTCGGTAGAAAAATGTCCCGGCCGAAGGCCGGTTCCCCTTAAATTACAGGCTCGCTATCGCTCGCCAGGAAAAAATCGACACCTAAATGGCACGAATGGTCTTTAAATTGACAGAAATGGGGCGAGGATTCTTAAAATCGCCAAACTAATGGGGCGAACGTCTTAAAATCTCAAAAGCAATGGGGCTAAACATGAGGGAGAAAGAGGTCCAGAAAAAAATCCTCCAGGTGGAAATCTCCCCTTAATTAGAAATAGGTGAGTTCAAACGCCCCTTCTCTCTTGTGTTTAGCCCCATTAGTTCAAACGCCCCTTCTCTCCTGTGTTTAGCCCCATTAGTTCAAACGCCCCTTCTCTCTTGTGTTTAGCCCCATTAGTTCAAACGCCCCTTCTCTCTTGTGTTTAGCCCCATTAGTTCAAACGCCCCTTCTCTCTTGTGTTTAGCCCCATTAGTTCAAACGCCCCTTCTCTCCTGTGTTTAGCCCCATTAGTTCAAACGCCCCTTCTCTCCTGTGTTTAGCCCCATTAGTTCAAACGCCCCTTCTCTCATGTGTTTAGCCCCATTAGTTCAAACGCCCCTTCTCTCTTGTGTTTAGCCCCATTAGTTCAAACGCCCCTTCTCTCTTGTGTTTAGCCCCATTAGTTTTCAGATGTTATGACGTTGGCCCATTAGTTTGGCGATTTTATAATTTTTCGCCCTATTTTTGGCCAATAATAAGACCTTTCATGCAATTTAGGTGTCAATGTTTTCCTCGAAAAATGTATAAATTTATTTTGGAGGTTAAACCGTGCTTTTCATCGTATTGTGGCAACTATTCGACGATTTGATTTAGCTTAGGAAGGATCTGTGGTAGCTACAAAAATTAATTGACATAGTATCTAGCCTTTTAATGGTTAGAGGCCCTTCCTTTAACTTGATAAAACCGTATAATAGCTGCCAGAACATAATGCAAAGGACGCCCTCGGTACTGAACGGGTTAAGAGGAACTGTACGACGATGTTCTCCCCATAGATGCCCGCCGCCGTGCGTATATTATAGTATATACGGAGGGTCAGAGACTAGCGCCGACCTTGCAAACCCCCCCCCCCCCCCCCCCCCCCCACACACACACAAGGTCAATGGTGGAGTGGCGCGATGGTTCCGGCCCGCTCATTGGCTGGACGGTTTGACTCTGCCGCCTCGCTATTGGTGCAGGGAGAGCGTGAGGAGGGCGCTGATTGGTGGAGGCTAGGGGTGTGTGGAAGAGCTCATGTTGTGTGTGTGTGTGTGTGTGTGTGTGTGTAATCAGTCGGGGCTAAAAATATTCTACTGTACTTTTCTCGCTGTCGCTCTCTCTCTCTCTCTCTCTGTATGGAAGATTATGACGCATTATGCATTATGTAATTTGTTTAAGATAATTTAATTGTATGAACAGTCATTGTATTATTTAATGGAAATAAAATAATCTGAATCTCTCTCTCTCTCTGGTACTACACACAAGAAGTATAGTTGTGACAGGTAATTAACCCCTTCTGTACCGACGACGTCTTTTTAATATTATTCTAGCTATATTAAGAGGATTACGTGCAGCTTAAGAAGGTTCTGTAGTAGTATACAGGGATAGGCGAGATAGTTCGAAGCCTTTTATTGGCTGGAGGCCCTTATTAAACTGAATAAAATCGTCTAATAGCAGCCAGAATCAAGTTATAAGGACGGCACCGGTACAGAAGGGGTTAAGCGGATTTTGTGCATCCTAAGAAGGCCGGTTTCTCTTAATATTACAGGCTTGCTATCGCTCGCCAGGAAAACAAATCGACACCTAAATGGCACGAAATGTTTTAAAATTGACAACGAAGTGGGTCGAAAGGTGTTAAACTCGCCAAACTAATGGGTCGAACGTTTTAAAATCTGAAAACTAATGGGGCTAAACCAATGCCTCCTCTATAGAGGAGGCATTGGCTAAACGCGAGGGAGAAAGGGGGCCATAAAAACGACCCATCTCCCCTTAACTTGAACACAGTAATTAGGTTCAAAGGCCAACTTATGACATTTACTTCAAAATACCTCATGATAATTATCATGAGGTACCTTCAAGTAAATGTCAAATGTTGCCATTTGAAAAATGATTATATATATATATATATATATATATATATATACGGTATATATATATATATATATATATATATATATATATATATATATATATATATATATATATATATATATATATATATATATATATATATATATATATATATATATATATATATATATATATATATATATATATATATATATATATATATATATATATGAACTAAAACAAATACATAAAGATTGCCTTTGGCTACATTATTTTTCTAATCTGATTAAAGTAGTTTAATGAGTACAAATAGACGTCATAAAATGGAATAACTGTGTTGGTGGTGTAATGGTTTAGATGCTTATGTTCTGGGTGTGGTGTCCCGAGTTCGAATCCCGGGAGGACCATATGCTTTCTTTAGTTTATTCAAGTACATTGGGGTTTGTAATGGATGATTACTGTTAAGAACGGGGTGTTCCTTGATTATTAAGTTTACATACATAGTAGGTTACTTTTCACCACATATTATTTAAAGAGTCATGTATGTACTGGCACAATACTGTATATGCTGTGTAATTGTACATTAACTTTAAGTATTCATATACTGTATTTTGAAAATAATAAATCGAATATATGCACACCAATAAAACTACTGAAGTTATATAATTATTCTGCCCACACAATAAATAAAACAAATAAAATATAGGACAAATACAGACAAAAATAAACACACACACACACACACGCACATATATACATACACACACAGAAAGAGAGAGAGAGGGGTATAACATGTTTTTCTCCCCTTGTTTACGAGTGATCAGCTGATCATGCCTGACTAGTAGCCTACTTGTTTGTTTTGGTGAAGCTTATGTAGTACGGTACACCCACACACCCACACACACACACATACACACCCTTGGCTTCCATCCCTGCATGGCTAGTCTTAAGGGGATCTGGGTCGTCTTTCTGGTCCCCCTTCTCCCTAATGTGTAACTCAGGAAAGAGAACACAGCTTAACCCATGATCAGTACCAGGGACATATTTGTTATCATATTCTGGCAATTATTAGACAATGTTATTCAGATTAGGAAGGACCTCTAGCAATAAAAAGACTTCACACTTTGTTAACCAACCCATTTTGCCTTTTGTCTCCCTCATTCACATATTTTTTTATTTTTTTTAAACTACCACAGATCATTCCTAAGCTGCATAATATCGTCTAAATATAGCTAGAATAGAATATAACACACGACGCTGGTATTCAAAGGGTTAAACGAAACACACCCATACACACACACACACTCACATCCACGCATACAAACATGACAAATACATGCACTCTCGAACCCAATTAATTATCAACGACACACAGATATATATATATATACCGGTATATATATATATATATATAGGCTATATATATATATATATAGAGAGAGAGAGAGAGATAGAGAGAGACGAGCATTTCTTACACAACCCTAAACACCTAACCAACCAATAAAGCCAGCCCCCCCCCCCCCCTCTCTCTCTCTGCTGCGTCACCGTACCCCCTATAACTGTGCCGGTACGGACATCTAGGCTCGTAAAATTCGTACCGTACAGTGGCTGAACTATAGTCTATTTGCTGTAAGTAGGCGAGAAATCATAAGCTCTAACCTCTGTAACTCAAACATAACTAGAGCTATATAGTAATCGAGCTAAGATTTCTACCATTTGGGAAGAGTCAATCAAGGAATAGGTGTGGAGATTTTCAGCCAATTTGCTCTAGCCCCTTTTGAGTTACAGAAGATAGAGGTCATGTTTTCTCGCCTACTTACAGCGAATAGACTATAGGAGCCACACCAATTATAATGTAAAACTTACGAAATAAACAAACCAAAACTGGGACGAACACAGTAAAAAGACAAAACAACTTTAGGGGAAGAGACAGTTTTTCTGGACCCCCTTCTCCCTAATGCATAGCCCTACTATTTTTGAGATTATAAGACGTTCGGCCCATTAATTTGGCGATTTTATCACCTTTCGCCCCATTTCGTTGTCAATTTTAAGACCTTTCGTGCCATTAAGGTGTCGATTATTTCCTGGCGAACGATAGCGAGCCTGCAATTTTTAGAGGAACCGGCCTTTGGCCGGGAAATTTTTCTACCAAAAAATGTACAAATTTATCTTGAAGAGGGGTCTAGGGGGTGTTTTCTACACTAAAAAATATCTGTATTTTTACATGTTTTTCTCTGTATTTATCAACAGAAAATTCACAGTAAACTTAAAATACAGATAATATCTGTATTTTATATTACAGGCATTGACTGTAAAACCAAGGTGATGAATAACTCAAGAAATACTGACTATATACCATAATAATTATTGTTCTTTATGAGCTGTAGCAACCTATACACTGATATATATTAAGTTCACTAAATACTTAATATTTGTTTATATAATGGTCAAATTCGATTTATACCCTTGCAATGTATCTAGAAAATGAGGCAATAATTTATCACTAAAGTTGCCGGATACTTCTATAACCTTCATCTATATATGAAACTTTTCAAGCATCTTTTTCAGGGTTTATTTCATGAAACTTCTATATAAATCATTGGAATTCATTTTAACAAAATGTAGGTGTTGTTGTATCAATAAACTATATGTGTGGCGATATTTATACGAGCTGTGAGTCACATGACTTTTAGGCGGGAAAGTTGGAAACTGCCTTGCGCAATGCGCAGAGTAGGCCTAATTTCTGGGAGTGCAGGCAGGTTGTATGCTCGTGTGATAATTTTGCTAATTTCCACTTCCACACATATAATCCTTACCTCAATTATTACCACAACCTTAATAACCGTGATGGGCTGTGGAAATGCGCAGTATTATCGCCAGGAGATATGTAACATGGACAATAAACAGCGTGATTTGCTGTATCTTGCTGTGGAAATGTCGTAACTGGTAAGAAACTATTCGTTGTTGAGTCCTAGTTGCGAATATTGTATGCACATTTACATTTGTAATAAGCTATAGACTAATGCCGGGAATACGAGAGCTCTTTCTTAAACTGAGTAAACACGTCTAGCTTTAACAAACGTAGCCTAGTTAAAAACATAGCTACCGTATGTGTATTTGTTTCGAAAAGTTTTGCTTAGCCTATTTATATAGCCTACCCTTGACCAGTTCAATTTCATCAGCTGAATACAATTGCTTAACGTTTGATAGAAAACTAAAAGATCCTACCATATTATGATTAAATGTCTATATAGTCTATCTAATTGCCAGACGTTGTAATCCCTGAGAGGGCGTGGACGTGAATGAATCGCCTTCATATGCTTCCATGTGCCGAGGCAACTCACTCGATTATATAGCTTGTATAGGCCTAGGCTTTTTTTTTTTTTTTTTTTTTTAATGCTAGGCTAAAACAGTAGTAGTAATGTACAGTACAGTACCTTGTGTGTATTATCCAACAGGTACCGTTATAGCCAAAGTAAGCAACCCTATAGATATTTAATTGGATATTGAATGAATGACAGTGCAAGTTAGTTAGTTTCTGACAATGTATAAAATTGTACATGTCTAGGCTATAATGTGTAACCAAATACTTTCACTGTTGCTGCCTAGCTGGGTTTTAGGCAATGTTTACGTACGTAACAGGCTACCATAATCAGATTTGTTTTTGTTTTTGCTATATTTGTAGACTACAGCCTTTGCATGACATGACACAAGGTAAGGTTGCGTTATATATTATATCAAACAACTCACGGTGTTTAACATAATAACGTAGCCTAACCTAACTGAGGGTGGGGTGGGATTGTTATGGGTAACGGTTTATATTCAGCATAACATCGCCAAGGCTAGGTCATAATAAAGAAATGTTGGTCAATTATAAATAGGCCTACCAATTATGATTATATGATGTTATTTCTGTGTGTGTTGCAGATATATTGTATTTATGTAAGAAATATTACTGTTGGTAAAGTATGCATAAAATATCCCGGTAATGCATATTGTACGCTAATTCGGTTTTGCACCATATGCTTACATGGGTAGATGGTGGATTTTCCGTTTCACATGTCCATTTTTATGACCACTCAGCTACCCCTCCCATACCGGTATTTAACTTAAAAGTATATATATATATGTTTAAGAGAAAGAGCCTACGGGCATAGATCAGGAATTAAGAACGGCATCGACTCCAAGATTCTTCTATATAAGCATTTTAACACAGATTGTACTAAATTTGATTGTAAATACAAAATTATAGAAATTGTTCAAAGTAATCAAAATGTTTTAGATAGAGAAAATTATTGGATTGGAAAATTAATGACCATCTATCCATTTGGACTTAACAATCAAATAAAAAATGTAGGCAACATTTTGTATAAAGATTTATTAAAAAACTATTTTAATAACCCATATTTTAACTTCCCTGTTTTAAACAGAAGACCTGGTAGACACGGTAATAGAAGACTAAATACATTTAATAAACAGAAAAGCAGGTCTGATATTAAAATTATTGTTAATAATTTATATTCATTATATCGAAATTTCGGAATTAAAAAATTAAAAGATTCATTGAAAGGCCTACAAAAGAAAAGTTTTGCTCCTTTTATAGAAAATATTCTAAATAATAAACATAATTTCACAAATAAATTTAAGAATATAGTCTTTGCTTTTATGGGATATATTAGAGCTAATTCTAAGAAATCCAAAGATAACCGTATTAAAGATAAAGTCATGTCCACTTTAAATTATTCCTCTAAAATTTTAGACAAAATTAATGTTAACAGTCTTATTAATTCAAAGAAAGTTAAGTCCATGCTACCAGATGGTTGTAAAGATTTCAAACCATTAATAGTGTATTCATATGAACGACCTGTTGGGTCTATTATTTGTAATTATAATAAAGTTTTAGGAAATCTTTCAGATAATGATATTTTCAATAATAATAAATGCGTGTGTGAAAGAGTCATGGATATGCCAGCTAGCAGACGTGATGCACTAGCAAAGTTCATTTATAGTCCGATATGTCACATATTAACAGGTGATGTAGAACTAGTTAAACATTTTGCAAACGACAAATTAGCGGAGCTATGTCGTAAAGGGTTTAAATTTAGAATAGGGAGTAATAAAGTAACATGGGACATAATTTTAAAAGATATTGTTTTTTCAGTCAATAAATTAAAAGATAAATTGTTAAAAATTGCGTGCTGCAATGCGAGAGAACTAGAAGCATGGTCTAAATTATTAATTAAGTTAATTAGAAATACAATTTTCTCGCTTAAAAATGAATTTAATCTTTCAGATTTTATAGACTATAATTATAATAAGCTTAAAGCTGATTTAATAAATTTACATAAACATTTTGTAATCACTACAGTAGATAAAGCCAGCAATAATTATAGCTTCACATGTAAGAAATTTTATCTTGAAAATATGAAAAATAATTAGGTATTAAGGGTAACATATTACGTAAAAATATTTGCGGTAATTTTGTTTATGAAATTCAAAATAATCTGAATATTGATAACTTAATCGATGAACATACCAAGAAAAATATAATATTTGATATTACACTTTCTGATAAGAACAAGTGCATTGCAAAATTATACATGTTACCTAAATTTCATAAAAGACCTTATAAATATCGCTTTATTGCCGGAGCAAAATTTGCTACCACTAAAACTCTATTAGAACAAGTCGTAAATTGCTTAAAATACATTAAAAGTACTCATAAAAGATATTGTAATACCATCATGAGAAGAACTGGCATTAACTATTATTGGAGTGTTGACAATTCGTTAAAAGTTATTGATAAAATAAATACCATGCCGAAAGTTACCTCGGTACATAGCTTCGACTTTTCAACTTTGTATACCAATTTGCCTTTAGATTTAGTATATTCAGAGCTTTGCTTTATTATAGATTTGCACTTTGACAGGTTCGTTAGGAATGGTAATTATTTCATAAATGTTTATACATATTTTAATAATGCATCACTTAGCTCTACTCCCACTAGTTCTGTATATTTTGATAGAACTAAACTTAAAGATGCCCTTAAATTCCTCCTTTTCAATACTTATGTTAGATTCGGGCCGTACATTTTCAAACAAATATTAGGAATTCCTATGGGTGGAAATGCTAGCCCTTTAATTGCAGACTTATTCTTGCTTGCTTTAGAATTTAAATATATAAAAGACTTAGTTGACAGTAGCAAGAAAAATAAAATTCCAGAAAAATTAGCACTTGCTAAACTGTTAAGTAATAATAGTAGATATATTGATGATATTCTTGTTTGCAATTTGTTAAATTTTAATCAAGTTGCTAAACTTATTTACCCTAATTCTATTCCCCTCACACAATGTAACGTAAATTATAAAGTTGAAAATTTTCTTGATATAAATATAGAGATTGTTAATGAACAGTGCATACTTAAAGTATATCACAAAGTTGATGATTTTAATTTTAACGTAATAAACTTTCCTTTCCCTAGTAGTAATATCGATAGTAAAATAACTTATAATTGTTTTTATTCCCAATTAATAAGATTTTGTAAAATCTGCACTAAAGTAGATGACTTTTGGGCTAGAGCTAGGTTACTATACAGACTCTTAGTGGACAGAGGTTTTGAGGCAAGTAAATTGTTCCATAAATTTAATCTTTTTAGGGTCAATTATTGTGACTGTATTCTAAAATTTGACATCAATCATTTTAATCAAGCATTTTTAACTTGAAGTTTCTTGTATAACCTCTGCTTACTTTTTGTCTGTATTTATTGTTTATCTTTTTTTCTTTTTTTTCTATTATTATTATTATTATTAATATTAATATTGATGATTTTTTAAATTTATTGTTCTTGTTAAAAGAGTACTCTTTGTTTAAATCTGTTGTTACTTCATATTTTGCAATTATTTGTCTATATTATATGTATTCATTGTCGATAGTATCAATTGCTTACTTTTGCGATTACCTTAGTTTATTTGTGCTATAAATGTAGGTTATTTGTAGGGTAGTTATTGATAGGGGTCACTTGAGGCATGCTATGCTTACAGGTACCTACCCGATAGCACTATCGTTAGTGAGTGCTGTACTGTATTTTATATATTATTTTGTAATAGTATAGATATCTTATCAATATTTGTATTTTGTACTATTGTTAATGTCTTGTCATGTTGCAAATTTGATTTTAAATAATATTTTGACATTTAACATGTAGTTTCTTTATTCATGCAGAGTTTAGTAAAATTTGCCAGAACGTCCCGGACTTCCCAAACTTGACTACTTCCTTTAACGTGACGATAGTGCGTTGTTATATGTGCGATTAGTTTGCTTGGGAAACAGATTAACTTGCTCATGTAGTAATGTACACCCTATGTGGTGGATTGTGTTCTTTTATTTAATAATTTTCATTTTAGTAAGCGTTGTTTCCACATAGCGATTTTGATAATTTAATTTGACTTTATATTGTCCTTGTCCCAATTTTGGTTTGTTTAGTTTGCAAGTTTTACATTTTAATTTTAATATATATATATATATATATATATATATATATATATATATATATATATATATATATATATATATATATATATATATAATATATATATATATATAATATATATATATATATATATATATATATAGGCTACAGTATACAGTATACACAAATGACGAAGTCGGGATATACATGGATGAGGAGCTTTTGACTATAACAGCACACTCACTCACAAGGTCAGCGAGGTAGCAGCTATAAAGACATTTATATGTTAGGGTTCTTATATTTATCAACAATGCACTACTACAGGGACAAGACCAAGAAATGGATACCAGTTTATTATAATCACCTGTTTTACCAAATCCTCACCTGAACACATCCGGGAACGAATATTATATTGAACCAACTCAGATGATTGACTAGTTATTATTGTCAAGCATCGATAAACTTGATAATGATCTACTTTATATAAAATACATCTCGAAATGTCCGAAATACGATAACAAATTAGATAACTAATTACGCCAAAATACTTGCTTAAGGGGGAGGCAGACCGTTTGTTTGGTCTATTAATTTGTTTATTCATATATTTGTTTTAGTTTCCTCCTTAGACCTCCACCAAGCTTAGAAAATCACCCCCTAGACCCCCCTTCAAGATAAATTTGTACACTTTTCGGTAGAAAAATTTCCCGGCCGAAGGCCGATTCCTCTTAAAATTGCAGGCTTGCTATCGCTCGCCAGTAAATAATCGATACCTGTATGGCACGAAAGGTCTTAAAATTGACAACGAAATGAGGGGAAAGGTGTTAAAATCGCCAAAGTAATGGGCCGAACGTCTCATAATCTCAAAACTAGTGGGGCTAAACATTAGGGAGAAGGGGGTCCAGGAAAACGGTCTGCCTATGTAGGGTATATTAAATCTATTGATTTATTGATACGAGCACTACCACCTTAATTATTACTATTATTATTATTATTATTATTATTATTATTATTATTATTATTAGTTTCCTCCCTAAACCACAACTACACAACTAAGAATAAAAACTACAAAACTAAGCATAATGACTTCAAAACAAATAATACAGACTACAAAAACGAATACTAATGACTACAAAAACAATGAATCTATCTATCTATCTATCTATCTATATGCTCAGGCCCAATCCCCATTTTTCCTATTTTTATTTTTATTTTATATTTCATGGGTGACCTAGATGTGTGTGAATTTGTGTTTTTATCTGTTTCTGTTCGTTGTTTTATGTTGTTTTTGTGTTTTCCTTGTTCTTGCTCTGTCTTGAGTCGGCCACCCCCAAGAAAAAAGGAAAAAACAAAAACAAAATTGATATTAACCCTTTCAAGCTCCAATACGCGTTTCTGTTCTGTTTCCTGGTAGATATTAGACGATTTTATTCAGATTAGTAACTGTATATGGAAGTCAAAGGGTTGATTGAGATAGTATTTACCCTTGTAATACCCACAGATCCTTCCTAAGCTGAATAAAATCGTCTAATGGTAGCCAAAATAAACTGACTAAAAACGCGTCAGAGCTTCAGGGGGTTAACTACCAAACTTGCCGGCGGTGCGGATCACGGTGCTCCCTTGTCCTGTGTGTTGTTTACGTCCACCACACACGATCTCAAGGTCGACGGGATGCTGGGTGCCAGCTATACCAAGGCCACCTAGAGTACTCTAGGTGGCCTTGGCTATACTCCCCCCCCTCCCCCCCCCCCCAAGCCTCGCCCAATGATAAATATGGCTGGTATTTGTAATGTTATGTATTTGTACTATCTCAATAAAGAATCAAATCAAAATCAAAATCAAATATGGCTTGTCGTAGGTTTAGTTATTATGTATCGCGTGGATGGTGCTTGATTGTCCGTAACCCCTTCGGTACCGGCGACGTCTTTGTCATTTTTGTCCAGCTATAGTTAGACGATTTTGTGCAGCTTAAGAAGGATGGGGGTAAACGTCTGAAAACAGTAGGCTGAATGGGGCCGAATGAACACAAGCCAGAGAGAGAGAGAGAGAGAGAGAAACAAAGCGAGGTGGGCTCCCTTAAAGGCCTCACACACACAATGCCAAGGACAGTCAAGGGTTGCAGGAGTTCCTACAAGCATCAAGGTCCTGCGAAATTAGGCCTTATAATTAGGGTCAGGTGTGAGAGGGATCTGCCTTATGTGGGCCAATCGGCTTTCTGCAGACTCCCATTTTCTTATGTTCAAATACGTATTATAACCCTTTGAGTACCAGCGACGTGTGTTATATGGCATTCTAACTATATTTAGACGATATTATACAGCTTAGGAAGGTTCTGTGGTTGTTAAGAGGGTTGGTCGAGGTAGTTTGAAACCTTATTATTGCTAGAGGTCCTTCCTAAGCTGAATAAAATCGAATAGTTGCCAGAATATGATGAAAGGGACATCCCTGGTATTGAACGGGTTATGTATGTAAGTATGTATGTACTCAGGCCCATTCTCCATTTTTTCCTTTTTTTTCTGGGGTGGCCGACTCGAGACAGAGCCCGAATAGGGACAACACAACACAACAGAAAACAATGCATACAAGCACTCACTAACATATCAAACTACAGCTATTCACACAACACAATACCAGACATTTGGAAGCATGGTATCATCATCACATTCCCCAAACCCAACAAAGACCCCACGCTACCCTCCTCGCACCGCCCCATCACACTCCTGTGCTCCCCCTCCAAAGTCATGGAACGCCTAGTATTACAACTAATTACACCTGACCTACCCCTAGCTCCAACACAACATGGCTTTAGGCCACTGCACTCCACAAACACTCTTCTCACAGACCTTACACAAAGAGCTTTCGACGGCATCAACTCAGCTAGACCACCACACAGATCACTATTAGCCACACTCGACATTAGTAAAGCCTTCGATGCCATCCCCCGCCACAACCTAACAAACAAAATCTACAACACAAACATGCACAACAACACAAAAAGGTGGCTGGCCAACTTCCTAGCAGGCAGATGTGCACACATATCTTTTGCTGGTCAGTCATCTAAAATCAGAAACTTTCCAAACGGAGTCCCACAAGGATCCGTCCTATCGCCCGCACTCTTCAATCTGTACATGCACGATATAACTACACCCAATACGCCCCAAATAAACTTAGCCTCCTATGCAGATGACATAACACTCACATGCACACACCATGACCCAAAAAGAGCAACAGATCTCCTTCAACCCTATCTCAACACACTACATGGCTGGTGCACTACAAACAGACTTAATCTAGCCCCAGCCAAATCCACCGCAACCCTGCTCACAAGTTGGACAGGAGAACACGAATACATCCCTCAACTCACCATAAACAACACACCCCTAACACATACACACACACCCAAAATCCTAGGAGTAACATATGATACTCATATGACATTCAAACAGCACACCACAAACATTAAAAAGAAACTGACACCCAGACTTAACGCCCTCAGGTCACTTGCTCACACAAAATTTGGACACAAAGAAACTACCACCACAGTATATAAACAATACATAAGATCAGTGATGAAATACGCAAGCCCAGCCTGGGCTTCTAACCTAGCTGAAACACATCATAAGACTTTACAGACTATTCAAAACAAAGCCCTGAAGATCATTACAAGCTGCACAGCTACTGCACCCACAGATCACCTACATCAAGAAACCAAAATCCTCAAAGTCAAAGACCATCTGGACATGAGAGGCACTCAATTCCTGGCAGCAGCCTCAACGAACCAAGACCACCCACTAAACTACATGGCAACACACCCACAGACACCAAGAAATATCAAAACAACACCCAGCACACGGTATCACACACAATTATTGTCCTCTCTCCCTCCCTGCCCACCCCGAACCAACTTCCAGAAGCACATCCATACTCATATCTCTCACCGATCCATCCACTCACTCACAGACAACACGCAGCTGCATGCACGACCTCCCGAAATCCATCCTTCCGAATCCTCCCTTCCTCGCGAGGACAGAGTCCACCTGGCCAGGCTGAGATGCGGACACCATCCAGCTCTCCTGAGCTATCAGAAGAGACTGGATGACTCCGTTGTCGACTCCTGCCCGGGATGTAACACAGCACCCCATACCATTAAACACATCATAGAAGACTGCATTTCACACAACCACTTACGCCAACAACACAATCTACACTCAATGAGAGCTCTGTGGGAAAGCCCGATCGTGGCCATGGCCTTCCTCAGGGACTCGGGGCTGTTCGGCCAGGCAGCTTAGGGAACAACAACAACAACAACAACAGAAAACAATGAACACTCATAGACAAAACACAAATTCACACACATCTAGGTCACCCAGGAGAAGACCCAGAGACCATGGATCACCAAGGTCCCTCCAGCACTCCCCGGTTATAATGTTATCTACAGAATTGTTATCATATTGCATCTAATTTTGACATGATTTCCTGAAACCTTGGCCATTTTAAATTTTGATTCCAACTAGAGGGGCATTTGTGAGACTCCGCCTACGCTGGTGGAGGTATGCGCTCTACCGATCACCTCATAAACTGCATCACTTCTTCCTTGGCGCATATCCGATCTGCTTAACAACTTTTAGGAAATTTGGTTCATAACTTTTGTAAGATATCTTGTTGACAGACAGGCAGACAAACAAACAAACGGAGGCAAAAACATAACTTCCTCCAACTTAATTGAGTTTAATGTAAAGTATCATCAAGTAACATGGAGAGAGTAAGGTAAGCCATTGTCATTTAACCCCTTCTGTACCGGCGACGTCTTTTAATTTTTTCCTTGCTTTATTTAGACGATTCTATGCAGCTTAGGAAGGATCTGTAGTAGTTAAAAGGGTTGATTGAGATATTTTGAAGCTTGTTAATTGCTGGAGGCCCTTTTAAAACTATAAAATCGTCTAACAGTAGCCAGAATAAAGTTAAAAGACGTCTCCGGTACAGAAGAGGTTAAGCCGTACTAACTAGGAATTTACCTTGACAAACGGATAATTAATGACATTTTATAGACGTATACAGTATACACCAGAACCCCCACACAGGCTAAGTGGCGAGGAGTTACACTACATTCAACACGGTAGCCCAAATATTGACCTGGTGTTATGAAACTCGGTACCCACACACACCTTCCAATCAGCGAGTTATGTCGACAGTACCACACCACCCTTTGTCATCTTGGTGGTATTTCATAAATCATAACACATAACCCTGGTCTCTGGGTCTTCTGGGTGACCTAGATGTGTGTGAATTTGTGTTTTGTCTGTGTTTGTTCGTTGTTTTATGTTGTGTTTTGTGTTTTCCGTTTTCTTGCTCTGTCTTGAGGCGGCCACCCCCAAGAAAAAAATAAAATAAAATATAATTAAATAGAAAATGCAAAATAAAAATATGAAAAGTGGGGATTGGGCCTGAGCATATAGATAGATAGATAACACACAGGGTATTGACAGATACAAATAGCAGTCATAGCAAAGTACGCCCTATGTTTTCATTTATGCGAATTCACAGATATAGTCCGTTCATTCTAGGTTGGGCAGAAATCGTGACCTCTAACCTCTGTAACTCAAAAAGGGCTAGAGCAAATGAGCTGTCAATTTCCACACCTATTCCCTAGCCAAGTCTTCCCATTTGGTAGAAAAATTAGCTCAATTACTCTAGTCCTTTTTGAGTTACAGAGGTTAGAGGTTACGATGTCTGCCCAACCTAGAATGAACAGACTATAGACGATTTTCCCAGCGTGGACAGTTTTTCATGGGGTTAACCCCTTCTGTACCTGCGACGTATTTGTAATATTATTCTAGTTATATTGACACGATGTTGTGCACTTTAGGAAGGATATATGGTAGCTAAAAGGATTAATTATTATGTTCCCTCCACCAACCGACTTTACTCCTAAACTCAATTAATCTATCTATCTATCTATTGCCAGACGCCTTACTCCCCTTAATGAGGGTGGCCATACACAGAATGCCCCCAAGAGGACTTATTCCCTGTAAGAGGGACAACCCGAGCCAGTTTACTGAAGGACTTACAGGATTGACCACTCAATTTAGGATCCGTCCGACTCCGAGGCCCTCTATGTATCTTGTTAGCACTATTTTTCTACAGTGGTGTTCGGCTAGTCCATCCACTAACCTGCCTTACCCTTCGGTAAGCAGTACGGATTATTGTATCAGGTTATCATCCCCTAGACAGGTTGCCGACCAAGGCTGACGAGTCCCATCCACTAATGAAATCAACAAATACATGTGGCAGTCCAGGGATTCGAACCTAGGATGCTCACACCAAAATGCAGTGCATTTATCCATTGCGCTCCGAAGACAGTAGCCTTTTAATTGGCAGACGTCCTCCCTAAGCTTCATAAAATCAGCTAATAGTGTCCCGAATATGATGAAAACTAAGTCACCGGTACAGAATGGGCTAAAGGTATAAACTATATATATACCGGTACAGTATTATATACGTTGCCCTTACATGTCTTTTGCCATGGTGAAAGCCAAGCTGTTTTTCCTAGCTTCTGTAGAATTTCTCAAGGCTTGCCTAACTTTAAGGGGAGGCAGACCGTTATTCTGGACCCCCTTCTCCCTAATGTTTAGCCCCACTAGTTTTGAGATTATAAGACGTTCGGCCCATTAGTTTGGCGATTTTAACACCTTTCGCCCCATTTCGTTGTCAATTTTAAGACCTTTCGTGCCATATAGGTGTCGATTATTTCCTGGCGAGCGATAGCGAGTCTGCAATTTTAAGAGGAACCACCCTTCGGCTGGGAAATTTTTCTACCGAAAATGTACAAATTTATTTTGAAGGGGAGTCTAAGGGGTGATTTTCTAAGTTTGATGGAGGTCTAGGGAAGAAACTAAAGAAATATATGAATAAATTAATTAATACACCAAGCAAAGGGCCAGTCTCCCCTTAATATTTCTGGGACAAAGGGTTTGAATTACATGTAGGGCGAAGAATGAATACAGAATATGATTGGGATGAATGAAGCACTTGCTAGCTTTTGACGGGCCTGCCTGCTTGCCTCTCTCTCTCTCTTCTTTGCTATCCCTTCCTTCCACTGTCCCTTATCCTCGGGTTATCTATCTCTACTAGAAATAAGTCCTGACCACCTCGCTGGGATCGTAAGGTCTGTGTGGTCAGTGTATCTATGTAAATCTCTCTCTCTCGTTTTTCTTGTCGTTTTTTTCGATTTTTTTTTTTATTTTTATTTTTTATTTTTTGCGAAGTTACCTAGGTTACACAAACGTACTGCGACCGCACTACTTGTAATCGCTTATCATTAGTAGGCCTAAGTAGTTATTCTGTTACACAACATGTGACTGCCTACTGGGTCACATTAATATGCTTATCCCTTTTCAGCCGATTATCTACAAAAAAATTAGATTGCAAGTAGAAATAGCCTTATCTAAAGATCAAGTAGCAGAGCATAATCAAAGTATGCAATTGTACTCAACCACTATACCATTTCAACCATCTTGACATCTAAAAATTATGGGGCTAAATAAAAAGTCCAGACCCCCCCCCCCCCTCTTCTTCGTCTATTCAGCTCGTCCCGGAATCTTTACGACTCTGAATCTCACCATTCTTTACAAAACTGTCCATATGTACCGGCATTGAGAGGGGAGAAGTTAACTAACCAGGATGCCCTGATGAACCCTGCATGGAGATGGTGGGAAGGAGGGAGAGAGGAGGAGGCCTGCAGCAGCGAGACCTGCCCCCCACCCACCCACACACACACTCTCACACACACACACACACATACACACCCCAACATTCAGATTGTTGTGCCCAAGGTCGGGAGGCTGTGGCTGGCATTTACGATTACAGTATTATTGTCTGTCTCAAGCCACCCTCATCCTGCCCGTTAGTCGCCTCCGAGATCTTCCAATGGACAGAGATTGGCTGACTCGAAATGCTGTGCTTTTGTCAATCTTTCACTAAACGGAGATTGGGTGACAGGATCTAGTATTGTAACTATAATATATATAATTCTTGGTGTAAATAGTACGTTGTTGTTGTTGTTGTTCTTGTTGTTGTTGTAATAGCCCCCAGATACCCTTTATGGGAATTCCGCGGCCTCCAGGTCCTCCCAGAGGCCTTGATTAAGGGAGAGCCATAGTTCCTTTTTCGGGACCCCCTTCTCCCTCATGTTTAGCTCCACTAGTTTTCAGATTTTAAGACGTTCGATCCATTATTTTGTCGATTTTAAGATTTGTTGTCCCATTTCTTTATCAATATCAAACCCTTTCGTGCCATTTAGGTGTCGATTTTATCCTGGCGAGCGATAGCGAGCCTGTAATTTAAGAGGAACCGGCTTTCAGCCGGGAAATTTTTCTTGAAAGGGGCTCAAGGGGGTGTAATCTTAACTTTGAAGGATATCTAGGGACCAAACTAAAAACCTCCCCTTAACTCCTGGTGATGAGGCTTGTTATCATAGGTGGCTGATCGAGGTCAGAGGAAAACGTCTTGGCCAAGTGGAATGTATGATCACCACGGAAGCTGCTGTACTGCATAACCAATACCATGTTTATCCTTCCTTACAGTTATATAATGTATAACGGGTAATGGGTACAGTTGGCCTAATAAGTTATTTTGCTAGCTGTGTGCTGTATTAAGGTCTGTCAGATGTTGAATATGGGGGGTAAGTGTAGGAACATGTTGGTATATTTCACCAAAAAAAAAAAAGGAAATCATGTGTAAATATTGCTGATACCTTTCGTACCATTTACGTGTCGTTTTTTTTTTTTTTTTCTTGGCGAGCGATAACGAGCCTGCAATATAGTAGTAACCGGCCAACGGCTGGGACATTTGTCTATCGAAAAATGTACAAACTTATATTGATGGGGGGTCTTGGATATGTTTTTTTAAGCTTGATTCAGGTCTAGGGAGAAAACTAAAAACATAATTAAAATTAAACCTCAAATTACAGGTACCAATTGGTCTTATAGAGGGTACAAAAATTATGATCAGTAGTGATATCATTCCTCACTTTAGATCAAAACAGTGTCATCAATTCTAATCTAATCAACGGGTTTCTGTAATCTAGCAGTAATTTGCATACGTTAGCACATACTAAGGTTAGAGGGATCTGCCTTGTTTGGGCCAATCGGCTTTCTGCAAACTCCCATTTTCTTATGTTCTTATATCACCAAATCAAGTCTGCTAGATAGTAAATAAATGCCGAATATCGCTAGAATAATGCCACAAGCTCTACAATATCGCTCGAAAATGGCCCAAATCTACAGAATATCGCCCGAATTCGTCTATTAATGGTCAGAAAACCGAACAAACATGCATAATCAGAGCTTGGAAGGGTAAATATAGGCAAACACAACGAGCAGTATACATAAAAGGCAAAGTAACCAATGAATGACCTTCAACTTAAGGGGGTCACCGTTTTTTTTTTTTTTTATCTTTCTCTCCTTTTTTTTCTCTTTCCCTGGCTTGTATCCATTCGGCCAACTGCTTTAAGACGTTTATCCACATCCAAGTGTCGATTTCTTCCTGGCGAGCGATAGCGAGCCAGCATTGTATGGAGAAACCGGCTTCGCCGGAGACATTTTTCTATCGAAAAATGTACAAATTTACCTTGCTGTCAAAACAAAAATATATACTGTATATATATGCTGGCTCGCTACAGCTCGCCAGGAACATATTGACACCTGGATGGGGGTAAGCATCTTAAAACAGTAGGCTGAATGGGGCCGAATGGATATAAGCCAAAGAGAGAGGGAGAGAAAGAGAAAAAAAGCGAGGTGGGCTCCCTTAAATCCATCGAAAAACAGAATGACTTGGGGTAACTGCATCAAACTACTTGAAAAAACCCAGAATGACTTAGGGGTAACTGCATCAACCTACTTGAACACATATATATCCAATGCTATACCTTGCAGTACCACGTCTCTGAGGCAGAATCAACTAACCTTCGTTTTCTTCACTCTAGTGCAATAGTACCTTTGAACACACACACACACACGTACGTACACACACATATCTACAAGTACACCCATACACACACACACACACACACATATATATAAGTACACACACACATATCTACAAGTACACCCATACACACACACACACATATAAGTACACACACACACACACACACACGTACGTACACACACATATCTACAAGTACACCCACACACACACACACACGGCCATGACCACACTGAACATCAACCATTCACATGATAATTACATGATAAGTTACACAAGCTAGGTAATAGATATGATACTGGTGTAGGCTTATTGACCACTTGTGAGTGTCAGGCTATAAGGAAGTTGGAGTCGTAAACATCGATAGTAAACGGAAATGCAATAATAATGTAGGTTTCTGATGGATAGATAGTGTGCTGAATTGGGATTTTATGAATATGAATATCTATCAATCTTTCAACTTTGGGGGGGGGGGGGACACTCGTTGCAGGGAGCTTTGTCTTTTGTCTCCTTCAAACACATACGTCAAAATATATATATATAAATATACTACGACCGAATCTTAGCTGGTAATTCTGCTAAATATCGATGTCTACATCTCCAACTTCCTGATAGCCTGAACCTCGTTAAGTGGTCAATTGATACTGGTCGCGATAGTTACTACAAGAGGTGTGATAAGGTTGGGGCTAGTACCGTATCAATCGCTCCCTTCGACAAAAATGTGTGCCTTTTTCGGTAGAAAAATGTATCCGCCATAAGGCAGGTTTCTCCTATATCACAGGCGCGCTAACGATCACCAGGGAAAAAATCGACACCAAAATGGAAGCCTGTTCATTGCTGGAAGCCCTTTTTAAACTGAATATCTAATATTAGCCAGAATAAAGTTAAAGGGACGTCGCCGATACAGAAGGGGTAAAGGGGGGGGGTCACCGTTTTTTTTTTTTTTATCTTTCTCTCCTTTTCTCTCTTTCTCTGGCTTGTATCCATTCGGCCCCATTCAGCCAACTGTTTTATGACGTTTATCCCCATCCAGGTGTCGATTTCTTCCTGGCGAGCGATAGCGAGCCAGCATTGTATGGAGAAATCCGGCTTCGCCGGAGACATTTGTCTATCGAAAAATGTACAAATTTAGCTTACTGTCAAAACATGAATATATATATGCTGGCTCGCTACCGCTCGCCAGGAAAATATTGACATCTGGATGGGGGTAAACGTCTTAAAACAGTAGGCTGAATGGGGTCGAATGGATACAAGCCAAAGAGAGAGGAGAGAAAGATTAAAAAAACGCGAGGTGGGCTCCCTTAACCCAGCATAACTACAGAACAAAACATAATATATATATATATATATACTGTATATATATATATATATATTATATACACAGGTTCATCATAGTTAGTCAAAGATACTATAACGGGCACCTATTTCTAATAATGGAATTATATCTCTGGAAACGAATTGATGAATATAATGTTCTATACATAAACTACAAAACTCTATCTACTATTTATCTATAAGCAAGATTCATCTAAAAATCAATCCAAAGAGTTATAATTACATAAAGGGAAAACACATAGGGGGTATACGAATGTTTATAAGTGACTGTACAACAAGGCAGCTTAAGAGGAGAACAGCTGTGGTGGGCGGGTGATCTAACATCTTTCTCAAACAATGCCATATTAGGCAATCACTGACCTCTTACCAGGGTTACCAGGGGTTACCAGGTCTCAGTCTCTCTCTTGTTCTCGCTCTAGCTCTAGCGCTCTCTCTCTCTCTCTCTCTCTCTCTCTCTCTTACACTATTAATCAAACGTATTAAACAGAGTGCATATCTTTGGAATGAAACGCCAACAAACATAGTTGGATGAGGTATGGGAGGGAGAAGAAGAGACGTAGTGGAGGAGGAGGAGGAGGAGGTGGTGGGGATCAGGAGGCCCCAGAAGTGTGTGCCATATTGTTTGAACTTGGCCTTGCAGAAAGTTATGATTGTGTGGCACATCAAGGTGTTGGGAAAAATGGGGATTGGGCCTGAGCATATAGATAGATAGATAGATAGATAGGGACTGTCTGTAGGCGGATAACTCTTTAGCCGATCATTTGTGTTCATCAATTATACAGTAGTCTGCCCCTTTCTTCATTAAGGGGGTACTGCTTGGTTTTTGGGCTATATATTTATTTATTTATTTACCGTATATATATTTTAGTTTCCTCGCTAGACCTCTATCAAGCTTAATAAAACACCCCCTAGACCCCCTTTCAAGATAAATGTGTACATTTTTCGGCAGAAAATGTTCACGGCCGAAGGCCGGTTCCTTCTGAAATTACAGGCTCGCTATCAAAACTAATATGCTAAACATGAGGGAGAAGGGGGTCCATATAAAGCGAGTACTACCCCTTCTTATACTAATACACTACAGCTGTTGCTATATTGACACACAGGCACGCACATATATATACATATACATATATATATATATATATATACAAATATATACATATACACTCATATACATATTCAATTAAATTAAATTCAAACCTTTGTTTGGTAATTAACAAATTCATTAATCACATAGATATACTGTACATTATAAATATTACATGATCTTACATGCTCACGATTACTTGCTCAAGATTATATCAATTCCACATGCTTAATCGACAAATATAATACTGCAAGAATAGCATAACATACAATTAGACCAGAAAGAATCGTGAATAACAATGACAGAACACAGACACACACACACTCATATGAGAACCTACTGTAGATGCACACACACACATTAATAAAACGTAAGTAGGAAGTCAAATTTCCGAATGAAAAGGAAAACGTATTTACATATACACACATACAGTATATATATATATATATATATATATATATATATATATATATATATATATATATATATATATACACACTTACTTGGATGTGTGAAGGCTCTGCTAGGGCTTCACACGAGGGTGACAGAGCTGGGGTTGTCTTTTCTTGGCTCCAGGGTTCAAATGGATTAAAGTCAAGGTTAAAAAGGACTACAGAGGCTATCAACTCTTCAGGGTTAGTAAGCCAGCACACTATAAGTCAAGAATAGCGTCAGGACTGGAGCAAGGCCACCTCTACAGGTTGAGGTGGCCGAACTCCAGTCAAGGAATCCAGTCCTTCCCGTGCCGTCAAGAGTGAAGGTGTGGTACAGTACCACTGTGATGACCTCCCCCCCCCCCCCCCCACACACACACACACACGCCCGATTCGATTCAGCTCGGGATAGCTTCCAACAATTACGGGGAGCTGCTCTATTTTTCTGGCCCCCCTTCTGTCTCACGTTTAGCCCCATTACTTTTCAGAATTTAAGATGTTTGTGTATATTAGTTTGTCGATTTTAAGAACTTTCACCCCATTTTTTGTCTATATTAGGAACTTTCGTGCCATTTAGGTGTCGATTTTTTTTCCTGGCGAGCGATAGAGAGCCTATACTTTTATGAGGAACCAACCTTTTGCTGTGACATTTTTCTACAGAAAAATTTACGCATTTATCTCGAAGGGGGGGGGGGGGGGTCTAGGTGGTGTTTTTTTTTAAGCTTGATGGGGGTCTAGGGAGGAAACTAAGACATTAATAAAATGATAAATAAAAAGCAAATAAAAACGCCCACGATTTGTGTTCTAGAGTGTACAGTCGCGGTCAGTAGTAATTCGGATAACATTATGAAGCTTCGAACTGATTAAGGGAACCCACCTCGCGTTGTTTTCTCTTGTTCTCCCTCTCTCTTTGGCTTGTATCCATTCGGCCCTTTGAGGAGCATGACGCGTTTTGACAGTGTATCCTGGCTAGCATTAGATGATATTTGTCCAGCTTAGTGTGGACTTGTGGTAGCTAAAGAGTTAATTTGAGATAGTATTTACCCCATTGATTCCTACACATCCTTCCTAAACTGCCTAAAATCTGCTAATGGTCACCAACATTAAAAGATGTAAAAATGCGTGTCGGCTCCTCCAGGGGTTAAGGTGTTGGTACAGTCGCGCTAATAAGTGATGTCTCGGCACCAAGTATGTTTTGATCAATAATTGGTATCAGCAATATCTAAGCTTCGTTTCTTCATATCGAGTGAAATATACAAACATGTTCCTACACTTACCCACCCTATTCAACATCTGACAGACATTAATACAGCACAGAGCAAGCCAAACGTAATGACAGCTGGAATATGACTTATTAGCGCGACCGTACATTACTTCTATAATTAAGGGGAGATGGGTCGTTTTTCGGTCCTCCTTCGTCCTCATGTTTCGCCCCATTGGTTTTCAAATATTAAGACGTTCGCCTCTTAACCCATTGAGGATTATGCCACATTTTGACAGTTCATCCTGGCTATCATTAGACGATTTTATACAGCTTA